>CATNEN010000025.1:600000-1072500 GCA_950097015.1 Macrostomum hystrix | reverse complement strand
CATGAAATAAAGACGAGAACGGATTGCTAGTCTAGAGCATGAAATAAAGACGAGAACGGATTGCTAGTCTAAGCCATGAAATAAAGACGAGAACGGATTGATAGTCTAGTCCATGAAATAAAGACGAGAATGGATTACTAGACTAGACCATGAAATAAAGACGAGAATGGATTGCTAGACTAGACCATGAAATAAAGACGAGAATGGATTGCTAGACTAGTCCATGAAATAAAGACGAGAATGGATTGCTAGTCTAGACCATTAATGAAGGAATTAAATGGATTGTTAGTCCATCCTATGGATGAAGGAATGAAACCAGTTGCTAACTAGCCTGATGGATTTGGAGTGGTGAAGTTCCGAGGCTGAATGATTTATGTTTATAATTATAAGTGTCTCTTCCAGAATTCCGTATCAGTTTTCAAGGACTTTGAAGGATTTCTGGAATTGACAGTCGGAGTGAAAGCAGGTCTTGAGTTGAGTTGCAGTCGGAACAAACTAATTCATCTTCAAATTGTCCGTTTGTCAATCAGTATACATAGAGGATTCAATGGTGAAAATGCGAACGAGGGGCGGCTTTAGAAGCGATGGAAAATAATCTGACGGATTATCGATTAGCCCACGCTAAGCCAGATGCTTTAGACAATGCTGAAAGAGTTTGTCTACCACCAGCGAATGTAAAAAAAATCTGTGGGCTGGCCCTAGCGATAAAATAAACACCCCACGCCAATCCATTTTCCCCCATGCTCACACCTTATTTGCTCAATCCGTTGAGCAGCCGCTCAGTTGCTATGCCGTCCCCCGTTTTTTAGACTTCTGGCTCACCCTATGTGGGTGCGAGGAGGGGTAGAGGGGATAGAAAATAGGGGAAATTTGATGGGCCATTGGAGAAAGCCACTCTCTGATATCCTATGCGCAAATCCCATTTTGTATCTGTCCAGTTTGCTTCAATCAAATGCAGACCTTGCAGTGGGTTTTCGCTTCTCTGGCTCGGTGGAGTCTCGTTACAATGCACTCTATGCTTAACTGAGCCCCTGCGTGCCAATGGCACTTACCTTGTGTATCTTCTAATGCTCTGGTCCTATTCAAGCGTAATTATGCGTAAATACGAGCGTAAATACGAGGTTTGGGTTGTAAGTTCTTATCCCTATCTCCCTGCCTCTATTTTACTTTTCTTAGAAATATATATTATATTCGTCATCTTCTGAAGGTCGATCGGTTTTGATCGCAGTCGCTCTCTAGCTTCTCCATCTCTCACAGTTTTCCAGATTTCCCACTTTTTGATCAGCTGATCTTACTGATTCTAGAGAAGTATCTACTTGTGTATGATTGCCTTGTCTGCTTAAGGCATTTTTTTAAGAATGATTGAACTTCTAAAGTAAATAAATGAAAATTGAGTGAAAAAGTTTGTACTCGTATTAAATAGAAAGTTGGGCTAAAAGTACATTTTTTAATTCCTGTAGCCATTTTTGACCGAATTAAGCAACTTCACCGGTGCTAGCCAAGACCAGGTACTCAAGAGATCAGATTCGCTGTTCACACTCGCCGGGTGAGGAGTCAAGCAGCTCAGAATGAAGGTGATCACCAACTGGCCAATCTATCCATTGTATTGGCAACCCGCAGGGGTGGGAAAAGCCTAAAAGTACATCTCCCCCCCATTCCGTTTGGTCACGAGGCCCTCCCTTCTACGCGTGCCTGGCTCAAATCCCATTTATCCTGGCAGAAAAGCAATCTTGCAACTAATCTGTCATTTAGTTATGAACGCTCGATTGATCAATTCATTTCTGGGCTACACACCTCGCCTCATCATTGCTGCTAAATTCCTCTATTGATATTTTTGATCGACAGAAGTAATCGAAATAAACAAGCAAAAAAATAATAATCATAATACTCATAGGAAGGCTGATAGACTACACAAATTCTAATTCTGCTTTCGCAATTCAAGTTTCACCCGTGTTCCAATACTACTTGAGTAACGGCGAGGCCGAGGGGCGAGAATGAAAGACTGGGAAGATAAATTGCCCGAACCCGGCCAATCCTCCTAGGGGACCCAAGGGAGGAGGGAGAGAGCTGGTCTGGGTGGGAGAAGCCGAGTGGCTTGAAGGCGGTTTGTTCGGCGGTTGGGTTTCGAAGTCGAATTAAGGCTCCGAATGAAGAGGATGAGGATGAGGCGGAGTTAGAGACTGGACCGCCCAATTTCGCATTGCTAACTAGCTTCCGCACTGCTCAGCCAAGCTCCCCATCAACTCCCCGGGGCTCTGTCAAAAGCGGCAGAGAGGCAGATAGAAAAAGTGCCCAATTGGGAGACCGGTTCGGGATCATTGGGGATCGGGGCTTACGCGTCCGGAGGATTCGGAAGAGGCAGCGTTCCTTAGCAGCTGGCGCCTGAAGCCGACCCCGACGCCGCCGCCGGACAACGGGTGCTGATGTGCGGAGGCCGGCGTAAAAGCCGGGACGGCTGGGGCGGCTACGGCAGAGGCGCCCGCCTGTGCCGCGTCTTCGGACTCAAACGACAACAGCTTGACAAAGTGCGAGCGCACGAATACGGCGAATTTGCCGCTCTGGCTGGCCGCACCATCGGCGTTTGTCGCTGCCTTTGTTGCCGAGCTTGTCAGTCGCTCCGTGTCTGCGCTCTCGGAAGCGCGCCGCTGTTGATCTAGCCGATCTCCGAGGCGCTCACTTGAGCGACTCTCGTAGGACGCGTAGCCAGATGAGGCGCCGCACTCGAGGCTGTCCTTCTTGCCGCCGCTAACCGGCTCAGCCGCAGCGTCGGTGTCGGCTCGCTGCGAGTTCGATAGGTGGGGCGCTCGTCCGCCGGCAGATCGCGGCGAAGGCGGCGCAGCAGTGTCCGCGTCGCCAAAAGAAGCTGCCGCCAACGGCGATCGTAGCGGCGACGGTGTCGCTGGTTGAGGAGGTGGTGGTCGCGGCGGCCGCGGCGGTGGAGGCCTTGACGGTGTCGCCGGGTGTGGCAAAGTTGTCACTGCCATCGGCTCTGGCTGTGTCGATAGTTCCGCTGTTGTTGCTGGGAACAAATCTTGTGGCTCTGATGTCGGTGTCGCTGGCGTTGGCCCCAATGGGGCCACAGACGCAGCGTCTGAGGGGTCAACTGGAGATGTCACTCCCTGTACTACAGGCGATGAAGCAATTGTTGGGGACTCAGCGGGGCGTCGATGCACAGTGGCGGTCACCACGGAGATGGCGCCTCTGGGTGGCAGTCTTTGCTCACTGCTGAATTTGGCGAGGCCACCAACCTGTTGAGCTGCAGCAGCCGCTGCCGCTGCTGCCTGCTTATTAATGACGCTGGGTACTGAGTCCGGCGAAGACACAAACTCTTCGTCCTCTTCACGAATGATGTTTCTCTAAGTTGTCGTACGGCGATAGTCGAGCGTCGGGGACCTCGGCAACTGAGACTTCCAGGCCACACGGAGCCTCTAAGCTGTCGGCCGCTTCGTCTGTGGCGGCACCGCCGTTTGGAACCGTAGTGCCGTCCGCTGTTGAGAATGCGGCTTCGTGCTGCACAGAGGAGCCCAGAATCTCGCAGGTGATGCAGTCCTGCGAGTGAGACGACTTAATGGAGCGCACATCGATGTCGGCCAGCTTGGTGACATCCTCGGCGCTCTTGTCCCGGTCGGAAGCGCCGCGAACAGCGCCAGTGAATGGAGCCCCGACGCGCAGATAGGCGGAGCATGCTTCGACCTGCCGCGCCAAGCAGAGTCGTTGGGGACGACGATGATGAGGTAGCTGTCGAAGAAGTCGATGACCAGGTGTTCCGCTCGTCGTCATCATTGCGGCGGCAGGGTCTTCGCAGACCGAAGTCAGTGTCAATGGAATCACTGTCTGACAGGTCGCCGCCCGCACCGCCGCCGCCGGCTCCGCCGAGGATTGCCGTCTCTCTCGCCGATTCCCAGTTCGGGTCGAAGAAGACCCGCACGGCCGGAGGCCTCAGGCCGGCAGCGATGGCGTGCGCCTCATCCTCGGCGGCTGCGGTGTCGTCGGATTCGTCGAACTCGTTGCTGCCGGACTGAATTCGAACTGGGGCAGGGGCGTCTAGATGCGGGCAGACGCATTCAGCGAACTGGCCGAACGGATCCATCGGGTCGGAATGGCCGCTGTGCCTCGGGCAGTACTTCTGTCCAGCCAGCCGCTGCAGCGCGCCTCGGTGATGTTGAAGCAGCTCAGCCTCGATTGACTCGGCATCGTCTCCGGACTCGAACGACGCCGTTGCCTCGGTTGGCATCGTCAGGAAGCCGGCGTCATTGCTGTTGGTGCCGCAGCCAGAGTTGGTATAGAAATAGGGCGAGAAAGAGCTGCTGCCCTGAGCGAATTTGTCGCGCTTGGCGCTGGCTTCGGGATGGCGAATCTGCGGATGCGGCTGCTGCCGCGTGTCGACTGTCAACGGGGTACTGAGGTCGGCGTTGGCAGCCGCGGTCAAATAGCGCGACCTGGCCATATAGGGATTGCCGCTGCTTCCGCCCGGACTGGGCCCTGCCATCCAGACGGGGCCGCCGGCCGCCCCGAAGTCGGGGCTGGGCGATCGTGACGGCCGAGGGCTGAGCGGATGATTGCGCAAGTGAATTGACGACATCGAGCGGTCGTCGATCAGAGCTGAGACTGGCAACCGAAGGAGTTCGTTTGATAGCAGCTTCGGCGGCGGCGGCGGCGGCGGAGGCGGCTGCTGCTGCTGCTGCTGCTGCCACCAGCGGAGATTATCCGCTTCATTCTGCTGATACACAGCTCGTTGTCGATTTAGAGGCCACAGCCTGGAACTGTTGCCGGGGCCAGTCCTGGTTATAGAATGGTTGGCGGTGAGGCGGCTGACTGGCGGGGTGGCGGCTCGGTTTGCTGCCGCACTATTGGCTGAGCGGTCTGAGCAGCCTGAGTTGTTGCTGCTGCTGCTGCTGCTGCTGCTTCTGGGCCTATTGCTGCCAGTTGATGGCCGCTGTTCGACTGGCCTCAGGGCGAAGGTTAAGCTCGACTGGGAGGACGGCGCCGCCTGGTGCAGTGGCGGGCACAGGGAGCTGGCCCCGATGCCCATACCCCCTTCTAGCGCGGGGAAAGTGTCGGGAGCGAGGGGAGCTCAAGCCCCCTGGGGCTGGCCTGCACTCTTGCCGCCAACCTCCTCCCTTATTGCACTGGCGGTGGCTGGGTGAGAAATCGGGTAGCCAGGAGCGATGAGGTCGCTCTAGAGAGGCTTGGAAGCTGAGGCGATGGAGGGGAAGAGAAAAGTAGGAAGCTAAGTAGCGCGCCGGTGTGGGGGGCGCCGAGAGACGAAGACGACGACTGGGAAGAAAACTTTGAGGGCAATCCCCGCGGTGGAAAGCCTTCCTAGCAGCGGCGGCCGTCCCGCAAGTCGCCTTTCCTTCCTATAGTGTCTAGGCGCACAAGTGGAATTGAGCAGGCGTGAGGCTGCTGCAAAACTGGCAAAAGTCCAATCTGGCCCGCGCTGATGGTCTCTGACAGCGTTTGAGCACCCCAGCTCTTGACGCCTGGGTGGCAGTTGAGCAGTTTCTTTTATTTTTATTTAGCTTCCTGTCACACCAGGCAGGTTCGAAACGTGAATGGAAACGGAATACGAGGAATAATATCGTAATATAATAATGCTGCATGAGCTGGAGATCGGCACAGTCCGAAAGGGATGCTGCAGATGGGAAGAATACTCAAGAATCTGCCGCTGCTGATCCTTTTATAGGGACATTGCAGAGGGTGCCAGAGGGTGGAAGGCGGAGGGCGATCATTCTTCGTGGCAAATTTCGCTACATCCTAAGCGATCGCCTCGCCTCCCAAGGAGACGGGAATCGGGGGAGGAGAGAAGGATGCGATCATTTCTACAATTTGCTTCCGCGAGCTGACGATAGAAAGTGTGCGGCGGGACACTGGAGTAGGATCTGGGGGGCTTTCCTAGAAATGGGACTCTTGATCGTGTTCGGCATCGAAAAAGCCACGCCATCTTGATATTGCCCCTCTCCCCTGGCTCTAACAGCCGCCGCCAATCCAGTGAATGTTCCCAATTCTTCTCGGCAGATCCCACAATCGCAGCAGCCAAGCTCATTCAGACAGCGCATTAGTGGGATGAGAGCGTCCCACTGCTCCGAATAGCTTTCAGTCTGAAAACGGTCTCAAAACTAGCCTAGGAAAGCGAGAAAAGTTTGGCAACATTCGAATAATGCCAATTTTGGGATGAATATCCCTTTTCTTAACTCGTCTTCATGGGCACAGCAACAAGCGCACAGCTGTTCAGTGGTGAAGCCACTTGTTCCGCATCCTTGAAGCCCATTCACTAAAAGTACTTTATATATTGTAGGGAGCACAGGAAAGCAGAAGTGAGTTTGCAATGCCAAAAGAATTTGCGACACACCCTTCGTGCCTCATAAATACAAACACGCACACACTCAAGTTGATTCAAACGACAGAAATGCAGCTGGAGGCAGGGTGAAAGATAGAGAGAGAGAGAAGCCATCATGCCTGGATGATGGAGCGCGCCGCTGGAAAGGCAGAAGAGAGAAAGAAGGGAAGAATGAGAAACCTGTCTCAACGAACTGCTCTCCTTGGTCTCTGAGCTAGCAGCAATCGATCCGGGACGCTGTTTGCTGCTGCGTCACATGCGCAAAAGGCGACGGGGAACAGGTAAAGCGGCAGTAGGACTTCTCTGCTATATCAATAAGATAATGAGATCCAAGATGTAAACATCTAGATCTAGATATTGAAATAGAAAGATATAGAAAGACTCTACATCTAGATCCAGACAGACAGAGGGATGTAATGTTAGAGGATTTGTACCCTTTATCAAGACAAAGGTATTGCTTCCGTTTATCCAACAGTTATGAGCTGGGGGCAATTAAGGGTGGGTGTGGCGTCCCCCCAGTCCATGGACTGAATTGCCGTACGCAGCTTTCAGATGCGCCGCGCAATAGCTGCGGCCTGTGCTTTCTCGGCTGCACTCTCTGAACTCTTCACAGTCAGTCTGCAGTGTTAATTCTATATATGCTTTTACATACGCTCCGAGCCTTCAAGATTGAACTAGCAAATTGCTCTGCCTGTCAACTCCCGTCCCCATCTCTCTCTAATTTCAAACTTCAACTCAACGCTGAAGTGCCGTCGGGGGCTGGGAGGTCGGCCGAAATGGGAGGGAAATGGGAAGTCTGAAGCAGCGGGGCAGGGCTTGATAACTTGATGGCTGATGGATAGAATTTGAGAGTGGCTTTAGGGCTGAAGAGCCACTGGGATTAGGGAGTCGAAGGGTATTAGCGCCGGCGCGCCTAGTGACTATATTGAGCAGAACAAAAAGTTTGAGCTAGTAGTTCATAACGTTTCCCAATCTAATCGCTTCGTGTTTCCGCAAAAAAAACTAATTCAAACACCGCTGCACCCCCCTAACTCTCTGCGGAGCCGATAAGCGGAACTTGAGGGAACTTGAGGGCTAGCGGAAATGTTCAGGCAAGCAATTAGTTGATAGATTAAATGGTTTCTGCAATGCCAGTGTAATCAAACTATTGTAAGCACCGCGATAGAAAATCTTCACATTTTTGTTAAAAAAGGAAAAAATGCTAGAAATTCCAGCATTTTACGATAGCCTACTAACAGTAGTGCACAGACATATCGATTATTAATAAATAGAGCGCGTACGTCGTTAATCTGTGAGCAGACAAGGCTGAAAGCTTCCATCCAGCGTTTGCGAGACCAATCGGAATCATCGATGACCAGCCGGTTAGCTCTGTGGAGTAACAATTAGGGATTTTTACTCAATTTCATTGTATGCTTAATTAACAATGGCGACGTCGTTTGGGTGCCTAACCCAGAGTCTTTTGAAACCTGTTGGGTGCTTAACCCTGAGCATTCAGGTCTATTAAATATTTAACCCTGAGCTGTGAGGTCTAGTGAGTGTTTAACCCTGAGCTGTGAGGTCTATTGAGTGTTTAACCCTGAGCTATGAGGCCTAGTGAGTGTTTAACCCTGAGCTGTGAGGTCTAGTGAGTGTTTAACCCTGAGCTGTGAGGTCTAGTGAGTGTTTAACCCTGAGCTGTGAGGTCTAGTGAGTGTTTAACCCTGAGCTGTGAGGTCTAGTGAGTGTTTAACCCTGAGCTGTGATGTCTAGTGATTGCTTAACTCTGAGCTGTGAGGTCTAGTGCGTGTTTAACCCTGAGCTGTGAGGTCTAGTGAGTGTTTAACCCTGAGCTGTGAGGTCTAGTGCGTGTTTAACCCTGAGCTGTGAGGTCTAGTGAGTGTTTAACCCTGAGCTATGAGGCCTAGTGAGTGTTTAACCCTGAGCTGTGAGGTCTAGTGAATGCTTAACTCTGAGCTGTGACGTCTAAGTGCACTGAGTGCTTAGTTCGAACTTGCGATGTATACTTTTGAGCGTATTTTAAAAGATGATGTCTAAAGTTACACAATTATTACCACGAATATATCATAAGTTAATAATTGCTTTCAAACTTGATATTTGTGGCAAAAAGCTTGGTGTTGCTTCTAGTATATAAAAGTAGTGTAGCTCCTAAATAGAGTTTTTACCGCGCTTTTTAATTCACCCTCTGAAGATTTGCACCATGTTTTACAATCTGAAGCAGTGTACAGTCAGTTTCTATTTTTAGATCGCCAGTACTATGCCTCAGCTCCTGAGAGGATAAAAATAGCTCGCTTGGTACGAGAATGCACACGGCCTATAAAGGAGGGCTGTCGACCGGTCGTCAAATAGCGATTGAGACAGCCTGTTCTCGTATTGTAGCTTCTAATACGGTCGTATTTCTTAAACTACATCCAACATGGGATTGTCAAGACGCAGACGAGCTAAAACACCAACCCATCGTCAGCCAAGACACTCGTCCGTCGCGCCAGCCAAGGCATCAGAAGCCGTTGGCGCACCGCGGACTAGTCCCAGTCATTCCGACCGCAGCCAATCTGGAAAGACGCAACGCAAAGTTAGTCGCAAAGTGGCTCAGGAGATGAAGCGTTGTCTGGTGTCTTTCGAAGTTAAACAAAGTCTGGCGTCTGCAGATCATCAAGGCGGCAAAGAGAATCGTGGACGCATTGCTACCAATCCAAATCTGAATGGAACCGAGCGAGTAAGACTGGAAGACAGCTAGTGAGTCGTCCTGCTTTCTTAAATGATTTTAATATTTAACAATAGAAATACCACACTATTCCCCCTCTGAGGAAAGACACGGGGATATTTCCAATACACAATGCCTACTTCACGATAGCTCCCAAACCGAATCACCGATTTTATAAACTCTGATGCTATAATTTATTTGATTGCACCGCCACATTGCTTGCCAGCTACAACAGCCAAGTTGCGTACTCGCTCAACAAGAAATCCCGATGGGACATCGAGGACCAGATCACTAATCAATACAACAGCGGAGACGGCGATCTGTGCGAGGATAATTTGTTCGTCTTCGGCACCGAATGGAGGCCGCAGGGCAGAGGCAGGCTGGTCACGAGGCGGCTAGCAACCAACGCCTCCCACATGCGCCTGGCTGCAGACAAACTGCGGCAACAACAGCGGAGAAAGTCTAGCCAGAAGAAGGCGGACGATGAGCTAGAGTTCAACGACAGTGTCAAGCTGCTTCAAAAGGAGCGACCGCTGGTCAGAGCTGTGGGTCGTCGCAACCACATTAACAGAGGTTCTTTCCACCGGTCCTTTGAAATGCCAGAATGCGAAGCCGTTGTCAATTCTTTGGCTTTAAAAATAGACTTTGAGCAACGCAATACAGTCTGCATTGACATTAGAAGGCCTGAGGCCTCTATTGGTAGTAAAGTTAGCCACAGCCGACTGGTGGAACAGAAGCATTGTCGACGAAGAGATCAGCAATGTCAACGTTGGACTAGTCGAAATGGCCATGGGCAGCAGGACTATATCGACGACCCTGATGAGTACTTAGATGATGATGAACTCGACTCGGAGGACGACATGGAGATGTACTTGCAGCCGCCACCAGCGGCAACTGTCTTTGATTTCATGCGTATGCCGACTGCCACTAATAGACAGCAAAATTATTTTGAAACGGAGCTACATGATGAGTTTATCAATGCCCGTCAGAGGGCACACACAACAGAGGAAAATCAGGTTTGTGACATCCATCCGCACTTTTTCGCACCTGAGCGACTCGAGCAGCTGTTTGCTGGCACCGATGCTCTATTCATGAGTAATTCGCAACCAAGGAAGTTCTCGGTGCTGCTACAGGATAATCTTGCGGAGCTGGTATCCTTTGACGTCATCAGTGAAGGAACTGATGGTTGCAGAGCAACGGTTGAGGTGCAGCACAGTCTCATTGCTAACGACTCTGGAGCGAAGCCATTTCAACTGACATCATCAGCTGAGATTGCGGCCAGGTCAGATCCATGTGCGTTCCTCCGCAGCCTCCTCACTGAGGGAGCAACACCTGGGCAGCCGGTAAAGGCTCTTGGAAATCCGCTCCCTGCAGGCTGGTGTCACACGGCAGTCTGGAAAGAGGCCGATGCAAGGCTCGCTGCAATCCGATCTCTGCCGATGTTCGCTGCTACTTGGAAATCAGCATCAATGAAGCGCACAGCTAGACCGACTGCCAACACAGAGTCTGAGTGCGGCATTTGCTGCTCCGAGATATCCTTGGACATTGCTATCGACATCTCGGAACGATCCACCGAGCTCGGAGTCTGCGGACATCGATTCTGCAACGCCTGCTGGGTGCGTCACGTCGCCTGTTGTCTGAAGGCTGGCAGCACGCGAGTCGAGTGTCCGGCCAACGGCTGTGCGACAGTGCTCGACGCAGCCGTCCTGCTCTGGTTCTGTCCGCAGCGTCTGCTGCCAGCGTTGGTCGGCGCCGCGTTTCGAGCATGGCAGCGCAGCCTGCCGACGTCTCGGTTCTGCCCGCTGCCTCGGTGCGGACGCCTTCTAGTGGCTGCGGACGACAGCGGGAAGAACGCCTTGTGCAGCTGCTGGACCAGCTTTTGCCTGGCCTGCGGTCAGGAGCCGCACTGGCCTGTGGATTGCGAGACTGCAGAACAGTGAGCGAAATGTTTCCTGTCTTCGATTTCGGCTTTGCAACATAGTACGAGTATTAAAACAAAGACTCTCTTTATCTTTCAGATACTTGACGGTGTTGACTGCGACCGAAAAGAGACCAAAGCGTGAGCATAGGACCCGCTATTTCAAAACGACAGTAACTGGCAGAATCTGCCCCGGATGCAAAGCGCTTGTAGAAAGACTCTGCGGCTGCGATCATATGACGTGCTTCTGCAAGCAGGTGTTCTGCTGGAAGTGCGGAAACCCGAAAAATGTTAGGGCAATCCATTCCTGTGGAAGGCACGCCTCTAGCCTGGTTCAGAAATCTTTCTCTGGCAGAGAGAGGGTCCTGAAATTGCCAAGCAGCCTGTCTCTGCACGGCAAGACTCGGCGGGCTCGAGAGTCAGTCGGCCGTCGCCTGCTGGAGAGCCAGGCTAGACTGGCTGCCCGCCTGCTCTCGGCTGCCGGCAGGTTCGTCGGCAACTCCGACCAGACCGTGGCTTACGCCCTGATGTCGAGCTACCTGCTGGAATACACCTGCGTGCTGCTGGATGCCAACGAGGCTGGCGAAAAGTTGCAGTCGATGGTTCACAGAATCGGCGAAACCATTCAGCAGGCGCTCCGGTCAGTGCACGCCGAGTTTCAGCTCGGGTGGAGCGCCGTCGTCGGATCCGGCGACGCTGGCCGAGCCGGGCGAATCTGCGATAAGCTGGATAGCCTTCAGCGACAGCTGGCCGTTGAGTGCGAGCGACTTCGTAAGATCGTCGACACTTTTGAGGAGCAGAACGATGAGGCGCTTAACAATGCGAGCAGCCAAGTTTAAGCTGTGTGGTTCGGACACGTCGCTCCGTGACTTTCAATTGTTTCGCGTTAAATGCCATACGAAGTAATTTCGGAAAAATTTAACTATAGCTGCAGTACCACTGAGCTAGTGAATAGAAAAATAAATACGGCGTAGAGAATACGCTAAGCCGTAACATATTTTTGTTGTTATTAATTAATTATGAGTCTCTAATAATAGAAATGAGAATAAGTGATTACACCTGCCCCAATGAGGCCAGATGTGCAGCTATTGCGCGGCACATATGAAGGCTGCGTACAGCTGTTCAGTCCATGGACTGGGAAAACGCCACATCCACCCTCAATTACCCCACATGATTCTGGCACCCGTCCAACAGCTGGGTTAACTAAAGCAATGCAGAGTTAAGTGTCTTGCTAAAGGACACCAATTGTTCCAATGGAGTGGGGAATCGAACCCCCGATCTTTAATTCATGAATACGACACTCTAACCGCTAGAATACGACCACTGACTAGACTATTTTTTTGGGAAGGCCAAATAGGGACCTCCGTCTATGAGATTTATAAAACATAGAAAAAATTTCATTCGCAGTAGACTGTGGGCGTCACGTTACTTGGCGACAGGGGGGTAGTTGTGCCCCACCGCCACCTGAGCACATAAGCACAAAAATTCTGTACGCAGGTACTTACTCACACAGGTGTGTACATCTGTCCTGACCTGACATCTGTCCCGTCAGGGCATCTGAGCTACTAATAACTACAAGAGGTCCTTGACGGGCGCTTGATAATAGAGTACTACGCGTAACCCCTAATAACTTAACCTTTGTAGACTGTACCAATCACGCTTTCGTGAATAACTACTGCCAACAAAATTATACCGCTAATAAATTCTTGGAGTTTTTAGCACTTTTTTGTCCAAACCCAGACTGCTAGCACTGGAACACTGATAAGAGACGTCTATTGAAAATGATATCCTCAGTCTTCTAGGCTCGGCAAAAGCACTTCGGAATGGAACACGCATCTGCATCGCCTGCTAGATATGCCACATGAAGATCCAGAATCGGACCCTTGACTCCTTCCTACCCATATTCTCTAATCAATAATCTATTCCGTGTCTCGTCACAGTCCTTGCCACATATGTCCCGTGTCTCATCTCCCCCGTGTCTCATCTCTCCCGTGTCTCATCTCTCCAGTGTCTCATCTCTACCGTGTCTCATCTCTCCCGTGTCTCATCTCTCCCGTGTCTCATCTCTACCGTGTCTCATCTCTCACGCATATCATCCCTCCCGTGTCTCGTCTCTTCCGTGTCTTATCTCTCCAGTGTCTCATCTCTCCAGTGTCTAATCTCTACCCGTGTCTCATCTCTTCCGTGTCTCATCTCTTCCATGTCTCATCTCTCCAGTCATCTCTTCCGTGTCTCATCTCTCCAGTGTCTAATCTCTACCCGTGTCTCATCTCTCCAGTGTCTAATCTCTACCCGTGTCTCATCTCTCCAGTGTCTTATCTCTCCCGTGTCTCATCTCTCCCGTGTCTCGTCTCTCCCGTGTCTCATCTCTACCCGTGTCTCGTCTCTCCCGTGTCTCATCTCTACCCGTGTCTCGTCTCTCCCGTGTCTCATCTCTACCCGTGTCTCATCTCTATCCGTGTCTCATCTCTCCAGTGTCTCGTCTCTCCCGTGTCTCGTCTCTCCCGTGTCTCATCTCTACCCGTGTCTCATCTCTACCCGTGTCTCATCTCTCCCGTGTCTCATCTCTCCCGTGTCTCATCTCTCCCGTGTCTCATCTCTCCCGTGTCTCGTCCCTCCCGTGTTTTATTTCTAATTTTATTTTGCTTTTCTACTTTAAGGCTGCTAGATAATATGAGTCTGAACACCAAACAACAACTACGTTAGCTGCAAGAGAAAAGTTGCAAGAGAAAATAATGCAATGGAATGGAGATTGTCGAGACGAGAAATTCAAATTTAATCCAATTAGATGCAAGTTAAGCTTTCGAATCCTTGCCAAAATTGACCAGTTTGACCATCGCTCACACGATCCGCCAGTGCTACTATCAGTATCGAATCGGAAAGCTGGATGCTATTTTTAGAAACTGACAATTTAGCAATTGCGCCAGGTTGTGCGATAAAAACACTTGTCTATTTTTAGATCAGTGCATTGCCAGTCTGCCCCTAAATAGCTGAAGAGTCATAGTCCGCAGATTGTGTTGGATTGCGCTATATAATAAGCAGCGATTGACTTGGCTTCAAGCTAAAACTTCTCAATAAGAAGTGCAACTACAAAGCACTTGTAGCGACAGGAATCAACTAGATTGAAACCTTTGCCCGAAGTCATGGGGCTTTCAAGACGCAGGAGAGCGCTGAAGTCGGGCGCTGCATCGTCAAAACAGGCAAAGAACTACGACGATGAAGCTAACAATGGAGGTAGGGATACGTGCCAGACTGCCAAAGGAAGCACGTTTCGCCGCTTGAAAAAAGTATTCTTACAGCATCAAAAAGCTTGCGAAGTCGGCTTCGAGGTTTATCCGAATCGCTATTTGTACCGACCACGCCAGCGATGTGCGTACAGTGCCATCGGCTTTATGCCAAATGAGAATCATCTGCACAAGGAAAAAGCTTTGGTTGCTGATAATCTGTGAGTGCAAGTTGGATCTTCTATTTTGACTCGAGGCTTAGTAAGAATAATTATAATAATAACTGTAGTAGGGCTGCTAGCAATGGCACATCATTTGGTGACAGTAGACCTGTAGCACACACGCACACCGATAGTGTTCGCAGACATACGCTCACACAGGTGTGTACGTCTGCCCTGACCTTCTCATCGTCAGGCCAGTGTACACTGTCACTGTGCAATGGAGGTTAGCCCTCAACATCCTCAACCTAAATCGTGCTGTCTCTCCGCGGCTTTGCCGCAAATTAACGTGCCGCAGAATCGTGCTCAGGGACTCGTTAACCGCTTTGCCACTCACCCCCGACTCAAGGGTTGGTTGTGATCCTGCTAAATAAATCATTCGGATTTCTGACCGAAAGGTCTGCGTTCTGAGCAAGACTTTCAATTCTCTATTGCTCTAGTTACCTGGGTACTAGCATTACCAGAGGTAGAGACTAAGATCCATGTGGCGCCGCCCCAGTCCACAGACTGAACAGCTGTACACAACCTTTAGAAACGCCGCGCAATGGCTGCACATCTAAGCCAAGGTTTTATTTACTTCTGTGTATCTTTAAAAAAATTTTTTTCACTTTCAGCTACGACTGCCGAGTGCAGTACTCGCTGAAGAAGAAGTCCCGCTGGCAAATCCAGGAGCAGCTAGCAGAGCTGTCGGCAGATGGCAGCCTGCAGGATCGAAATCTGTTCGTATTCAACGACGAGTGGAGGGCGAAGGGCAGGGGCTATACTGTCACCCGACAGATGGTGACCAACGCTGACTACATGAGGCTGGCAGCAACCGAACTGCGCGCAAGAACCAGTGGCAGCTCTAGGCATCGGCCAGACAAAGCTAATTTCAGCGGGCGGGTCGAACAGGCCCAGGTCAATAGGCCGCTCGTCCGTTTCGGTCGTCACGGTCAACTGAACAAACATTCTCTGCTTCGCGAGTTCGAAATTCCGGTGTCAGAATTCGCTGATGCAGAGACGCTGCGAGTGGAAAGCTGCAAACAACAGATGCTACATGTGAGCATTCAACAGCCCAGGGGGAAAGTTACCGGCAAGACTGCTCAAACAGCACTAGTTGAGAACATTCGCATTGGCCAAAGGCTTCAGCGTCGCCCGAACTGTCACGAGGAACTGCTGCGCGAAGATGATTTCTGCGATTTCGTTAGCGCCGAGTGTGAAACCGACGAAGAGAGCGACGCCGAGGAGTCTTCCGCTGAAAGGCACCCATCATCAGTGCTCACCCTTTTCGATGCAATGAGCATCAAGACGCGATCAAAGTCTGCACCAAGCGAGAATCTGGCGATGTCCTTGAAAGCTGAGTCTAGAGAGTCAGCTGAACAGGAAGAATGGGTTTTTGTTTCTGAAGACGAGGAGAATGCCAAAAATGATCAGGTAAACGATGCGATGTCCAGTGATGTTGATTCCGTGCCTAGATCAGAGACGACCAACGTTGAATATTAAGCCCCGCTTGGTCGAAACTGAGCGACTGGAGCAGCTGTTCGCTGGCACCGGCGCTCTCTTCACTGAGCATTTCGCGACCAAGAAAGTTTGCAGTCGTGTTGCAGGACAATCTAGCGGAGTCCGTCTCCTTTGAGGTCCTCAGCGAGAACAACGGGATGGTAAAGCTTGCAATGAGACACTTGTTCATTAATGACGATGCAGATCCGACCTGCCGTCGACTAACTTCAACAGCCAAGCTGGAAGCCACGCCTGACCCGTTTAAATATCTTCGTGGCTTAGTGACTGCAGTGACGGCAAGTCCCCATGGCCTTGTTGTGCTTCAGCCCCAGTGCGGAGAGCTTCCTGTCGGCTGGTGTCGAAGCCGAACTGTGGAATGAAACAGATGCAAGGCGAGCAGCGCTTCGAAGCACTGCCGATGTTCGTAGACCCCGCTGTCAAGGCATCAAAGAAGGTTTCTGCCGAACGACTTGATGACACCCACGTTGAATGTGGCATCTGCAACAATCTGATGCGGACTAGCGCTGCAGTCGAGTTTCCTAGGCGATCCACCGAGCTCGGAGTCTGCGGACATCGATTCTGCAACGCCTGCTGGGTGCGTCACGTCGCCTCTTGTCTGAAGGCTGGCAGCACGCGAGTCGAGTGTCCGGCCAACGGTTGTGCAACAGTGCTCGACGCAGCCGTCCTGCTCTGGTTCTGTCCGCAGCGTCTGCTGCCAGCGTTGGTCGGCGCCGCGTTTCGAGCATGGCAGCGCAGCCTGCCGACGTCTCGGTTCTGCCCGCTGCCTCGGTGCGGACGCCTTCTAGTGGCTGCGGACGACAGCGGGAAGAACGCCTTGTGCAGCTGCTGGACCAGCTTTTGCCTGGCCTGCGGTCAGGAGCCGCACTGGCCTGTGGATTGCGAGACTACAGATCGGTAAGCCGCTTGTTGGACAATTAGCGTAAAGTCAACCGGAACTTCGAGTGAATACTTTTTTCCAGAATATTTCGGACGTCTCTTGACATTTTGTTCTTGAAAACTCCCAATGAGCAGATACCTTAGCGAGTTGGCAATCAAAGGCCACGGCAACCTGCGCTCGCGAGAACTGTTCGCAGTGACCTCAGTCCGCGGCAAGAGGTGCTCCGGCTGCCAGATTCTGGTCGAGAAGGGCGAGGGCTGCAGACACATGAGCTGCGCCTGCGGTCACGAATTTTGCTGGGACTGCCTCGGCGCTTATTCCCAGGATCACAGCTGCAATGACCAGCGGGCGAGTCTCATTTTCAAGAAGTTCTTCGCTGAAGACGACCTGCTGGCGCCGACAAGTGAGAGGTCTCTAATTTACTGCACCGCCATCAGGACTCGACGCGCAAGACATGAAGGCCCGCGCCTCCTGGAGAGCCAGGCTAGACTGGCTGCCCGCCTGCTCTCGGCTGCCGGCAGGTCCGTCGGCAGCTCCGACCAGATCGTGGCTTACGCCCTGATGTCGAGCTACCTGCTGGAATACACCTGCGTGCTGCTGGATGCCAACGAGGCAGAAGAAAAGTGGCAGTCGATGGTTCTTACTATCGGCGAGACCATTCAGCAGGCGCTCCGGTCAGCGCACGCCGAGCTTCAGTTGGAGGGCCGAGGCTTCGGCGACATGTCTGAGCCGGCCAAGGCGAAGCTGGTCTGCGACAGACTGGACGGCCTGCAGCGACAGTTGGCGGCTGGCTGCCTGCGGCTGCGCGAAATTCTCGGTGAATTCGGAGGACAGTTTCGCGCTCATTGATTGACTAGACAATGAGGTGATTTGACCCTGATCAATCCAGATCATGACATTGTTGTCAGACGGTGTTTTGGAGACAGTTTCAATTTTATTTCCAATTCATTATTGAAAAGCTATGAAATTTAAGGCATGCCTCACCAGCAATGAGAATCGGGAAAAATGTAATGGAGTGCGAGTTGCAAACCAAAAAAATCCGTTTTTATGTCTAATATAAAGATAAATGAATGAAATCTTTCAATTTAAAATTACGTTGCATTGTCATTGTCCGCATTCTCTTATGCATGCATCATAAATATATACTACTTCGTCTTTGAAATAATTTAGTTAGCAAAAAATATGGTTTGGCTACAAGACAGCAGACTGTCGCGGGTTGGACCTAGACCATTTGGTGGATTGCTCAAAAGTGCTCACCCGTGGAAGTTTTCGTCCATCTTCCAGCTGCCCAATGAAGCGAATCGGGGCCGTCGATGACTTGGCGCATCTTCCAACGATCGGCCGTCGCACGCTGTCTCATCGACGTTGGCGGACGATGCGCGTCGGAATTCCGCTCTCACGCTGCCGACGCCGCTACTGAGGAACGCGACGACGATGCCTGGCTGTTGAAGGGACGGCTGCAGCGGCGTGTGCTCAGTCGGTGTCGGCAGAGATGGCGCCTGAGCCAGCTCAGGCAAGTGCGTCGGCAATGACAATCCTGTTTCAGCGTTCGCTGTGGGCTGCGGCGGTGGTGACGGCAGTGACGGCGTCCTCTGTGGTGGCGTCGACGTCTGCATCAGCTGCATCGGTGGCGGCGTCAGTCGCTCATAGATGCGACCCTTCACGAGCACCTGGCGTCGTGTTAAACAGGGCGGCGGAGTCGCTGGTGACGCGGATGCCGGAGCTTCGGGCGCGTCTCCGACAGTGGAGGCACCGAAGTGACGCTCGATGTACTCGCGAGTCAGGTTGGGGCCGCAGCACTCGTAGAACGAAGCGCTCGTTTTATCAACATCGGCTTCCGTTGCGAGCTGCGTGTCGGGTTTCGTTTCACCGTCTGGTACGACATCTGATGGCCGTCCGGCTGGTGAAGTGGCCAGGACTCCGGCTCCGACTGGGACAACAGCAGATGCTGCAGCGGCCGCCGCCGCCGCTGTCTCAGCTGCCGGTGTGTCGACGGCAGCCGACGCTGACGCAGCTACGTCCTCGAGGCTACTGGCTGGCGAGCCAAACAGGGCACACGGATCAGTAGGGTCGCCGGATGACTGGCAGCTTAATCGGTAACGTCGGCGACTGGGCAGCGGTGCGTGGGGCCCGTTGAACCGCATCGGCGGCGGCTGCGGATGTCTGATGGGGAAGCTTCCAATGCTTCAATGAAATAGATCGATTGGTTTGGGCCATTCTAGCTTCATGTGATTTTTCGGTAGATTTTTGTTCAATGAATCCGTTTTATATTATGAGCTACTAATAGTAGGTAGAAAAATGCTTGGCCACTAAGTAAAAATAGTAAGCAGCCTCTTACCGTTCTGGATCACAGTCATTGCTTTGTTTATGCCGAAGCATCTCCTGACTTGAACTGACACCACCGCGAAGTCTGGAATGACTATAAAAAAATAAATAGCTTTTGCTACAAAGGGAGGTAAGAGCGATTGGAGAGAAGGGAGGGGAGAAGAGGGAGGGGAGAAGAGGGAGGGGAGAAGAGGGAGGGGAGAACAGGGAGGGGAGAAGAGGGAGGGGAGAACAGGGAGGGGAGAAGAGGGAGGGGAGAAGAGGGAGGGGAGAAGAGGGAGGGGAGAACAGGGAGGGGAGAAGAGGGAGGGGAGAACAGGGAGGGGAGAAGAGGGAGGGGAGAAGAGGGAGGGGAGAACAGGGAGGGGAGAAGAGGGAGGGGAGAAGAGGGAGGGGAGAAGAGGGAGGGGAGAAGAGGGAGTGGAGAAGAGGGAGGGGAGGATGGAGGGGAAGAGGAAAGGGAGAGGAGTGAGAATTAAATAGAAGGGAGATGAGGGTGGAAAAATGTTCAGGTGAAATTAGGAAGAATTGAAACGGCGATTTATAAAAAAGTTCAAAAGACGAACAAGCAGGAAGGCACAGTTGCCAGTGACACAAAGGAGACATGAGTTGCTTAAATAGGCCTATCTTGAATTTGTTCTTAGCCAAGTCTTAGCCAAGTCGATTCCTTAATCTTGTCTGCTTTAGCGAAACACTGAGCTAAAGCAATTGATAAAGAGAGTGCAAGAAAGCGAAAATCTCATTGTCTGTCTCTCTGTTTATCTCACTGTCTGTCTGTTTGTTTATCTCACTGTCTGTCTGTTTGTTTATCTCACTGTCTCTCTGTTTGTTTATCTCACTGTCTGTTAGTTTGTTTATCTCACTGTATGTCTGTTTGTTTATCTCACTGTCTGTTAGTTTGTTTATCTCACTGTCTGTCTGTTTGTTTATCTCACTGTCTGTCAGTTTGTTTATCTCACTGTCTGTCTGTTTGTTTATCTCACTGTCTGTCAGTTTGTTTATCTCACTGTCTGTCTGTTTGTTTATCTCACTGTCTGTCTGTTTGTTTATCTCACTGTCTGTCAGTTTGTTTATCTCACTGTCTGTCTGTTTGTTTATCTCACTGTCTGTCAGTTTGTTTATCTCACTGTCTGTCAGTTTGTTTATCTCACTGTCTGTCAGTTTGTTTATCTCACTGTCTCTCTGTTTGTTTATCTCACTGTCTATCAGTTTGTTTATCTCACTGAATGTCTGTTTGTTTATCTCACTGTCTGTTAGTTTGTTTATCTCACTGTCTGTCAGTTTGTTTATCTCACTGTCTGTCAGTTTGTTTATCTCACTGTCTGTCAGTTTGTTGATCTCACTTCCTATCCGTCTGTTTATCTCGCTATCTATCTGTCCATTTATTTCACTGTCTCACTGGCCACTTTACGAGTACAAATAAATACGAATCAAAATTAAGCAGGAAATTATGAATCGATCGCATACTTGCTAGCCGAATCAACAGCGAGTTGTCGGTTTATTGTCGGCCGCTGCTGCTGCTGCTGCTGCTGCTGCGCAGAGTGATTTTCAAAGCCGCAGTGTACACTAGCTAAACTAGCTAAACCAGCTGTTCTTTGATTTTTCTCGTTCAGTTCTTCATCCACTCTGCGATGACGCATTGCGCGACTCGAGCGATTAGCCCACCTGGCTGAAGCTGACGCCTCCCCCTGTTTCAGAGTAGTTGTCGGCTTGAGTACGAGTAGCTTGCTGGGATTGGGATTTTTCCTTTTCAAATTATTTTATTATCGGTCTAGACACTTCAGTCTAGGAATTTGCTTCTCGGTCTGAGATTTGAGTTCTCAGAATGGTATTTGAGTTCTCGGTCTGGGATTTGAGTTCTCGGTCTGGGATTTGAGATCTCGGTCTGAGATTTGAGTTCTCAGACTGGTATTTGAGTTCTCGGTCTGAGATTTGAGTTCTGAGTCTGGGATTTGAGTTCTCAATCTGGGATTTGAGTTCTCAATCTGGGATTTGAGTTCTCATTTGGGATTTGAGTTCTCAGTCTGGGATTTGAGTTCTCATTTGGGATTTGAGTTCTCATTTGGGATTTGAGTTCTCAATCTGGGATTTGAGTTCTCATTTGGGATTTGAGTTCTCAGTCTGGGATTTGAGTTCTCATTTGGGATTTGAGTTCTCAGTCTGGGATTTGAGTTCTCATTTGGGATTTGAGTTCTCATTTGGGATTTGAGTTCTCAATCTGGGATTTGAGTTCTCATTTGGGATTTGAGTTCTCAATCTGGGATTTAAGTTCTCAATCTGGGATTTGAGTTCTCGGTCTGAGATTTCAGTTCTCATTTGGGATCTGGGATTTGAGTTCTCGGTTTGAGATTTGAGTTCTCGGTCTGAGATTTGAGTTCTCAGTCTGGGATTCGAGTTCTCAGTCTGGGATTCGAGTTCTCAGTCTGGGATTCGAGTTCTCAGTCTGGGATTCGAGCTTTTAGTCTGGAAGAGGAGTTCTCGTTTGGGATTTGAGTTCTCATTTGGGATTTGAGTTCTCATTTGGGACTTGAGTTCTCATTTGGGATTTGAGTTCTCATTTGGGACTTGAGTTCTCAGTCTGGGATTAGAGTTTTTAGTCTGGAAGAGGAGTTCTCATTTGGGATTGGAGTTCTCAATCTGATATTTGAGTTCTTGGTGTGAGATTTGAGTTCTCAGTCTGGGATTTGAGTTTGTAGCAGCAAATTCACTTCTTTCTTTTAACTCTTAATATTTAAAGATTCAAATGGTACTTTTATTTCCCCCTTACCTCTAATTTGTCTTTGGCCCTTGTTATCGTTAGGTACAGTCGCCCGGTTAAGACTTAAATGTAACCCCACGACAAACTAAATAAACAAGCGCAAGCTTTTGCCGACTCTTAAATTTAACTAGCAACATTTGTAGCAAGTCAGCTACAAGTACTCAGTCTGGGATTTGAGTTCTCAGTCTGGGATTTGAGTTCTCAGTCTGGGATTTGAGTTCTCAGTCTGGGATTTGAGTTCTCAGTCTGGGATTTGAGTTCTCAGTCTGGGATTTGAGTTCTCAGTCTGGGATTTGAGTTCTCAGTCTGGGATTTGAGTTCTCATTTGGGATTTGAGTTCTCATTTGGGATTTGAGTTCTCATTTGGGATTTGAGTTCTCAATCTGGGATTTAAGTTCTCAATCTGGGATTTGAGTTCTCGGTCTGAGATTTCAGTTCTCATTTGGGATCTGGGATTTGAGTTCTTGGTTTGAGATTTGAGTTCTCGGTCTGAGATTTCAGTTCTCATTTGGGATCTGGGATTTGAGTTCTCGGTTTGAGATTTGAGTTCTCGGTCTGAGATTCGAGTTCTCAGTCTGGGATTCGAGTTCTCAGTCTGGGATTCGAGTTCTCAGTCTGGGATTCGAGCTTTTAGTCTGGAAGAGGAGTTCTCGTTTGGGATTTGAGTTCTCATTTGGGATTTGAGTTCTCATTTGGGACTTGAGTTCTCAGTCTGGGATTAGAGTTTTTAGTCTGGAAGAGGAGTTCTCATTTGGGATTGGAGTTCTCAATCTGATATTTGAGTTCTCAGTTTGAGATTTGAGTTCCCAGTCTGGGATTCGAGTTCCCAGTCTGGGATTCGAGTTCTCAGTCTGGGATTCGAGCTTTTAGTCTGGAAGAGAAGTTCTCATTTGGGATTTGAGTTCTCATTTGGGATTTGAGTTCTCATTTGGGATTTGAGTTCTCATTTGGGATTTGAGTTCTCATTTGGGATTTGAGTTCTCATTTGGGATTTGAGTTCTCATTTGGGATTTGAGTTCTCATTTGGGATTTGAGTTCTCAGTCTGGGATTTGAGTTCTCATTTGGGATTTGAGTTCTCATTTGGGATTTGAGTTCTCATTTGGGATTTGAGTTCTCAGTCTGGGATTTGAGTTCTCAGTCTGGGATTTGAGTTCTCTGTCTGAGATTTTATTTTTCGAATACCTTTAAATTTATTAAAACGATCTAAAAAATACGGAATAATCACGTCAATAGAGAAAAAACAAAAAGCTAATGCATATTCGAATGAGCTGCTCTCGTAGTGTTCGGAAGTGTTCGAAAGAAGCAAACTTGTACCGTGGGATTGAGCTTATCTGAGCCATTACATCCACGCCAGGGTCCTTAATTCAAATCGTGCACTTTTAATATTCGATTTGCCAGTTTCCTCTTGCAGTGCACAGTAAACTTTCTAAATTCAATGACTTAAGAGAGAAATTGTCAATCTAGAATTATCTAGAACAAATCTAGTGAGCCTGCATGTATTCATTTTGACAACTAAGCATTGTTAATCACCGCTAGCTTGTGAGCTTAACATAGCATTTGCATTTTAATCTCCTTCTAGTCTTTTCTACACTTGTCAATGCAACTGTTGCTGATAGATCGTACTCGTCCTTCCTAGGGAAATCAGGCTTATGTGGATATTTCTCAAAGTTTCTCTTTCACCATGTCTGGCTGCTTGCAGATAAAATTTAGTTTTTATGCACTTTAAACTTAAAATATTTCTCTAATTTTCATTGCTGTGGTTGCACTTTTAGTAATGGATGCAAAAACTTATTTAAAGAACCAACCGCAAAGGAACCATTTCGTGGCTCGTTGAAAAATGGAAATGTTTCAAAAAATGTTGCGAAAAAAAGTTGATTAAAAATATTTTCGCATAGCTTTTATTAAAGTTCTTGAAACTTATTAGAAATAAGATAATTTATTAAAATACAAACGAGTTAAAATAATTGTTTCTAATATTGCTGTGTGTCTCAAACCTAACAATTTACATCTAAAATCCTACCAGCTTAAGATCCCAACTGTCTCAAGATCCCCATCTCAAGATCCCAATTTTGAGATACCCATCTCAAGATCCCATTATCTCACTATCTTCAACCAGAAATCTCATCTCCGCATTACCCATCCATACTCGGTATCACTAGCGGATGTCAGTCGTACTTTCGGTCACCATAGTAACCGTATTGAAACTATTAATTCAGCTGCTAAATATGCATTGGATAAGAGATGTTTCTCACCTCATTTGTTGGCTGCCGCTGCCACAGTTGCTGCCTGCGATGCCCTTCACCCCTGAGTAGCAGTTGCCGACTCAAACCTGGGGTTAAATTGGTACATTTTCTGATCTTGTAAAGCTGGGAAAATATTAATTATTAATGAAATATTCGAAACGCAAAAGATTATGCACGTGTACTTCAAGCTAATTATTCAGGTATAATTTTCTGGATAAATTACAATTATTCAGCATTTGTCCCATCCTGCACCTCACTTTCAGCATCTTATTCGGTGATAAAGGCGTCTCACCTGGAAGTCGCTGCCACCGCATGTCCAGCAGCAGGCGATGTCCAGTGGCGCCCCTAGTGCCAACAATTTGTTCACCGTTCAGATCCACAATGAAGCACGCGTCTAGCTTCAGCCAGCGACCGCAGCCTGTCTGGTTTGCGTAAGCATTCGGGAAGGCATGATTAGCAGTAGAAAAACCACGGCGAGGTATTTAAAATAACCCAATTTCTCCTTATTCCTATGTTTTCTGTACCTTCCTAAATATTCTCTCTATCCGATGAAACAACTTCCAGAATAACAAAACATCGGCTTCGTCAAGATATTCAACGATTCTTGTCAGGGTGTCTGGTAGCAAGAACCACAAATGCGCTCGTATAAGCTATTGTTAACTATGTTGGATTGATAAAATTGTTTCTTTTTTCATTTTTCAACCAAATTTGGATTTGCCATATAAGTTTATACAGATCAATTTTATTTGTTCTTGTCACCAGGGTCTTCGACAAGGATCGCTGATTATATCGACACATTCTGAATCTTTGGTCAGTACCCAACGACATTCTGAATCTTTGGTCAGTACCCAACGACATTCTGAAGCTTTGGTCAGTACCCAACGACATTCTGAAGCTTTGGTCAGTACCCAACGACATTCTGAAGCTTTGGTCAGTACCCAACGACATTCTGAAGCTTTGGTCAGTACCCAACGACATTCTGAAGCTTTGGTCAGTACCCAACGACATTCTGAAGCTTTGGTCAGTACCCAACGACACTCTGAAGCTTTGGTCAGTACCCAACGACACTCTGAAGCTTTGGTCAGTACCCAACGACATTCTGAAGCTTTGGTCAGTACCCAACGACATTCTGAAGCTTTGGTCAGTACCCAACGACATTCTGAAGCTTTGGTCAGTACCCAACGACATTCTGAAGCTTTGGTCAGTACTCAACGACATTCTGAAGCTTTGTTCAGTACCCAACGACATTCTGAACTTTGGTCAGTACCCAATGACACTCTGAAGCTTTGGTCAGTAGCCAACGACACTCTGAAGCTTTGGTCAGTACCCAACAACACATTCTGAAGCTTTGGTCAGTACTCAATGACACTCTGAAGCTTTGGTCAGTACTTAATGCCACTCTGAAGCTTTGGTCAGTACCCAACGACACTCTGAAGCTTTGGTCAGTACTTAATGACACTCTGAAGCTTTGGTCAGTACTCAATGACACTCTGAAGCTTTGGTCAGTACTCAATGCCACTCTGAAGCTTTGGTCAGTACCCAACGACATTCTGAAGCTTTGGTCAGTACTTAATGACACTCTGAAGCTTTGGTC
Organism: Macrostomum hystrix; assembly: GCA_950097015.1. Taxonomy (NCBI): domain Eukaryota; kingdom Metazoa; phylum Platyhelminthes; family Macrostomidae; genus Macrostomum; species Macrostomum hystrix. The sequence goes on along the minus strand of CATNEN010000025.1, from coordinate 1,046,801 downwards.
AGTACTCAATGACACTCTGAAGCTTTGGTCAGTACTTAATGACACTCTGAAGCTTTGGTCAGTACTCAATGACATTCTGAAGCTTTGGTCAGTACTCAATGACATTCTGAAGCTTTGGTCAGTACTCAATGACACTCTGAAGCTTTGGTCAGTACTCAATGACACTCTGAAGCTTTGGTCAGTACTTAATGCCACTCTGAAGCTTTGGTCAGTACTCAACGACACTCTGAAGCTTTGGTCAGTACCCAACGACAGATTCTGAAGCTTTGGTCAGTACCCAACGACAGATTCTGAAGCTTTGGTCAGTACTTAATGACACTCTGAAGCTTTGGTCAGTACTCAATGACACTCTGAAGCTTTGGTCAGTACTCAATGACACTCTGAAGCTTTGGTCAGTAGCCAACGACACTCTGAAGCTTTGGTCAGTACCCAACGACACTCTGAAGCTTTGGTCAGTACCCAACGACACATTCTGAAGCTTTGGTCAGTACCCAACGACACTCTGAAGCTTTGGTCAGTACCCAACGACACTCTGAAGCTTTGGTCAGTACCCAACGACACTCTGAAGCTTTGGTCAGTACCCAACGACACTCTGAAGCTTTGTTCAGTACCCAACAACACATTCTGAAGCTTTGGTCAGTACCCAACGACAGATTCTGAAGCTTTGGTCAGTACCCAACGACACTCTGAAGCTTTGGTCAGTACCCAACGACACTCTGAAGCTTTGGTCAGTACCCAACGACAGATTCTGAAGCTTTGGTCAGTACCCAACGACACTCTGAAGCTTTGGTCAGTACCCAACGACAGATTCTGAAGCTTTGGTCAGTACCCAACGACACTCTGAAGCTTTGGTCAGTACCCAACGACAGATTCTGAAGCTTTGGTCAGTACGCAACGACATTCTGAAGGTTTTTTGAGTACTAAACGAACTTCTGTTGGTTGGGTCTGTAACCCACACGATTTCGGTATTACTGAGGCTAACTACGACTAGAATTCAGATGTAGAATTCCAATGACAAGGAACGCATTATTGATAAATATCGTGCAGCGAAAATAGCCCCTTTAGCTCGTTTGATGACTAGAAATAAAAAAATGGTGCTATTTGAATCCCGCCTACCTATAATCAAGATTTTCTTTCGAGTAATCTGATCTTGAAAATAAGGTGCTGCGAATTGAATGGAGTTTACCTGTAGAAAAAAACCTATCGATCACTTAGGGAAGCAATCATATTAGTATGTTCAGGTGTTCATTAGCCATGATCTGAATTCCTACTAGATTAGACAGTGTTGTCAGGTAGATTCGGCTGAGCAAAACTGATGTGCAGCTTTCGAACAGCTCAAATCAACTCGACTTACAGAGCACTGCTCAGATCCTCACTCACTCACTCACTCACTATACATCCATCTCTTCTTCACAATCTCGTTTGATCAGTTTTAGTCTAAAATCCCAACTAAATTAGTACTCGTAATTGCCGAGAACTAATTCTCCTCCCCTTAATTGCGTATCGGGCAATTTTACAGGTATACAGGTCGCCTAGAACACACACACACACACGCATGGAAAAGATGTTTTCAGGACCTACTAACGAGTACTAACGAGTCACGGCGTCCCTAGGTCCTCTCCGCATAAATCCGTCTTTCTGTTTCTGTCTATTTCTTACTCTCTATCTCAATCACTAGACCCAGAGCGTCTTCTCATGCAGTCAGTCCGCAGTTTAACAAGCTAGCCGAGCCACAGGTGCAACACAGACCGACTTAGAGCTAGCTCAGGAGCAAGGAGACAGCAGTTCTTATAGCTGACTGTCTCTCTTTCTATCATCCTTCACTTCTGTAAGAAACTTACCCGCCGTTCATACCCCCTAGCCAGGCCTCACTAACCCGCTCCTTCCGTCCTCATCCCCTTAGGCTGGGGAGGGGCGCGTGCAGCTCAACACACTGCATGAGTTCCACCCGGTCGCATCAGCTCAGGTCCCAGGCTCGACTCATCGCTCAGTTAGAGTCAGTTGGAGTATTCCGGGTGGCCTTCTGAGTCTATAAGTCTCTCTTATAGAGATGCTTTCACAATAATACTGCAGTGCAATCTCCACATACTCAAAACTGCTCGACAACAAAAGCTTTAGTTATCGATTAGGCTAATCAAAATAAAACATTCACTTCATCCTAATGACAGGAGGCTCTTTCTCTGACATACTACTATCAAATCACATTGTCTCTTCAACTGTCTACTAGTATGTGATTCTGTATACCATTATGCCAACGCATATTCTCTCAAATCCCATCTATCTACGATTATCCCATCTTGTCTTAAATCCCTTCTGTCTACGATTATCCCATCTTCTCTTAAATCCCATCTGTCTACGATTATCCTATCTTCTCTCAAATCCCATCTGTCTACAATTATCCCATCTTCTCTCAAACCCCTTGTGTCTACTATTATCCCATCTTCTCTCAAATCCCATCTGTCTACGATTATCCCATCTTCTCTCAAACCCCTTGTGTCTACTATTATCCCATCTTCTCTCAAATCCCATCTGTCTACGATTATCCCATCTTCTCTCAAACCCCTTGTGTCTACTATTATCCCATCTTCTCTCAAATCCCTTGTGTCTACGATTATCCCATCTTCTCTCAAATCCCTTGTGTCTACGATTATCCCATCTTCTCTCAAATCCCTTGTGTCTACGATTATCCCATCTTCTCTCAAATCCCATCTGTCTACGATTATCCCATCTTCTCTCAAACCCCTTGCGTCTACTATTATCCCATCTTCTCTCAAATCCCATCTGTCTACGATTATCCCATCTTCTCTCAAATCCCTTGTGTCTACTATTATCCCATCTTCTCTCAAATCCCTTGTGTCTACAATTATCCCATCTTCTCTCAAATCCCTTGTGTCTACGATTATCCCATCTTCTCTCAAATCCCTTGTGTCTACGATTATCCCATCTTCTCTCAAATCCCTTGTGTCTACGATTATCCCATCTTCTCTCAAATCCCTTGTGTCTACTGTTATCCCATCATCTCTCAAATCCCTTGTGTCTACTGTTATCCCATCATCTCTCAAATCCCTTGTGTCTACTGTTATCCCATCATCTCTCAAATCCCTTGTGTCTACTGTTATCCCATCATCTCTCAAATCCCTTGTGTCTACTGTTATCCCATCATCTCTCAAATCCCTTGTGTCTACTATTATCCCATCATCTCTCAAATCCCTTCTGTCTACTATTATCCCAATGTCTCTCAAATCCTTACTGTCTACCATTTTTCCATCTTCTCTCAAATCCTTTGTCTACAATTATCCTCATCCCGATCCTAACCTCGTCGGCCTCGATCACGTGATGCAGTGGAACCCATGCGCAGCCAAGTCTCTCAACGTCATCGTAGTCAGCCAGCAGCCGGCTGTCACTCGTTGTCCTTCGCCACAGCTCCACGGAAATTCCTCCGTCGGAGGGGCTGGCTTCGCTGCAGAAATGAGATTGAATTTAAGGTTCAGTGTTGAAGGGAGACTTAAAAAAATTTTAATATAAGAATCGATTGCACCTGCCCTGATCGGGCCAAATTTGCAGACTGCTGCGGCTGTTCAGAACTCCAGTCCATGGACTGGAGGGACGCCACACCTACACTAAATGACCGCAGCTGATTCTGGTACCCATTTAACAGCTGGGTGAGCTGAACCAATGCAGAGTTAAGTGTTTTGTTAAAGGACACAATTGTCCCAGTGGATTCGTGAAAGGAACCCCCGACCCTTTAGTCATGAGCCCGACACTCTAATCCATTAGGCTACAACAGACTAGCTAAAGTAAAAACCAGGAAACAAAAACTCTCAGGTCAACCTACGTTGAAAATTTTTTTTTAAAATAAAAATTGTTGAAAATACTACTTATTATTTTATAGATTAAGATAGTTTCTCTTTTTGAAACCGAATGAAACAGAGTAGAATTCCAAAGGAAAACAATATAAGTATGAGAAGAAGCAAAGGGTGGAGAAATTTATTCACTAACAAATAATCAGTGATGGAGCTAGCACTGAGAGTCAAAGTTCAGTCAGGCGAGATCGTATCTCATTGAAATTCTTAAAGTGTGAGGGTGAGCTAGTGTGTGTCAGTGACAACCAATTTGTTGAGACTCAAAACTTGTGTCACAGTATTTGAGCTACTACGCTCGCACATATTCAAAAGTATAGCGCCTTCAGGAAGGAACGAATGCAGAAGTCTGAGTCTGAAGTCTGCAAAAATGTTTACTTACAAAATAAAGTCCTGCTCCCAGATTGGCGCCATCCCTCGTGACGTCACGGTACTCGACTTGACCTTGTTCAGGCGAACACTTGCGTAAGTGCATAGGCCAGCGCCACTCAGGCCCAGTATGGCTCGCTTAACTAGTAAAGCCGATTTTTAGAAGATTTTTTGTAATCTCCAAAACAAACAATAGCATTTTTTTATCTAAGAAAACATTTTCAATAAAAATGCGCGATAAAAAATAAGTCTGTAAAATGCATGAATGAAATGCACTTGTATATAAAAATGTTTAATTACAAGAAAAAATATAATAGACTAAGAATTTTGTTAATTTAATTACCTGTTTTTATGTTAAATAAATAAATCCTCTATTGAATTAAAAAGCATAATGTGTAATTCCACGTTTTGCTCAAACATGAATGAACATATATATATATATAAATAAATAGAGAGGCGAAAATCAACATTTAATTGAACGACGCGTTTCGCATCAACGCGAACGACTTCGAAACGCGTCGTTCAATTAAATGTTGATTTTCGCCTTTCTATTTATCTTACTTGCCAAGCGAGCAACTTTACCTGAATATATAAAAAAGTTTTTAGCTTTAAAGTAGTTGAACGCAAATGAGTAGAACATTATTATTTAATATATTAGCTGCCTTGTATTTTATTGCTAGATTACGAAACATTTTATAAAACTAGATTTATTAATTAGTTTCTTTTTTTACTTACTTTTACTTACTTTTACTTACTTTAATTACTTACTTTAAAGGCTTACTAGATAAACGTTACTATGTCGAATGCGAAAACCTATTGAAAAATATATATCTTACCTCGCACACAAACTAAGAACATGCCGATAAAAAATTCTCGCACATGTTAAGCAACGAAGTGAGCACTACTTCGTGCAAATTTTATTAATGCTTTATATAACAGTATGATTGATTCGGATGTAACGATAACGACACTATTTGCATATATCATGCGGCAGGGGGCATGATAGCGTGCCGTAGGAATACTTAAGGATTTCATATATGATAGTTTGCCAAGTCTTCACGCAGTACATATATAACAAATCGGAATTTTAAAAGTAAATAGTTTTATAAAACTGTAGTTTTTCTCTCTCACAATAGTCATCGGAAATCGAATTTTTTTAAGTTAAATTACAATTTTGTTTTATTGCTGGACGCAATCCGGTTAGACAATTTTTTAATGACCTTGCATTAAATTGTAATTTAAAGACGTCGTTGAAGTTGAGCAATAAAATGTAAAGAATTTGTGAGTTATCTTGAAACATCCAATTAAATGAAAAAAACAAGAAAATGTAATTTTGTCTTGCGAACACTTTATGTAGTTTCTACCGCAAAAAAAACTAAAATTGTTTTGCATCTACAGTCGGAAATATGTTGATACAAAAGTCAACATATTGACATATAAAGCTACATACTTGTGTAATCTATGCTAAAAATGATAAAACATTAATTCTTTTTTATTTTTGGTGATACTTAAAGGCGCCGTTTATGTCAACATGGCACCCGATTTTTATGAAAAAAGTTTATTTAAAACAAGCTCGCTACCTAAACCAGCATACTTCGTAAACCATCAAAAGCCTTTTTAAATATGTTCCTATGTCCACTCTATGTTCCTGTCCTCGATGCTTTTCTTCATCAGATTTTCCTGATCGTCAGCCAGCAATCTCTATCTCAAAGAAAAATGGCAGCGAATTTCCTGTTTACTTATCAGAGCTGCTTTGCAGCATTTTACTCATGGACCGATTCCAAAAAGCATCGTGAAAAAATAAAAACCACTAATCCCAGTTAGGACAGGATAACCGATCCAATGCTAAGCCCTACATTGTAACTGCTTCTTTAAGTTCTATAAGGACTGAAATTCACGTGAAATCGCTTTTAGGGCCCACAATGTAGCCTGAACTGAATGTTATTTGAGAAAAAGAACAAAACAAGACAGTGTAGCCGATTTGGACTCTTGATTTTGTATTATTTGAAAATGTTAAACACCTTAAAAAACTCTTAACGAATTGCCAAAGTGGAAATACTGAATAAGTAATAAATAATAAATGTTATTTTCAGTAAATCCTAGCTTTATAGTCCGTGCTTTACTATCAATATATTGCTAGATATATAGCTCGTAGTATTTACTTGGATAATAAAGAGACAAACATTTTCGTCTCATCTATTCAGGGAAAATATATTTCATTTTTTGTTGCACGCAGACAGCATGTGAAGGACTTCTGAGTTAAAAACTTGCTAATTAATTTAGCAGACAATGATGACAAAAACACGCCCTGAAATGGACACAAAATGACAGAGCCTTGCACAGCGGGATATTCAACAGATTGCTTAAGGTTTTTTCTTCTCTTCGTTTTTCAAGCACGCCTTCTCATGAATGGGTCACCTGCTCATAAAAATTACTGATTTTTTCGATATAAGATCCTAGGTTTGTGCATGCTTCCAAAGTTATCGAATGTCAAGTTCACGAGTGATAAACAATCAAAGTGAACTGTTTCTCGAGAGATAAACAAGTCAAAGTCAACTGTTTCTCGAGTGATAAACAATCAAAGTCAACTGCTTTCTCGAGTGATAAACAATCAAAGTCAACTGTTTCTCGAGTGATAAACTATAAAGTTAAAAGGCGTTATAATAAAGTATAATAAAGTTAAACGGCGTTAAACCGATGCTTAAATTATTTGTCAAAGTAAAATGATTGAATGGAGTCACTCTTCAAAAATATTGATTTCTTGAGGCTGAAAGGCTCTGGAAAAATTCAGCCCTCACATATTTAATAAACATTACAGTTGGCATCATCTATTAGTACATCGCTGATTTTCTAAAGTCAGAAGGACTTCGTTTTAACAAACAATGTCATCACAGAGCCAGGCAGGCCCTGAATTAAGTATCGACTCAGCATTGAGTGGAGCTTTGAAGCGCTGAGCATGGCGCTTATTTTTGGGATCTGGCGACTAGTAGTAATTACAGTTCGCGTACAGAAGTAGGTAACAACTGATCACGAATGCTCTGTCACGACTCGCTATAGGAACTTTCAATTCAATGAAAATTGTTGAGGGGCCTTACCGACTGCCTCGTCTGCTGCCTATGAGGGGTAAGGGACTAATTGGCCTGTCTGTCTGTCTGTCTGTCTGTCTGTCTGTCTGTCTGTCTGTCGGTCTGTCTGTCTGTCTCTCTGTCGGTCAGTCTGTCTGTCTGTCTGTCGTCTGTCTGTCTGTCTGTCTGTCGGTCTGTCTGTCTGTCTTTGTGTCTGTCTGTCTGTCTGTCTGTCGGTCTGTCTGTCTGTCTGTCGGTCTGTCTGTCTGTCTTTGTGTCTGTCTGTCTGTCTGTCTGTCGGTCTGTCTGTCTGTCTGTCGGTCTGTCTGTCTGCCTGTCTGTCTGTCTGTCTATCTGTCTGTCTGTCTGTCTGTCCGTCTGTCTGTCTGTCTGTCTGTCTGTCTGTCTGTCTGTCTGTCTGTCTGTCTGTCTGAGTGGCAGAGCGGACTAACGATTCTCGAGCTCAACCATTGAGGGCCAACCTCCAAGGCACAGTGACAGTGTACACTGCCTGACGATGAGGAAGTGAGAGCAGATACGAGTATACACACCCGTGTGAGTGTCTGCCTGCGTACAGTATCTGAGTGCGTGTGTGCTCAGGAGTCAGCGGAGTAGGCAGAATTGCCTCGCTTACTGCGCGTCGACTGACACCAAATAACGAACCAGCGCGAACAGTAAACTTACTTATTAACGCGTCAAAGGGGCAGACAGACAGACAGACAGACAGACAGATAGACAGACAGACAGACAGACAGACAGACAGACAGACAGACAGACAGACAGATAGACAGACAGACAGACAGACAGACAGACAGACAGACAGACAGACAGATAGACAGACATACAGACAGACAGACAGACAGACAGATAGACAGACGGACAGACGATGGTATTACGCCTACGACAGCCGTCTTTTCACTCTGAGCTTCGCGCAGCCTCCAAGAATAAGCGGCGGGTGGCAGGTGAAATGGGAAAAGTGCACAGATTTCTGTTAAATTTATCGCGTTTCGCCGTTGATGGCGGCCCAGCAGGGGGTGTGACCAGGCCTGGATTAGCGCTGATCTCACAGCGTCTTCAGCAGCATTGCGTCACGTGATCAAGAATTCAAAGTGATGTCGCTTGTAACAGGAGAGCCGAGAAGGAATAATCCACTTGAAGACGGATTATCCAAAATTTATCATCTGCCCTGCAGCTTCCCGAGCAAGGTAGGTATAGGGAACGCGACGGGCGGATTTAGCACCGAACGAATGCCTTGCTGCGACACGTGACAATGTCCCCAGCGTCCGCTTGGCCTTCCCTACAAGGAAAATCTCTGTAATATGGCCCGTATCTGAAGTATTTCGATTCTATCTTCTTGCAATCAATGCTATTTGAAATTGTTTCCAAAATGTTCGCCAAGTTTCTTACCGGCTTATATCTCTGTGCTATTTTATTTCTTGAAGCTTTTTTCTTCTCATGCAATAACGCCATTTTTAACTAAAGGTCAGCAATGTCCTTAAATATTTTTATCGGCACTAACTCTGCCTGTTAAACAGATGGCATGAAATTAGCTTTATGGAAAATCTGGGATTTAAAATCGCTCAACCTTATCTCGCTTGACTTGCAGGAATTTCCTGGCCTCCTAAAAATCGCACCAGTTTAAATTTAGCCCCCACTAGAGATAACAGTTAGGATATGAGCACACGCCTACACAAGAGAGTACGAACTGAATTGTTTGTCATTTGTGAAAGTGTCAATAACGTTTTCCAAATATGGAGGCTATTTTAATTTGCGAGAGAATACAATGCAGATGATATATTTAGAATAGTGCAAGAGCGTCTTGAAGCTCTCTTAATAGATAGATTGGCATGGAGGGCTGAACAGCTGTTCAGTTCGTGGACTGAGGTGGCCAACACACCTGATAGCACACCTGATAGCACACCTGATAGTACACCTGATTGCACACCTGATAGTACACCTGATAGCACACCTGATAGTACACCTGATTGCACACCTGATAGTACACCTGATTGCACACCTGATAGTACACCTGATAGCACACATGATAGCACACATGATAGCACACCTGATAGCACACATGATAGCACACCTGATAGCACACCTGATAGCACACCTGATAGCACACCTGATGGCACACCTGATAGTACACCTGATAGTACACCTGATAGCACACCTGATAGCTACACCTGATAGCACACCTGATAGCACACCTGATAGCACACCTGATGGCACACCTGATAGCACACATGATAGCACACCTGATAGCACACCTGATAGCACACATGATAGTACACCTGATAATATACATGATGGCACACCTGATAGTACACCTGATAGTACACCTGATAGCACACATGATAGCACACCTGATAGCACACCTGATAGCACACCTGATAGCACACATGATAGCACACCTGATAGCACACCTGATAGCACACCTGATAGTACACCTGATAGTATACCTGATGGCACACCTGATAGTACACCTGATAGTACACCTGATGGCACACCTGATAGTACACCTGATAGTACACCTGATGGCACACCTGATAGTACACCTGATAGGCACACCTGATAGTATACCTGATAGCACTAGCCCAGCTGCTGAGGAAATGCAATAGTCCAAACAATTTTTTATCGAATTATCACTTTATTTGATTTACAATTCGATTTATTTCAATTTGTACAGTCACTGGGGAATAGTCAGAATTGTACACGGAACAATTATAAGTATTGTGGGTTGTGAAAAATAATATCGAATTATTAAGCACGATATATCGAGGTATTTTTTTCTTGTCACTGAAATATATGTGATTAGCGTTGAATTCGTGAAAGCAATTGAATTCATTTATCACAATTTTAACAAAGCCGAATATAACATCTGCGAATCGTCCATATATAGACACGCTATATATAATCAGCAAAACTATTTCGTACATAGTTACAACTTAAAAATATATCATAGCTATCTAGTTTAAACAAACGCAAAATATCTTTTTTTATGAGGATGAGTTCGGTTTAAGCTTTTTACAGGAATGTTACAAACGATTAAAACAAAGTTATTTAATATTAAAACAATTTACTTGCTAAGCGTCGTAACAAAACTTGACTTTAATGTTTACCGGGTGGATAATTAAATAAATTAGAAGATTAAAAGCTTTAAAAAGCGGCTAGAAGCGTAACTAAAAGAATAGAAGTTTAAATTCGCGCGAAAAAAAATCTTAAACATAATTAGCAAGCGCTATAAAGCATTGAAAATTAGATTTTATAAACTACTTTTAATCAGCGATAATGGCGCTAAAGTTTAAAGTTCAATGTTAAACAATAGATTTTTGAAGGCTGATAGATCTTTTTTAGTTGTTTAATGGCAAAATAATTTATATGTATAAATTATGTAATATGTAATGTATAATGGACCAAATCGAACAAATAAATATCTGTACACTCCTCAAATGGCTTTCTTCTGTGGACTGAATAATATGTGCTTGTCCGTTGGATCGCCAGAAATATCCTGCCTGAGGTCACAGGTCGAACACAACGGTGCCCTCCGAGTCCACCGCGGCGGCGGCTGCAGCTGCGGCAGCGGCCGCGGCAGCCGCCACAGGAACGGCGGACAACTGCTGCTGTTGCTGCTGCTGCTGACGATGCAACGGTGAACTACGGCCAACCAACAGGTCGGAATTGCGCCGCACCGAGAGCTGGCCGTCCCGCCACGGCTGCGGCAGCTGCAACGGCCGGGCAGCCGGCGGCAGCGGCAGCTCATGGCCGCCCAGCGACACAACCAGCGACACTCCAGCCGCAGCGCTGGCGTCGCCCTCTGACTGGCGCTGTCGCCTTGGAGTCCGCTGAGCCAGCTGGGCTAGGACGCCCTGGCAAAGATCCTCGGCTGTGGTCTGGCAGGTGGCCTGCAGGGTCACCCACCGGTCCTGCCGGTCAGTCGGAGCGGACGGTGCTCGAACCCTCAGCGAGCCCTGCGGCGGAGACAGCCGCCGACCCTCCGGCTGACCAGTCGGGCCCGGCGGCGAAATCTCCACGCAGCAGTGGCAGCAGCCCGAGCGGTCGCGGGCGGTGCTGATGGCAGTGTGGGACCAGCGCTGCGGCCTGACAAGGGACTCCAGCCTTGTCTGCACCGACTGCAGACGAGCCACCCGACCTTTGGCCTCGGCCAGCTCGGCGTCGGTAAAGGCGCCCCGCTGAGCGTGATTGGCTAGCGCCAGGAAGAGCTCAAGCCCGGCGCTCAGCGCTGCCAGATCGGCGTGCCAACGGCCGCCGTGGACGCGGAAGTGCAGCTGATCGAACAGCGGCAGCGGGACCCGACTGAGGCCGGCCACGCCTGCAAGGGGGTCTGCGGCTCCTGGGGCGGTGCAGACGGAGTCGGGAGGCGGGAAGGCCAGCAGGAGGCCAACTCGCGGGCCCAGCTGCACCACCTGCGGATTCGAGGAATGGAAATGCCTGATTTAGACAGGCAAGAGCGGATATGGGAGCGGATGTAGGGGCGGATGTAGGGGCTGGTGTATGGGTGGATGAACACAGGCACAGTGAAATGTACACTGCCTGACGATGAGAATGTCAGTGCAGATATACACACCTGTGTGAGCGTATGCCTGCGTATAGTATTTGTGTGCGTGTGTGCTCAGGAGTCAGCGAAATGGGCAGAATTGCCTCCTCGCTGGCTGCGGGTCTAGTGTCACTAAATGATGTGCCACTGCCGCAGCCCTCCTGCAATTATTATTATTATTATGGGTGGATGTAGGAGTGGATGTAAGGCGAATAAAAAAAAAAGAAAAAATAAAATAAAATCTACCTGTCCCGTGTAGACTCGAACCCTGGCCCGCTGGGCAGTCGGCAGTCTCAGGATGTCGCACAGGCGGCCAGCACCGCTGCGTACCGACTCTACAAATCTGCGTCCGGCCTCGTTGTCGGCCTCACTCTCGCCGTCCAACGCATCGCTTTCGGATTCTGCGCAGTCTTCAGCTTCGCCGTCCTTGCCCGCGGAGGCGGCAGGCAATTCCAACAGTCGGCGCCATTCGCCGCGGGACACGTGCGGGTTGTCGCGAAGACGCACGCAGGGCACGCAGCTCGGCTGGCCGCTGTCCACCAGGATGCTCACGCTGTCCATGCCGCTGCACAAGTGCACGTAGCCCAGGTAGAGCCCGGTTTCCATGGCAACCAGAGCTCTGGACGAGAACGCCAGCAGGTCGTCGAGTCGGCTAATCAGCAGCTCCTCGCCAGGACAGGAGGCGCTGCGGTTGGCGAGGGAGGCCAGCGGGGACCAGCGCGCTCCGGACAGCGAAGCCGTCTCGGCGTGGCGAACGGAGTCCAGCCGGCAGACCAGCACGAAGAAGGCGACGGAGGCGTCGCGCACAACCGTCGGATAGACCTGGCCGAGCAGCTCGGTGCCGAGAGCCTCCTGGAGGCGGCTGGCGGCCAGGGCGAGGCCGGCCCGGGTGGACTGCGACTCCGGCCAGCCCAGCCGCTCGAGCCGACCAGCCAAGCTGCGAAGGCTGGTGCCGTCGGCCAGCAGGCGGCTAAGCCAGGCCAGGTCAGCCGTGAGGTTCATGGCCGGGCTGAGCTCCGCCTCGGCCTGGGCGTGCGGCAGGGCGTCGTCCAGTAGCAGCACCCGGTCGGCTGTGTGCAGCACGGCTGTGACAAAGAGGCCTTGGCGAGGCCGGCGAACTATTTCGCCGCGAGGACAGTCGCTGCTGGAGCCGGAGCTATTTGTGGCGCAGCTGCTGCCGCCGCCATCGCCGCTGCCGCTGCCGCTGCCGCTGCCGCTGCTGCTGCTGCTCCCGCCGCCAGAGAATAGCCGGTGAAGACTTGTTCGCTTTCTGAGCGGCGACTTGCACCTGGCATGTTGCTGCTGCTGCTGCTGCTGCTGCTGTTCCTGACTCTGCTGCCGCTTGGGCGACTGCAGCTCCTGATTGCTGCGCAGCCAGGTGGCGATTTCGTCGGCAAATCCTGCGCGCAGTTCCGTCACCAAGTCGGCCTGGAGGAGTTGGCGGAGGCTGCCGTGCAACCCGGAGCCTGCCACCAGGCCGAGGGCGCTAATGCGGCCGGCTCCGAACGGCGGGTCGCGCCCCAGCCGGCGTGGCAGAAGGCGGCCACTCGGATGAACACCGGACGGCCAGGCGGCAGCCGCTGGATTTGAAAGGCCGAGCGGGGGGCGCGCGCCTCAGCCTCTCGGCTGCCCAGCAGGGTGGAGAAGTCGGGCTCCGCCGACCAGTCGATGCGGTAGCGCAGAGCGACGCTGCCGCACGGTGCGGCTACCGTCACTTTCAACGACTCGGCGCCGGAAACCTCCAGGCTGACGCCGGCAGGCGGCGGCGTCGGCGGCGACTGGCGCAGGTCTGCCAGCAGCCGCTGGGCCAGCCGGTGGGTCTGCTCCAGGCTGTCAAGCTCCTCTTCCGTGTCCTGACTGCTGGCCGACGATCGGCTGAGCAGCTTGGCGGAGGTGCTCACGATCTCTTCAGCGAGTCGGTGCACCGTGTCCACCAGGTGCGCCTCCATGCCACCGATGAGGCGAGGGTTGCAGACGGCGTCCTGCCCGGCCAGCAGCTGGGCGGAACGCTGCCGACCGCGGATCAGCGCCATGTCGAGCGGGCTGAGCTGCAGGTCGTTAATGCAGTTCTTCAGCACCGGCCTTCTGGCCAGGATGTCCGCCAGGTTGACGGCGTCATCGGCTTCGACAGCTTCGTAGAGTCGATTAGCATCGTCCAGGATCGTAGTGGATCTGTAGGTCTCCGAGCTCCAGTCCTCGACGTTTTTGTTGCTGTTGAAGCGCTTGAAGCGTCGAATAAAGTTCAGTCGGCTGCCGCCGCCAGTCTGCTGCTTCTGCGATGCTGCCGCTGTCGAATTAGTTGAAGAGCCGCGAAATTTTGCCAACGGCGACACGCGATCTGGCAGCGAGGCCGGCTTGGCCCGGCCGTCGCCCTCCGCCAGGCACTCCGGTGGAGGCTACAAAGCCGCCGCGATAGAAGCGGCCCTTGGCGGAGCAGCGGCCCAAATCCTTCGGCGCGGAGCGGGCGCAGAGCAGCCTGCTGGGCGAGTTGGGAATCGAGTCGGGGCGCGACTGCGATCTGGGAACGCCGGGAACGGCTAGAAAATTGGCTGCCGCTGAAATCAGGGTCGGATACTGCTGCTGCTGCTGCTGCTGTTGCATTTTGAAGCGATCCTTACAGACGGTTGATGGCTTCGGCAGCTCTGATGTCAAGTCTTCTGAATGGGAAAAGGAAGAAGAAAAAAACTATTCTAAATTATCCTAAGCGCACATGAGCAACTAGTCTAGAGCTTTTTGGGGACTTTTATGGGCATCAGGTGCGGTACGGAGTAGGGCAGGAGGGGAGGCTGGGAGGGCTGCAAACCAGCCAATGGGATCACGTTATCGTTCAGCCCTGTCTATCTCATCTCCTCTCAATTCTAGGTTTCTGAAATCGGCAACCGATGTGTATTATGCGAGCCGGAAAATTGCCGGACGTAACTTTCGTTACGTGAATCTTCTCGAGTTTTGCCTGATCCGCGGCTGTCTCAAGAAAGTCCTTCTTAACTAGGCGATTTCATTAGCTAATTTTCTGCTGGGCGATCTTGGAATTCCGAATTTGGAAATAAAAATTTAGCTAATTAGTTCTTCCTCTTCTAGACCTAATCAGCTTTTCCTGATATGAGAAATAACTGCATATCTGTCTATCTATCTATCTATCTATCTATCTATCTATCTATCTATCTATCTACCTATCTATCTATCTATCTATCTATCTATCTATCTATCTATCTATCTATCTATCTATCTATCTATCTATCTATCTATCTATCTATCTATCTATCTATCTATCTATCTATCTATCGGTACCGGTAGTCAACGGGTATAAAACTGGGTCCTTTTAAAAGAGTAACTTTGCAATTGCAGCTTGCAGTAAGCCCCTAAGTCACACAGCAATTGTCAACAATGGCTAATGCATCAGTCAATAGAAATAGAAATCTCCAGCAGTAAAGATGAGACTGACGGGAAGGTCGTCTCATGCACACTTCTCCCAACACTGGCTCGAGTGCTCAAGCACTCCAAGCTCATAATAGCCGGGCAATCATTTAACTATGAGTCCCTGCTCACATCCAGGGTACTGTAAGCAGCATCAGTGGCAGAGTCAGCCAGGTCAGTCTCTTGGGGGTTCGCCTGCTTGACTGCAATGATCTATTATTATTGCTGATTGGTAAACAACTATAGTACACTTATAATACCAAAGCTGTCAATCTTCCTAATCTCAATTTGCTTACTCAACTTTCTGTCTCTCTCTCTGCCTGTGTTTTCCACATTCCCAGGTGTATTATCGACTAAAATAATTAAATTAATCGAGAAATCATCTTTCCTACGGTTTCCGGAGCTTTCGTTCACTTCGCATTTTTCCGCGTAAACCAGCCTCCAATACATTTTCCAAGAAGCGAAGTGTCCCATCCTTCTTCTTCTAGAGGTTCTTAGAACAAGCAACTTGCATTGACTTAGCGGCAGGGAGCCTCCATGACGGACGCAGCGAGGAAGCAACTTGCATTATTTACATTTCCCATTTTAAACGCATAATTGTGCATCTATAAAAATGCTTACGTCAGCTCAACTTCGCGTCTGTGCATTTCCCATTCTCAAACGAACAGATGCGTCAAACCTGTCCTGTTATTATTAGAACGGGAAAAAAATAAGTAGGGCTTCGGGTATGCGCTCTACATTTAGGAGCTCATAATAAGAACAGCTGTGTATTCTGCTCTCCAGCCCGAAAAAAATCGGATTCCCTTTGCTTGACGCAGGTTCACATTTATTTTTGAGTTCATCAGTCTGTCGCTCTGCTAGCCGCTAGGCAAAAATAGCAAACACATGAGCGAAAAGTATATGAGGTCTCAAGAGTCGGAGACAACTTGAGGTATCCTGTAACATTTTCGAATAAATATGCTTCGCCATTGCGGCCTTGTTTTGTCTATAAGACAGGCGGCCTTTAGCAATCTGACAGTCCTAGGGATCTGTGAGCTCCGCGATTACATAATTATCCCTTCTAGCAGGGTTTTAGGACTGTGTTACTTCTTCTCTTGACGAGAGAATGGGGAAACAGAAAATTGCAACATTCTTATGTCGATGGGATCAGTAGCTTTTCAGCTTTAAATACAATGGGATCAGTAGCTTTTCAGCTTTAAATACAATGGGATCAGTAGCTTTTCAGCTTTAAATACAATGGGATCAGTAGCTTTTTCCTTTCAATTCCGATGGGATCAGTAGCTTTTCCCTTTCAAATACAATGGGATCAGTAGCTTTTCCCTTTCAAATACAATGGGATCAGTAGCTTTTCCTTTCAAATCCGATGGGATCAGTAGCTTTTCCCTTTCAAATACAATGGGATCAGTAGCTTTTCCCTTTCAAATACAATGGGATCAGTAGCTTTTCGCTTTCAAATACAATGGGATCAGTAGCTTTTCCCTTTCAAATACAATGGGATCAGTAGCTTTTCCCTTTCAAATACAATGGGATCAGTAGCTTTTCCTTTCAAATCCGATGGGATCAGTAGCTTTTCCCTTTCAAATACAATGGGATCAGTAGCTTTTCCCTTTCAAATACAATGGGATCAGTAGCTTTTCGCTTTCAAATACAATGGGATCAGTAGCTTTTCCCTTTCAAATACAATGGGATCAGTAGCTTTTCCCTTTCAAATACAATGGGATCAGTAGCTTTTCCCTTTCAAATACAATGGGATCAGTAGCTTTTCCCTTTCAAATACAATGGGATCAGTAGCTTTTCCCTTTCAAATACGATGGCTTCAGTAGCTTTTCCCTTTCAAATACAATGGGATCAGTAGCTTTTCCCTTTCAAATACAATGGGATCAGTAGCTTTTCCCTTTCAAATACAATGGGATCAGTAGCTTTTCCTTTCAAATCCGATGGGATCAGTAGCTTTTCCCTTTCAAATACAATGGGATCAGTAGCTTTTCCCTTTCAAATACAATGGGATCAGTAGCTTTTCGCTTTCAAATACAATGGGATCAGTAGCTTTTCCCTTTCAAATACAATGGGATCAGTAGCTTTTCCCTTTCAAATACAATGGGATCAGTAGCTTTTCCCTTTCAAATACAATGGGATCAGTAGCTTTTCCCTTTCAAATACAATGGGATCAGTAGCTTTTCCCTTTCAAATACGATGGCTTCAGTAGCTTTTCCCTTTCAAATACAATGGGATCAGTAGCTTTTCCCTTTCAAATACAATGGGATCAGTAGTAGCTTTCCTGCTTTAAATACAATGGGATCAGTAGCTTTTTCCTTTCAAATCCGATGGGATCAGTAGCTTTTCGCTTTCAAATACAATGGGATCAGTAGCTTTTCCCTTTCAAATACGATGGCTTTAGTAGCTTTTCCCTTTCAAATACAATGGGATCAGTAGCTTTTCCCTTTCAAATACAATGAGATCAGTAGTAGCTTTCCTGCTTTAAATCCGATGGGATCAGTAGCTTTTCCCTTTCAAATACAATGGGATCAGTAGCTTTTCCCTTTCAAATACAATGGGATCAGTAGCTTTTCCCTTTCAAATACAATGGGATCAGTAGCTTTTCGCTTTCAAATACAATGGGATCAGTAGCTTTTCCCTTTCAAATACGATGGCTTCAGTAGCTTTTCCCTTTCAAATACAATGGGATCAGTAGCTTTTCGCTTTCAAATACAATGGGATCAGTAGCTTTCCTCTTTCAAATCCGATGGGATCAGTAGCTTTTCCCTTTCAAATACAATGGGATCAGTAGCTTTTCCCTTTCAAATACAATGGGATCAGTAGCTTTTCCCTTTCAAATACAATGGGATCAGTAGCTTTTCCCTTTCAAATACAATGGGATCAGTAGCTTTTCATCTTCAGAGTTCTCAAGGCTCTATATTTAACCATGATTAAGAGAGTTCTTCAATTTGGGGTGGAGTGTGCGACTAGCAGGAAGGCTGCTTCTAGACAAGGAGTTTCCTGTCTTTTTTCCAGCCAAAAATCGAAAGACAGAGTTCATTAGAAAACAATCTGTTTCGGGTTGAGAGTTCTATTAAGCCAGGTGTGAAACGGAGCAAAATTATTCAAAATTCGCATCCTGCGTTGAATTCCGGGTTGTTGAGCTCTTACGTGCCATTGCATTCGAGTGCAGTCTCAAAGCTTTGAGAATGGCGCCACCCTTGATGCTTTGAAATTAGCCCACCTGTCACCTCATGTCTTACGAACGTACTCAGGTCAAAGTAGGCCTTCTAAAACTCTTTTATTTGAATTAAAGTGCAGTCAATACTTTTGCGAGATGCTTAGTCAAACTGTCAGACGGATAAACTGTCAGACGGATAAACTGTCAGACGGATAAACTGTCAGACGGATAAACTGTCAGACGGATAAACTGTCAGACGGATAAACTGTCAGACGGATAAACTGTCAGACGGATAAACTGTCAGACTCATAAACTGTCAGGCTCATGAACTGTCAGGCTCATAAACTGTCAGGCTCATAAACTGTCAGGCTCATGAACTGTCAGGCTCATAAACTTTCAGGCTCATGAACTGTCAGACTCATAAACTTTCAGGCTCATGAACTGTCAGGCTCATAAACTGTCAGGCTCATGAACTGTCAGACTGATAAACTTGATTTCTCGAAACTTAGATTTCTACGTGCCAATTATAGAAACATAATTTACCATTTATTACTAACTAGTATATGTATACTAAGGAAATTGAAAGTTAAGGAAGGCCTTGAACTCTCGCGGGCCTCATAAAAGTACAATTTTTCGGTGTCAAATCTGTGGTTAAATGAAGTTTTCCCCATGTGAAAGTCACGCACCTGGTTCAAGCTGGCAGTGCCAACTCTACTAACTAATTGACAGCCCGTTAGTTAATCAGCCTCTCTGCTAGTTTGCATTAAATACTGCTCGATTTTTAGCCAATTTCGACCAAGCTTCACCCAATGGTGGGCAGGGAGTGGCAGAGCAGTATAACGCGTTTGCCTCTCGCACCGAGGTTCTCGCACACGGGAGGGATGAGACACGGGAGGGATTAGACACGGGAGGGATGAGACACGGGAGGGATGAGACACTGGAGGGATGAGACACGGGAGGGATGAGACACGGGAGGGATTAGACACGGGAGGGATGAGACACGGGAGGGATGAGATACGGGAGAGATTAGACAGGGGAGGGATGAGACACGGGAGAGATTAGACAGGGGAGGGATGAAACACGGGAGGGATGAGACACGGGAGGGACTGAGACACGGGAGGGATGAGACACGGGAGAGATTAGACACGGGAGAGAAGAGACATGGGAGATGAGACATGGGAGGGATGAGACACGGGAGAGATGAGACACGGGAGAGAAGAGAGATTAGACACGGGAGGGATGAGACACGGGAGAGATTAGACACGGGAGAGATTAGACACGGGAGGGATGAGACACGGGAGGGATGAGACACGGGAGGGATGAGACACGGGAGGAGATGAGACACGGGAGGGATGAGACACGGGAGGGATGAGACACGGGGGAGATTAGACACGGGAAGAACGATTCACAGTACAGTCTGCACCGATCGCAAAAGTCCAAATGCGCGCCTGATTAGCCAGGCTAGCTAAAAATATCCCACTCCAGCGAGTGACCACCGGACTACAGTCTGCTGCTTCTAGGGGTTGCTACGAACGGGGAAACTGCAAAGAGATTATACGAAAAAGCAGAGTTGATTAACCTGAACCTAAAATTACCTGGAAAGGTGCGCGGAACGAATAAAAGAAATATTAGGGCCAGACGGCGGGGTCATTCGAGGACGAGGCTGCAGTTGTCTGCAGCGTCTGGTGCGGGTCACGGCGGCAAAAGAACAAAGAGAGTCGGACTGAGTGGTACAGGCGGTGCATCCCCCACCAGGATTTAGGCAGGGGGGTTCGAGTCAGATTTTTTCCAGCCTCTATAACCTCAATGCGGCCATGCTTGTTTGGGTTATTTTTTACGACAAAGAAATAAGGAGCAGAGGCAGCAGCAGCAGCAGCAGCAGCAGCAGCAGCAGCAGCAGCAGCTGTTCACTTCTAAGGCGCCGTCACATCTGCTTTGGTCGATCCCATCTTTTAGCATGGCCTTTTAACTCCCTCTGGATGCATTTTCCGGCAGAATCTAACGCATGGGGCCACCCTCTCAAGCAACTGAAAACTGATTTTCATATTGCCCCAGTTTCAAAACACCTCTAGTACATAACACCCTCGATTTCATAACACCATCAAGTTAATAACACCCTCGAGCTCATAGCATCATCTAGTTAATATCACCCTCTAGTTCATAACACCCTCGATTTCATAACACCATCAAGTTAATAACACCCTCGATTTCATAACACCCTCTAGTTCATAACGCCCTCGAATTCATAACACATTCGAGTTCATAACACCGTCGAGTTCATAACACCATATAGTTCATGACACTTTCCAGTGCATAACACCCTCGATTTCATAACACCGTCGAGTTCATAACACCATAAAGTTCATGACACTTTCCAGTTAAAGTTCAGTAAATCAATGTTTTTAATGATATGATTGAAGACAAGACAATAATAAGCATGTACGAGTATAAAGCTTACCTTCGATCAGCATCTTGAACAAAGTTGATCTCTCTGGTGCCATGTTAGAAGCCAGCAGAAGTGCTTGTTAATCGCACTTTTCTCAGTTCGCGAGTAGAAACTCGGTGCAGACTGCAGCTAACTGTTGCTTGAAATAGGCTGAATTTTCTAGTCCGAATTTGCATTGCTGACAAGCACAAAACCAACCAAACAACACAAAGGAAGTGCTTAACTTTAAGTCGGTATTTTCAGGACACCAAAATAGACGCGATGACGTTGCAGTTTTGTTTATAATGTCATTATATCGCCTTGTTTTTTCTGTTTGACTGCTTTCAGTACCGTCTGAGTAATACTTTTAAAAAGCTTTTTTCTTTTCGAGGGTGTTATGAACTCGAGGATGTTATGAACAAGAGGGTGTTATGAACACGTGAGTGTTATGAACACGAGGGTGTTATGAACTCGAGGGTGCTATGAACTCGAGGGTGTTATGAACTCGAGGGTGTTATGAACTCGAGGGTGTTATGAACTCGAGGGTGTTATGAACTCGAGGGTGTTATGAACTCGAGGGTGTTATGAACTCGAGGGTGTAATGAACTCGAGGGTGTTATGAACTCGAGGGTGTTATGAACTCGAGGGTGTTATGAACTCGAGGGTGTTATGAACTCGAGGGTGTAATGAACTCGAGGGTGTTATGAACTCGAGGGTGTTATGAACACGTGAGTGTTATGAACTCGAGGGTGTTATGAACTCGAGGGTGTTATGAACACGTGAGTGTTATGAACTCGAGGGTGTTATGAACTCGAGGGTGTAATGAACTCGAGGGTGTTATGAACTCGAGGGTGTTATGAACTCGAGGGTGTTATGAACACGTGAGTGTTATGAACTCGAGGGTGTTATGAACTCGAGGGTGTTATGAACTCGAGGATGTTATGAACAAGAGGGTGTTATGAACACGTGAGTGTTATGAACTCGAGGGTGTTATGAACTCGAGGGTGTTATGAACTCGAGGGTGTTATGAACTCGAGGGTGTTATGAACTCGAGGGTGTTATGAACTCGAGGGTGTTATGAACTCGAGGGTGTTATGAACTCGAGGGTGTTATGAACTCGAGGGTGTAATGAACTCGAGGGTGTTATGAACTCGAGGGTGTTATGAACTCGAGGGTGTTATGAACTCGAGGGTGTTATGAACTCGAGGGTGTAATGAACTCGAGGGTGTTATGAACTCGAGGGTGTTATGAACTCGAGGGTGTTATGAACTCGAGGGTGTTATGAACTCGAGGGTGTTATGAACACG
This sequence comes from Macrostomum hystrix, assembly GCA_950097015.1. Classification (NCBI taxonomy): domain Eukaryota; kingdom Metazoa; phylum Platyhelminthes; family Macrostomidae; genus Macrostomum; species Macrostomum hystrix. The sequence goes on along the minus strand of CATNEN010000025.1, from coordinate 1,024,646 downwards.
TGAGTGTTATGAACTCGAGGGTGTTATGAACTCGAGGGTGTTATGAACACGTGAGTGTTATGAACTCGAGGGTGTTATGAACTCGAGGGTGTAATGAACTCGAGGGTGTTATGAACTCGAGGGTGTTATGAACTCGAGGGTGTTATGAACACGTGAGTGTTATGAACTCGAGGGTGTTATGAACTCGAGGGTGTTATGAACTCGAGGATGTTATGAACAAGAGGGTGTTATGAACACGTGAGTGTTATGAACTCGAGGGTGTTATGAACTCGAGGGTGTTATGAACTCGAGGGTGTTATGAACTCGAGGGTGTTATGAACTCGAGGATGTTATGAACAAGAGGGTGTTATGAACACGTGAGTGTTATGAACTCGAGGGTGTTATGAACTCGAGGGTGTTATGAACTCGAGGGTGTTATGAACTCGAGGGTGTTATGAACTCGAGGGTGTTATGAACTCGAGGATGTTATGAACAAGAGGGTGTTATGAACAAAGTGTTATCTCTATCGCGATTCTTATTGGCTGAGAAATTTGTAAAGTATTTTTTTATGAAGTTCTAGCCTTCCGTCGATTCTGATTGGCTAAGAAATGAGTGCACATATGAAATTCATCATTCACCCAGTTCTCGATTCTTATGGGCTGAGAAATTTGTTAAATATGATGTAATGACTTCGTAGCTAGGCTCCCTGTCGATTCTGATTGGCTAAGAAGAGAGAAATGAACTGTCATTTTAATGGTCCTTACCTTGTTCTGGATTGGATAAGAAATAAAGCAACATTAGTTATTTTATTTGACATCTTTTTGCTTCTAACCAAAACATTAAGATAAATTTAAGATACAAAACTGAGCCAGATGTTAACTGCCTTCGACAATCATTTGCTTTTGAGATTATCGTTAAAGAACATAAGGACAATCTGAATTTCTTCAAATTCTCTATGCAATTTTCGTATGAATGATGACAAGGCAAAGACAAGTTTTCTTAAAAAAACTGGTCATTGATTACGTAGAGAGAAAGTATAAATTGGCGAGTTAGAAAATTAATTAATTAAAGGCTTCAAAAACTGATCCTTTGATAAGAGAAAATGCCCCTCGTTCTATGAACCAGATGGGCACACTTCAAAGAAATCAGTCAATCAGTCAAAGAAACAGCAAAAGGCTGAGATTTAATTTGTGACGACCTGTTCGAGTAGGAAATTGCTATGTCTGTAGACTTTTCTTAGTAGCTTATGATGTACGATTATCGTCCCTTCTTTAGTCAGGTGATCTTGTCTACAGGATATTGTTTGATATGTTTGAAATAGTTATGCAGTATTTTTGCCCTTTTCAGATACCAAGTTCTTAATCAATAGCTTCCTGGCCAGGTTCACAAGGAAGTGCAAGAGGTGTGGCTGGCTGACTGACTCACTGCATGCTCAAAGTTCAGCCAGAAATTAGTTCTCAACCGGACAAAACAGCGGGTCTAGTGTGGGAGATCTATGGCAATTTTCGAGTTAGTGCACTTTAAAGGACGAATAAATAAACAGACGCTGGATATTGTCAAGGATCGTAAATTATTAACTTCAATTGCATGCCTCGTTTAATTTGACGCGCAAAGTTAAAATTAAACGGGCTCATTTTGCTTAGAAGTCACCGAGAAGGTACAGAAGAGGGACTGGCGAAGCACAGGCGGGAGACAGGCGACAGATAGAGGAGAGATAAACGAGAGACAGGCGAGAGACATGCGAGAGAAATGCGAGAGATGGTGAAAGACAAACGAGAGACATGCGAGTGACAGGCGAGTGACAGGCGAGAGACATGCGAGAGAAATGCGAGAGATGGTGAAAGACAAACGAGAGACATGCGAGTGACAGGCGAGTGAATGGCGATAGACAGGCGAGAGACAGGCGATAGACAGGCGAGAGACAGGCGAGAGACAGGCGAGAGACAAGCGAGAGACAGGTGAGAGACATGTGAGATATGGTGAAAGACAAACGAGAGACATGCGGGAGACAGGCGAGAGACAGGCGAGAGACAAGCGAGAGACAAACAGATGAGAGACAGGCGAGAGACAGGCGAGAGACAGACTAGAGACAGACTAGAGACAGACTAGAGACAGACTAGAGACAGACGAGATACAGGCGAGAGACAGGCGAGAGACATGTGAGATATGGTGAAAGACAAACGAGAGACATGCGGGAGACAGGCGAGAGACAAGCGAGAGACAAACAGATGAGAGACAGGCGAGAGACAGGCGAGAGACAGACTAGAGACAGACTAGAGACAGACTAGAGACAGACGAGATACAGGCGAGAGACAGGCGAGAGACAGGCGATAGACAGGCGATAGACAGGCGAGAGACAGGTGAGAGACAAGCGAGAGACAGGCGAGAGACAAGCGAGAGACGTGAGATATGGTGAAAGACAAACGAGAGACATACGGGAGACAGGCGATAGACAGGCGAGAGACAAGTGAGAGACAGGCGATAGACAGGCGAGAGACAGGTGAGAGACAAACGAGAGACATGCGAGAGACAGGCGATAGACAGGCGAGAGATGGTGAAAGACAAACGAGAGACAGGCGAGAGACAAGCGAGAGACAGGCGAGAGACAGGCAAGAGCCATGTGAGATATGGTGAAAGACAAACGAGAGACATACGGGAGACAGGCGATAGACAGGCGAGAGACAAGCGAGAGACAGGCGATAGACAGGCGAGAGACAGGTGAGAGACAAGCGAGAGACAGGCGAGAGACAGGCGAGAGACATGTGAGATATGGTGAAAGACAAACGAGAGGCATGCGAGAGACAGGCGAGAGACAGGCGAGAGACAGGCGAGAGACATGTGAGAGATGGTGAAAGACAATCGAGAGACATGCGAGAGACACAAGAGAGACAGAAGAGAGACAGAAGAGATACAGGCGAAAGACAAACGAGAGACATGCGAGAGACAGGTGAGAGACAAACAGATGAGAGACAGACGAGAGACAGACTAGAGACAGACGAGATACAGGCGAGAGACAGGCGAGAGACATGTGAGAGACATGCGAGAGACAGGCGAGAGACAGGCGAGAGACATGTGAGAGACATGCGAGAGACAGGCGAGAGACAGGCGAGAGGCAGGCGAGAGACAGGCGAGAGACAGGCGAGAGGCAGGCGAGAGACAGGCGAGAGACAGGCGAGAGACAGGCGAGAGACAGGCGAGAGACAGGCGAGAGACAGGCGAGAGGCAGGCGAGAGACAGGCGAGAGACAGGTGAGAAAGGGGCGGAAAACAGCCAGTCAAAATTATATTACCTTCTGCTGTTACCCTCGCATTTAAAATGAATTTTTTGCGAACTCAAAGGACACTAATTTAGAAGTAAGTTTATTTTAGCAGGCAGGCATATACTCGTACTTTTTGGCAATTATCCTGAGTCAAGGTAAGCAAAATATATTTGTGAAGCAAATTTTGTAAGCTCTTGAATATTATCAATTAACGTTTTAGTAGGTTTATGAAATACAATCGCAAAGCTTAAAATAAATATGCGCCACATTTTTCTAATGCTGCTGTAAAAATTATTTAAGCCCGCATATAATTAAAGACTATATAAAATAGAAGTACATATTTTCAAGTAAAGCAGGATTAAAAATACTGCTATTTTAAATATCTCTTTGTCACTGTTTGTTCGAGAATGTTAGGGTAGACTCGTGGAAGAGTAAATTTATTATTTTTTGTTTTGTTTTACTGAATGCTCAAAATTGAATAATTTAAATCTAAAAAACTGCGAAAAAACAGAAACCAGATGTAAATATGTTATACAGAAAGGCACAGAAAGTGTGGACTAAATATCTGCACTTCTGATATGATCAACAAGCAGAAGCGAGACAAATATCAGCAGTTAGCAGTATTTCTAAAGGAAGATCCAAATAAAGTCGTTTACTTTATTAGTAGCTTTTGACACTTTACAAAACAAGCAAACTATCCTACTTTAAGTAGCATTCATGATAATGGATTGCACCTAGGGGACAAGAAAGTCATGGAGTCAGGTAGGCGCTGCCCACCCTACACACCGCAGCTGAGCCCACACGGCTGTATCAGCAGCACCAGCGGATCTAAACACTTCCAAAACTTCTCGTCATCGAATCGTCAGACAGGGTTTAAGCATGGATCGTGGTATTGATGAGCCTTCGCTTTGATTGTCATTACAGTGGGCTTTACAAGGCGCTAGGGAAACGTTTGAAATGTATTGTTGTATTTATTAATTCTGCGATGAACTAGCCGGAATAGGAATTTACCAGTGTTTCTATTTTTAGGAGCGGAAATTCCCCATCCGCGGGAAAACGACCAAAAAAGGGTTTTCCCAGTGTTCTATTTTTAGCGCCAGGTATTTCTTCATCAGATAACGCTATTGGAAAAAGGGGTTTCCGTATCGTTTATATTTTTAGCCGCGGGGAACTCCTCATTAAAGGCGCCTGCCGCCCGGTGGACTCCACTGATGCGCCGGATCTCCGGTGGGCGCCTCCAAGTGCAAACGCTGTCGGCACAGGCTGGCCAGTAGTTCCAGGCCTTGAGCCTCGTTGCCTCGATAGCGAGACAAATAGTGCAACAGCAGCAGATTGTAGTAGCGGGGCTGTTCCATCAGCGCCAGGTAGCGCTTCGATGCCGTCTCGTCCGAGGCTGGAAAGACTCTGCCAAACTCGCCAGCCCTGGCGAATTCGTCCAGCGATTCAACGAGGACCCGAACATCGTCCGGCGTCAACGGGTCCAGAATAGCGCGATCGTCCGGCCTCTGGCTGAACCACAGCTTCTTGGCGCGCTCGTCAGCGCTCAGCGGACGCTCCGGCCAGCAGCGTCGATCGGCGACTGGCCTATCGCCCGGAGTTGATGACGACGAAGAGTCTCCCGCTGTTGCCGCTGACGCTGACGCCGGGGCTGAAGATGAGGGCTCAGGCAGCTGGAAGCCGGCCAAGTTCATGAAGTCTCGAATGACGACGCTTTTCACTTCGACGTCTAGCGGTGAGTTGGAGTGCAGCGACGGTGAGATGTTCACCTCCAGGAGCCACGGCTTCAGGCGCTCATCGAGCAGCACGTCGAAGCCGAAGAGTTCGTGGACGCAGTAGCGCCGGCGGCAGAAGGCCTTCACCTGTTGGTTGGCGAGTATTTGGTCAAATCCTTTTGCACTGGAGTAACTGAAGACACTGAGGGAGAGAAAGACGCTGAGGGAGAGAAAGACGCTGAGGGGGGAAGACACTGAGGGGAGAGGAAGACACTTAGGGGAGAGGAAGACACTTAGGGGAGAGGAAGACACTTAGGGGAGAGGAAGACACTCAGGGGGGAGGAAGACACTTAGGGGGGAGGAAGACACTTAGGGGAGAGGAAGACACTCAGGGGAGAGGAAGACAAGACACTTAGGAGAGAGGAAGACACTCAGGGGGGAGGAAGACACTTAGGGGGGAGGAAGACACTCAGGGGAGAGGAAGACACTTAGGGGGAGGAAGACACTTAGGGGAGAGGAAGACACTGAGGGGGGAAGACACTTAGGGGAGAGGAAGACACTTAGGGGGGAGGAAGACACTTAGGGGGGAGGAAGACACTTAGGGGGGAGGAAGACACTTAGTGGAGAGGAAGACACTCAGGGGAGAGGAAGACACTTAGGGGGAGGAAGACACTTAGGGGAGAGGAAGACACTGAGGGGGGAAGACACTTAGGGGAGAGGAAGACACTTAGGGGGGAGGAAGACACTTAGGGGAGAGGAAGACACTTAGGGGGGAGGAAGACACTTAGGGGAGAGGAAGACACTCAGGGGAGAGGAAGACACTTAGGAGAGAGGAAGACACTCAGGGGGGAGGAAGACACTGAGGGGGGAGGAAGACACTCAGGGGAGAGGAAGACACTTAGGGGGAGGAAGACACTTAGGGGAGAGGAAGACACTGAGGGGGGAAGACACTTAGGGGAGAGGAAGACACTTAGGGGGGAGGAAGACACTTAGGGGGGAGGAAGACACTTAGGGGGGAGGAAGACACTTAGTGGAGAGGAAGACACTCAGGGGAGAGGAAGACACTTAGGGGGAGGAAGACACTTAGGGGAGAGGAAGACACTGAGGGGGGAAGACACTTAGGGGAGAGGAAGACACTTAGGGGGGAGGAAGACACTTAGGGGAGAGGAAGACACTGAGGGGGGAAGACACTTAGGGGAGAGGAAGACACTTAGGGGAGGAAGACACTGAGGGGAGAGGAAGACACTTAGGGGAGAGGAAGACACTTAGGGGAGAGGAAGACACTTAGGGGGGAAGAGATCCATGAAGGAAAGATTTATTTAGAATCTTCCCCGACCTGTGAGTTGATGTGCGCTTCTCCGCTGATGATGGTCTTGACTACCAGATCCTTGACGCTGGTCCACACAGCCTCCGGGTCCTTGCCAGCCTGTCTGAGGTGCGACCAGAGCGCGCGCAGGCTCCATTTGTGGCCCTCGCCGTCGCCTTCAGCCTCGCCGGCGCTGGCATTGTAGCTTGAGTTGCGCTTGTTGACACTGTAGTTGGTGAGGTGCATGAACCGGTTGCCAATGGTCTTGCCCGACCGGCTGTAGGGTACGCTGGCGAACCTAACCAGGCCGCGATCGTGTACGTAGATTCTCAACGGATCGAAGCTAGTGACATACACGTAGACTCGAAGATCGAATTTGCTGCCGTTGATGAGGTAGGGCCTACGGGTCAGGCGAGAGTTCATGAGAAATTTGTCCAGGTGTTCTGATGTGGCCATTCATGATTCTTGCAATCATGGTTTAGTTAGTCATGACTCAGCTCATTCATCTGTTTCCCAGCTTCACCATGAGTGACCCGAGTCATGACCCACTAACACCATGAGTGACCCGAGTCATGACCCACTAACACCATGAGTGACACGAGTCATGACCCACTAACACCATGAGTGACCCGAGTCATGACCCACTAACACCATGAGTGACCCGAGTCATGACCCACTAACACCATGAGTGACACGAGTCATGACCCACTAACACCATGAGTGATGCGAGTCATGACCCACTAACACCATGAGTGATCCGAGTCATGACCCACTAACACCATGAGTGATGCGAGTCATGACCCACTAACACCATGAGTGATCCGAGTCATGACCCAACTTCATTCGACCCTCACCTGGCCAAGTAGGTCTGAACAACTGCAGCTCGCCGTTTGGGCACCTGCTTCCACTTGTTGACGACCCGGATGCCGATACCCCTGGCGCTAGCCGGAGGCTTCACAATCCATTTCTGCTTAGCGCCGGCGTCCTCCCAGGCTCGCTTTAGTTGCTTCAGATCGCCGGGCAGGCAGAAGGTCAGTGGAAAGAAATCGAACTCGCGACGTCCGTGTTGGCACTGCATCCGATGTAGTGAGCGCCACAGGCGGTCTTTGCGGCCGATGGTGAAACTGCCGGGAAAATGGTTCACCTGGACGGCGAGACGGCGAGGGAGATAGCTACCCTCCTAATTATTCGTTCATTTTTTTAATTTTTATACCTACCTTTTGATATTCGCGCACACCTTTGAAGCCTTCAGGTTTCATGTGCTTGCCGAAATAGCCAAGCCATTCCTGAGACTCTGAAATGATTAAAAGTACTAAAATTGAATGCTTCAATTGACAATGAAGCTCCGCATCTGCTTTCTACATCCTGCTGGCTTCTCTAACTCTTCAGCCAGCGGCCCTGAGTTACGTGCACTTTTAAGATTGCTTCCTTGAAGCTGCTTGAAGCCAAATGGGTTTCCATGGGCGACTTGGAGCGACCAAAACTTTGCTTAGGTACGTAATTGGAATAGCTTCTGTTAGTAAGCTAATTTCTACATTGTAATCCCCTGAATGACCGTGCTTCAACAACTTGCTTGTTGCTATGGCCCCTATAGAACTATTTGAACGCCCAGAACAGAAGCAATAAAAAAATATAAAGAACCAACAGAACCGTAAACAGACTGACAGACACATAGAACAGACTGACAGACACCTAGAACAGACTGACAGACACCTAGAACAGACTGACAGACACCTAGAACAGACTGACAGACACATAGAACAGACTGACAGACACCTAGAACAGACTGACAGACACATAGAACAGAGCTGACAGACACCTAGAACAGACTGACAGACACCTAGAACAGACTGACAGACACATAGAACAGACTGACAGACACCTAGAACAGAGAGACAGACACCTAGAACAGACTGACAGACACCTAGAACAGACTGACAGACACATAGAACAGACTGACAGACGCCTAGAACAGACTGACAGACACATAGAACAGACTGACAGACACCTAGAACAGACTGACAGACACATAGAACAGAGAGACAGACGCCTAGAACAGACTGACAGACACCTAGAACAGACTGACAGACACATAGAACAGAGAGACAGACACCTAGAACAGAGAGACAGACACCTAGAACAGACTGACAGACACCTAGAACAGAGAGACAGACACCTAGAACAGACTGACAGACACCTAGAACAGACTGACAGACACATAGAACAGAGAGACAGACACCTAGAACAGACTGACAGACACCTAGAACAGACTGACAGACACCTAGAACAGACTGACAGACACATAGAACAGACTGACAGACACCTAGAACAGACTGACAGACACATAGAACAGAGAGACAGACGCCTAGAACAGACTGACAGACACCTAGAACAGACTGACAGACACATAGAACAGAGAGACAGACACCTAGAACAGAGAGACGACACCTAGAACTGACAGACACATAGAACAGACTGACAGACACATAGAACAGACTGACAGACACCTAGAACAGACTGACAGACACCTAGAACAGAGAGACAGACACCTAGAACAGACTGACAGACACCTAGAACAGACTGACAGACACCTAGAACAGACTGACAGACACATAGAACAGACTGACAGACACCTAGAACAGACTGACAGACACATAGAACAGACTGACAGACACCTAGAACAGACACCTAGAACAGACTGACAGACACCTAGAACAGACTGACAGAACAGACTGACAGACAGGCGTTTATAACAGACGGAAATCAGACAGAACTCTTAAACGGAACGAAATCCAGAATTGGCTGATTGACAGACACTAAGTTACAGACAGAATAAACAAGCAGGCAGGCAGGCAGGCAGGCAGGCAGTCAGGCAGGCAGTCACTTACTTTTGGCTACCCGAAAGCCGCTCCTGGCGACGGCTCGCTTGACAACCACCGGCGTGATGGAGCTCATCCGCCACTTCAGCTGCCTCCTCTGCGCCCACGGAAGCGGCTCATGGCGGCGGGTCGGACTCCGCAGTGAAGCGCAACACTGGCGGCACATTCGGGAACAACGACGCGATGACGGCGGGCTGGCGCGGACCGGCAAACGCCGCAGCCGCAGCGCTGGGCCGCCTTGAAGCAAGGAGCGAGGAGCTTCCAGTTTCGATGCTCATTGAATCGTCGCCGTCGTCGTCATCCTCCAGACAGTTCAACACGCTGCCGTCGTCATCGCCGTTGTCGTCGACATCGTTGTCAACATCGTCATCTTCTTCGCCATCGCCATCGTCGTCTTCTTCGTCGTCGATATCGTCGTCCTCCTCGTCGTCATTGTTTTCGTCGCCGCTTCCAGTCTGTGGCGCCGGATGCTTCGACGCATGTTGATTCAACGAAGGCTGCGGCTTCGTCGACGGCCGTAGCGTTGGCACCAACCGAGCTCTAACCGGAAGCGCTGCTGTCGAGGAGTTCGGCGGCTTACGTCGGTACTGATGTCGCTGACGCTCAGCTTCAGCCTTCTCCGCCAGCTCCTGCTGAATGCTCAGCTCGCTCAGCTTCGCCCGGATCAGCAGCAGCCGAGCCTCTATCTCGTCCTGCGGCTGGGGCGGCTGTGGAGGTTGCTCATCCTGCTGCTCTGACAGTGGCGACTTCGGCGACTTGTCCGATTTGAGAGCTTCGATGGAGCTGATGGGGAAACTGGGTCGATACTGCTCCTGCGTGTGGGATTTGGGGGACGAAAGTTTGTGGTCTAACAGGTGAAGCTCTGGTCTAACAGGTAAAGCTCTGGTCTAACAGGTAAAGCTCTGGTCTAACAGGTGATGCTCTGGTCTAACAGGTGATGCTTTGGTCTAACAGGTGATGCTTTGGTCTAACAGGTGAAGCTCAGGTCTAACAGGTGAAGCTCAGGTCTAACAGGTGAAGCTTAGGTCTAACAGGTGATGCTCAGGTCTAACCGGTGAAGTGCAGGTCTAACAGGTGAAGCTTAGGTCTAACAGCTGAAGCTCAGGTCTAACCGGTGAAGTGCAGGTCTAACAGGTGAATCTCAGGTCTAACAGGTGAAGCTCAGGTCTAACAGGTGAAGCTCAGGTCTAACAGGTGAATCTCAGGTCTAACAGGTGAAGCTCAGGTCTAACAGGTGAAGCTCAGGTCTAACAGGTGAAGCTCAGGTCTAACAGGTGAAGCTCAGGTCTAACAGGTGAAGCTCAGGTCTAACAGGTGAAGCTCAGGTCTAACAGGTGAAGCTCAGGTCTAACAGGTGAAGCTCAGGTCTAACAGGTGAAGCTGCTCCCCGGTACAATATCTGTCGGATAAAACAGGTGACACGCGATTCCAAATAAGCACCAACCTTTCCATTCGTCAACTGATGCTGATGCTGATGGTGCAGCTTCCGGCTGCTAGCCGTATGAGCTCGCGACCTTGACGAACGTCGGCGGTGATGCTGCTTACCGGAGGCGGCCCCAGCGGCGGCAGCGGTTGCCATAGCAACTGCCGCCGCCGCAGCCAGCTGATGCTGAGAATAGCCATTGCCATTGTGTCGATAAAGTCCATTTCTGTTCAACTGATGCTGAGGCAGTTGATGAAGGCTCGCGCGAAACTCCGACCGGGGACCGGCGAGGACGCTGAAGTAGCGCGCCGCGGCTGGCGGTGTGGGTGGCAACGGCAGCGGCAGCGGCAGCTGAACTGGCTGCTGCTCGAGTCCCAAGCTGGTGACTGGCAGGCCAGTGCTGAGCCGCGGCCTGCCCAGATGTCGCTGCTGCATTCTCGCCGCAATCGCAACGAGTGCCTGTTGCTAGCTTTGAGCTGGTGTGCTCAGTATCGGCCCAAACCTGAGCAGCAGTCTTATTACTCGTTTATGATTTATCAACGCAGCGGGAACTTAATTAAAAAAAACTACTGGCAGGTACTCCCTCTCGGCATGGCCAGCTAACCATTTGGCAGCCAATTCGGTCCGTTGTAGCGGCTGTTCCATTAAGATAAAGAGCCAAGGGAATTGCCTGTTTTTGAATGCACTTGCTCTCTCTCTCTCTCTCTCTCTCTCTACCCCTTAGCTTAAACTTCATGGCACAGATAGAGAAGAAGACGAAGAGAGAGAAGGGGGAGGGTAGAAAAACCGTTTCAAGCTTCAGCGTTGCCAAGCAACCCGGTTAGGAGGGTAGCGGTATAGAGATGAGAGGCAAGCTGTAGAATAAATAGTTATGCTTCAAAGCTATAACTGCAGAGTCATGTGCATAATGAGTTGCTGTAGAGTCTGCCAATGTACGGAGACAGAAAACGCTGCTTTCTTTTTTTAAATGCCAACAGAATCAAGATGGGACAGCCCCACACTCTGAGAATAGCCGTGCCAAATGTACGAACAGATACAGATTCAGTGCTCAAGCAACAGGTGAGAGAGTGGAATACAGTTTCTAGCTGATGCTGGAATTTTCTGATTGTTATCAGGAAAAATTGCTTTTGTTAACATCATGGATTGCTAGTTAGAGCATTAGCTTTCTCCTCATCCGGAATAAATACTGTGAGATAGTAGTTTTATGGTCTAAACAAGCTAACGGCCACACTCAGGACCAGACCAGAATCACTATTCACTTTCTAGAAGTCTTGAAGCCAAGTCCTAGTAGTTGGTTTTTAACGATTGCGAGATTTTTTACGGATATTAGAACTTTTTATTGATAAGACAAAACGTAAAAGAGATCTACTATAAGTAGTAGACGTGTACCTTTTACTGTCTTCGATTCTTGCTGCGCTTCTAGCTTCGATTCTAGCTACACTTCTAGATTTGATTCTTGCTACGCTTCTAGCTTCGATTCTTACTACGCTTCTAGCTTCGATTCTTGCTACGCTTCTAGCTTCGATTCTTGCTACGCTTCTAGCTTCGATTCTTGCTAGGCTTCTAGCTTCGATTCTTACTACGCTTCTAGCTTCGATTCTTGCTACGCTTCTAGCTTCGATTCTTGCTACGCTTCTAGCTTCGACTCTTGCTACGCTTCTTGCTTCGATTCTTGCTACGCTTCTAGCTTCGATTCTTGCTACGCTTCTAGCTTCGATTCTTGCTACGCTTCTAGCTTCGATTCTTGCTACGCTTCTTGCTTCGATTCTTGCTACGCTTCTTGCTAACGATTCTTGCTACGCTTCTAGCTTCGATTCTTGCTACGCTTCTAGCTTCGATTCTTGCAACGCTTCTTGCTTCGATTCTTGCTACGCTTCTTGCTAACGATTCTTACTACGCTTCTAGCTTCGATTCTTGCTACGCTTCTTGCTAACGATTCTTGCTACGCTTCTAGCTTCGATTCTTACTACGCTTCTTGCTAACGATTCTTGCTACGCTTCTAGCTTCTATTCTTGCTACGCTTCTAGCTTCGATTCTAGCGACGCTTCTAGCTTCGATTCTTGCTACGCTTCTAGCTTCGATTCTTACTACGCTTCTAGCTTCGATTCTTGCTACGATTCTTGCTACGCTTCTAGCTTCGATTCTTACTGCGATTCTTGCTTCGATTCTTGCTACGCTTCTGGCTTCGATTCTAGCGACGCTTCTAGCTTCGATTCTTACTACGCTTCTAGCTTCGATTCTTGCAACGCTTCTAGCTTCGATTCTTGCTACGCTTCTAGCTTCGATTCTTGCTACGCTTCTAGCTTCGATTCTTGCAACGCTTCTAGCTTCGATTCTTGCTGCGATTCTTGCTACGCTTCTAGCTTCGATTCTTGCAACGCTTCTAGCTTCGATTCTTGCTACGCTTCTAGCTTCGATTCTTGCTACGCTTCTAGCTTCGATTCTTGCTACGCTTCTAGCTTTGATTCTTACTGCGATTCTTGCTACGCTTCTAGCTTCGATTCTTGCTTCGATTCTTGCTTGAATCGCAGCCTCTATTCTTGCTACGCTTCTAGCTTCGATTCTTGCAACGCTTCTAGCTTCGATTCTTACTGCGATTCTTGCTTGAATCGCAGCCTCTATTCTTGCTACGCTTCTAGCTTCGATTCTTGCTACGCTTCTTGCTTCGATTCTTGCTACGCTTCTTACTAACGATTCTAGCGACGCTTCTAGCTTCGATTCTTGCTACGCTTCTAGCTTCGATTCTAGCGACGCTTCTAGCTTCGATTCTTGCTACGCTTCTAGCTTCGATTCTTGCTACGATTCTTGCTACGCTTCTAGCTTCGATTCTTGCAACGCTTCTAGCTTCGATTCTTGCTACGCTTCTAGCTTCGATTCTTGCTACGCTTCTAGCTTCGATTCTTGCAACGCTTCTAGCTTCGATTCTTGCTGCGATTCTTGCTACGCTTCTAGCTTAGATACTTGCTTCGATTCTTGCTTGAATCGCAGCCTCTATTCTTGCTACGCTTCTAGCTTCGATTCTAGCCTCGATTCTTGCAACGCTTCTAGCTTCGATTCTTACTGCGATTCTTGCTTGAATCGCAGCCTCTATTCTTGCTACGCTTCTAGCTTCTATTCTTGCTACGCTTCTTGCTTCGATTCTTGCTACGCTTCTTGCTAACGATTCTAGCGACGCTTCTAGCTTCGATTCTTGCTACGCTTCTAGCTTCGATTCTTGCAACGCTTCTAGCTTCGATTCTTGCTACGCTTCTAGCTTCGATTCTTACTACGCTTCTAGCTTCGATTCTTGCTACGCTTCTAGCTTCGATTCTTGCTACGCTTCTAGCTTCGACTCTTGCTAGGCTTCTAGCTTCGATTCTTGCTACGCTTCTAGCTTCGATTCTTGCTACGCTTCTAGCTTCGATTCTTGCTACGCTTCTAGCTTCGATTCTTGCTACGCTTCTTGCTTCGATTCTTGCTACGCTTCTTGCTAACGATTCTAGCGACGCTTCTAGCTTCGATTCTTGCTACGCTTCTAGCTTCGATTCTTGCAACGCTTCTAGCTTCGATTCTTGCTACGCTTCTAGCTTCGATTCTAGCGACGCTTCTTGCTTCGATTCTTGCTACGCTTCTTGCTAACGATTCTTGCTACGCTTCTAGCTTCGATTCTTACTACGCTTCTAGCTTCGATTCTTGCTACGCTTCTAGCTTCGATTCTTGCTACGCTTCTAGCTTCGATTCTAGCGACGCTTCTAGCTTCGATTCTTGCTACGCTTCTAGCTTCGATTCTTACTACGCTTCTAGCTTCGATTCTTGCTACGATTCTTGCTACGCTTCTAGCTTAGATACTTGCTTCGATTCTTGCTTGAATCGCAGCCTCTATTCTTGCTACGCTTCTAGCTTCGATTCTTACTGCGATTCTTGCTTCGATTCTTGCAACGCTTCTGGCTTCGATTCTAGCGTCGCTTCTAGCTTCGATTCTTGCTACGCTTCTAGCTTCGATTCTTGCAACGCTTCTAGCTTCGATTCTTGCTACGCTTCTAGCTTCGATTCTTGCTACGCTTCTAGCTTCGATTCTTGCTACGCTTCTAGCTTCGATTCTTGCTGCGATTCTTGCTACGCTTCTAGCTTAGATACTTGCTTCGATTCTTGCTTGAATCGCAGCCTCTATTCTTGCTACGCTTCTAGCTTCGACTCTAGCCTCGATTCTTGCAACGCTTCTAGCTTCGATTCTTACTGCGATTCTTGCTTGAATCGCAGCCTCTATTCTTGCTACGCTTCTAGCTTCGACTCTAGCCTCGATTCTTGCAACGCTTCTAGCTTCGATTCTTGCTGCGATTCTTGCTACGCTTCTAGCTTTGATTCTTACTGCGATTCTTGCTACGCTTCTAGCTTCGATTCTTGCTGCGATTCTTGCTTGAATCACAGCCTCTATTCTTGCTACGCTTCTAGCTTCGATTCTAGCCTCGATTCTTGCTACGCTTCTAGCTTCGATTCATGCTTAGATTATTATTTAGATTCTTGCTTCGAAAATGACTATGATTCATTCCTTGATGGCTAAAATTCTAGCTTGGAAGCTTTTGGTTCAATCTTCGGTTCATGATTCAATTTTATGGTCCGTTCTACTTGACTTCGATTCCTGTTTGGTTTTAGTTTGTTGATTCTTCGTAAAGTTGTCAAAAAGAAAATCTAATTATCTACTCAAAAAGGTCCGTTGAAAATTGTATTGCTTCTTGAATACGAAGAACGCGTCTAGTAATAGACTCATGGGATACACATAATACATCTTATATGAGAACTCTCGTGTATATGTATGTACTCGTATTTAGAGTCAAAATTTCCGGAAATAAAACATTAACAGCAGAACTACTATTGGTGGGGGTGCATACCTTTTTCTAGAGTCCTAGACGGGCTGCTGGACCTTCAAGGGCCATAACAGATGGAACTAGGCCACTATGGAGACCCTGATGCTCAAATTTCACAAATGAAGTCTAAATATTAGGCGCAGTTCAACCGTGCACAGGACATCCTCGCCTAGTCTGTCAACCAATCAGGCACCACCCAACGCTGTTAGCATTCGGGCGCTGCCAAAAAACTTCAGGGGGAGGATCCCCCTGGCGGCAAAATGGCTTGCCAGTCCTACTGCTAAGCCGAGACAAATTTGTCAGTGCACTTAGGCGAAACAAATCGTCTGAACCAAAGCAGACTCCTTCGAATTTGACATTTTCCCTCGAATCTCATCCAGCCGCCTGTCACTCCAGCCCTCGACGTTGTTGAACCTTTTAAAGTCATTCAAAGTCGCGTCGAATTCGCCGACGTCGGCGTTGTTCCTGACAGCGTCGGTGAGTGCGCGGACGAGCTGGCCCTCGTCTGACTCTCCCAGCAGCCGCAGCAGTTCATCGTCCGGCTCAGCCGGGGCCTCCGCAGCGAGGCCGCACAGGCAGGCTCTGAAGGCGTAGTCGACGACGCAGCTACTGGGGACCTGGTCCTGATCGGCCCGCATGGCAAGCTCCCGGAGCTCCTTGGTCGCTTCGGCGTGCGCGCCTCCGCGGTCAGCCATGAGACGAGCTCGCTTGTCGCGGCACGCGGCAGCGCTGGCCGGACACTGCTCCGACTCGAAGTAGGATGTCGCCGTTTCCAGGTGACGCATCGCCAACTGAATCGAGTCTCGACAAATTCTTGATCGTCACTTTTCGATGGCTGCTTGGCTTGCAAAGCATCCGGCATCTCCAGCCACTGTGGTTGTTGTTCAGCCAGGCCATCTTGAACAACTTTTGGATTGTGCATAGCGACTCGAGTGTCGGCGACTCGAGTGTCGACATCGGTTTCTGACACAACTAGTCCAATTTCGATTCATTCTGTTGGTTCTTTACGAGGATTTTTAGATCCTTTTTTCAGAAAATTGTCCCACCAACTTTGATTCTTAGCTGCGTCTGAACCTCCTGATCGGACTGATTTCAACAGGCGTTCAATTTCGCTAGCTTGACCCAATATTTTAGAGTCGGTTTCAACAGTCCGCCAGTCTTTTGCAGATGGCTGCAGGTCATGCAGACTGACAGCCAGCTCAGCTATTTTCTCATGCAGGCTAGCCGAGAGATTGAACTGGCCAAATTGAGCATAGAGCTCAGCCGCTGCCTGCAGGCTAGTGATGGCGAGGCGGTAGCTTTGCGATAGAGAATAGCAGGTGGCGGCACTGCTCAAACAGTCCGCTATATTTTACTCAGAGTGAGCATCCTCTGAGTACTTAATCGCCGCATCTATGAACTTATTACCGGCTTCCCTCCACAGCTTGTCCTGTTTCAGCTTATTCGCTTCGTCCGTTAATTTTGTTGGCGAACTACTAGTATTAAATTTTTGCACGACTGCTTTGTTAACATATTGCAAAAGAAACATTTCAATCCGTCTTGCTGTTTTTTTTCACTGAAAAAAAATAATATTTTGATAGGTAAATTCGACTTCTGAATTTAAGTTCGGGAATTCAAGTTTCGAATTAAAAAAACCTATGCCTAAAATTATATATATTTTTGAAGAAAAAGAGCTACAGGTCACCTTTATGAAAAACACATTTATAATAATATTCTGCTTCTAATTGTTTTCATGATATTATAAAAAACATGCATTATTTTTTGTCCACACAAAACTTTTTAATGGTCACCATAGTATCAATATAAAAACAGTTCCAACAATTGTAAGAAGAAAAGTTATTAGACTCTTAATTTAATAAAATTATGTGACATCGTTGTAGCACAAATGTTTGGTGAATATTTAAGGAAACAGTAGATGCACTTAATTAAAATAAACCTAATTTCTGCCTAACTCAAGATTTGATCATGGCTTTGGCTTGTCGGTGATGATGTCCTAACAAAGAAACATTAAAAAATTTTAACTTTAATTACTACACACTGCTTTCATATGTTCAGATATAATGTGAAATCTCTAGTACAGAAATGCAAAAGCTAATGTCAACGCATTTGGTTCCTTGTAGGAAAGAATATATTTAAATAATGGGCACGATAAAAGTGGTAAGCAACCACTCCTTTTAAACAAAGAAATATTTAAATAAAACTTTAGTAATGCTAAATCAAATGTGCCAGAGCCGAAACTCTCAAAAAAACAATTACGAATTATTTATTTCTGTTATATTTTTATATGCGTGATATCAGGCCCGGAGGTTTTTTAGGTTTTTAGTTACACGGAGAGCACGGAGCACGGACTGAATTCTAAATAATATAGAATATATTCTATTTATAGAGAATGAGCTGAACTGCACTCAGTTTCTACGCTTCTAATAACTGAACTTTAGTATTAAAATTACTTTTAACATTTTTTATTGCCAGTAATTTTTCTAAAAAAATAAATAACGGAAAAAACATTATCCTAGCTTAGCTTACCCTAATAGAGCCCAGTACTGTCTACAGTATGTCAGTACTGTAGGCATAGTAGTACCGTATCATTCACTATAACTAGCTTAACAGCCTTGGCTAGGCCTAACTATATTATGACTTAAGGTAGGCTAGGCCTAGGCCATATAGCTAAATTTTCAGTGAAAAGTCACTTAGCTTAGGTCCTTACCATTTTGGCCTTAAAAGCCCTATGGACAATTTTGGACAATATTAATTACAAAAGTCTGAAATGAATTAGGCCTGCTCTATATATTGGCAACATGACCTAGCAAATTGTAATAGGCATTTTAAAATCTGATAGGCCTATCCTATATGCATTGCATGACACATATTATAAGCTAGTTGCACCAATAGTGCAATACCAATGCTTATTTGACTTTTTAATAATGACTCAGAGAATTCAGAAATGTCTGAAAAGTTTTTATTGTCCTACATAGCTACATAGGTCTAAATGTTTATTGCCTCTAGATTGTACACCTTTTAGGCCTAGGTCAATTATTAATGAGTTAGTCTATAATGTAACAATGTTACAAAGAAATGAAAGAATGTCTTACCAAAATCCCAGATTAGCTAGCCTACTTTAGTTTAGTTTTTAACTTTAGTTTTTAAAAAGCTTAACAATTTTTCTCCAAGACTACAAATTTGTTTTACAAGAGTTTATTTTTTAATGAATGTTTTGCCTAAGTTGTTTCTTAAGTTTTTTGTTTAAACTTTAAGCAATTTTATATCATATGATAGTTATATTACAGACACCAAGTAGGGCTTTGAATACATGGTAAACAGAAACAAATGTATCAGGGGTTAGCAAAATAGCAAACTACTTTTCTACCATCAAAATGAGAATCTAAGGAATCATAGCCTATAAAAACTTAGGAAATGAGACTAGATAGTATAATACACAAGAGAGAAATATCATAAGGGCTATTGCAAAGCCATATTTATGTTGTTTTGTCATGCTGTATTGTTTGATATTAAATGATTTGGCTAAACTAACCTGACAAAAACTCATTGTAAAATAAATTTGCATTTCAGCAGTGCAGCCAAGCCTACTTGGCAATTGGCCTTGCTTGGCTGTCCTGACTGGGACAACTAGCTGCTGCTTTTAATATAATTTTAATCTAAAATACTAATCATTATTCATCCTACTGCTGGTATAGCTACTCTTCTAGCTAGTAGGCCAATAAGAGAATGCATCTCTTAGAGGAGACAGCCCGCCTACACCAGAGTGATTCGGACATTCTTGACCTGTCTTGGATGCCTCACTGGGATCCTGATAGGCCAGATGATGGCTGGCTAGCATGCGGCAATGCCAATGGTGTTGTTAGCATAACTAAAACCTGTGCCGCTGAAAGTGTAAGTGCCAATTGGTGGGAATTCTAGCCAATAAGTAGAAATTCTAGCCTATAAGGGGAACTTCTAGCCAATAATTGGAACATCTAGCCAATTAGTGTAATTTATATACTATATAGCAAATTTGTGAAAATTCTAGCCTATAAGTGCCATTCTTAGCTAATTAGTGGAAATTCTAGGCAATGAGTGGAAGATCTAGCTAATTAGTGGAAATTCTAGCGAATTAGTGGAAGATCTAACCAATTAGTGGAATTGGATTTCTTGTGAAATAGTCGGATTTCTTGAGAATCACTGGGATTTCTCGCGAATCATTAGGATTTCTCGCGAATCAATAGGATTTCTCGCGAATCAATGGGATTTCTCGCGTATCAATGGGATTTCTCGCGTATCACTGGGATTTCTCGTGAATCACTGGGATTTCTCGCGTATCAATGGGACTTCTCGCGTATCAATGGGATTTCTCGCGTATCAATTGTATTTGAAGATTATCGTTGATTAAGTTTTCTATCGATGGGATTTATAATAATCTATGCCATCGATGGCAGTGCCAGTATTGTTCTCAACCATTCTCTCTAATATCCCAAACCAATCCAACTCACTTTGAAGCAGTCTCTGCCAGATTGTGAAGCCAGCGAGCGGCTTAACTTCAATCTGTACGACTACGGCCGCGAGCCAGCACCCGGCGCCGGCTCCGGCATCTGCATTGTGGAATGGAATGAAGTGCAACGCCGGCTTGTTACAGGCTGCTCGGCTGGCGTTATGCACGTCTGGCTAAACTCTGAGGATGGCCAGCGGTGGAGCCTGGAGCTCATTAACGATAGGCCCAGCGCCAGCGTGTGCTTTCGCTGGTCCAGATCTGGCAGTAATTTTCTCATGGGCTCGCTAGACGGCCTACTGCTCTGCGGCAATTTCTCTGATCATCAGCTCTGGTCATTTCTAGTTGAGCTGGGAGACGCCGATCCGAACCCTCCTAGGATCACCGCTATCTGCTGGTCACCTGGAGATTGTTCAGGTGAGCTAGGGGATTCATAGACTGGGGTTAAATATTGATAACAATTGCAGGAGGGCTTCAGGCAATGACACATCATTTGGTGACACTAGACCCGCAGCCAGCGAGGAGGCAATTTTGCCTATTTCGCTGACTCCTGAGCACACACGCACACAAATACTGTACGCAGGCATACGCAGAACACAGGTGTGTACATCTGCTCAGACTTTCTCATCCTCAGGCAGTGCACACTTTCACTATTCCTTGGAGGTTGGCTCTTTTGGGCGTAAATTGCACGATGTGGCCTCGCCGTGTATCGAGCTCAGGTACCTTAGTGCGAGAGGCAAACGCGGTAGACCGCTCTGCCACATACCCTCTATACCCTGGGTTTAAGATCTGATCAAAATATGTGACCCCTTTTCCTCGCGTTGGCCAGTATTCGTTGGCACCGCGGCTGGCGAACTCATGGCCTACAACAGCGCCGGCCAGCATCCGATGCTTCATCGCATCGCCAACAACGTGGCCATCACCGGCCTAGAATGGAATTGTCCGAAATTTCGACGCGAACTCCTAGGCGGCGGCCCAGCCAATGCGGCCGCAAGAGCCGCTGCGGCTACAGCCGCCGCAACGGCCGCCGTGGCCGGGCATCACAACTCCCGGCCCCCTGTTGTAGCCGAAGAGGATCGGCACGCCGACTGTCGCGGCCACGTACTTGCCGTTGTACTAGCCGATGGCCGGGTTAAAATATATGACAACGGGCCAATGTCCGAGTCTGACCAACCGGAAGTGTGCATCATAACCTGCCTAATGGGTGTCCGGGTGCAATGGAGCGCCAACGGCCAATGGCTCGCTGTAGCCGGCTGGACAATCTACGATCCCGTCGCCCAGCTGAAGGTCCTAGTCTTCGATAAGCGCGGGAACCAGCTGGCTGAGAACCATTGCCGAGTGCCCGGCTTCACAGCCACGTTTAGGCCGCCCTATCCGCAACAATTCGGCCTGGCCTGGGCTCACTCGGATAGGAGGCTGTTTGTGTCCGCTGGCAGGCGCTTGTACACCTTGCGGGCCAGCAGTCAGGTGGTCCCGTTGACCGAACTGTGCGCCAGAGCCTGTCCGCGCGCGTTGGCCACCGTCTGTGCTCCCGCGGCGTTGCGCCGTCTGGTGGACTTCGCCTGGCTGCACACCCTGCGCGGCGTACTGCCACCGTTGGGCGTCGGGCCCACTGGCCTACCCGACGGCCTTCGCGAGTTCTGCTCCAGGCCCGCGCCAACTAGACTCCACTGTACTCTGAGCAGATGCGGCCGCGCCCAGGATGAGATCGGCCTGCGCTACCTGCTCCAGCTCGAGTATCTTGGCGGCCTGGTCCGCCTACTTGTAGCTCGACGATGCGGCAAATTGCGACCCGATTTTCTCATCCTGGATCCAGAATTCGCTGATGACGACCTGCCAGATATTGACTGCGAGTGCGAGCAGCAACAGGGCGACACCGTGACCTCCTTCGACTTTCCTTCAATGCCAACTGGTCATCGACAGGAGGGCGCGATTATCGGCGAAGATAATAACGATGAAGAAGAAGAGGGCCCGGTTGATATTGGCTGTGCCTCGCCTAAATCTGCCAGACGTCGGCGTCGTCGACTGCAGGCCGCAACGAATCCGACAATCGCCTCGGCGGCAGCACAGACGCCGCCGTCGCAGCAGCCGCAACGACAACTTAGTCCTGGTCTGCTGCGGGTCTCCGCCAACCTGTGGGGCACCAGATTCAGCTTTGTCGGCCTCCGGGCCTGCCTGCCCAAGGATGCCGGATCTGTCGACTATCGAACCTCTTTCCTGCATATGGAGCCGCGGCGACTCACCCTCCGATTGGTGGAGCTCGGCCCCTCGTCTGTGCACCCTACCGGCCCTGCCACCACGGCTGGCTCTGTATTTCCATCATCGTTGGCGAATCACTCCAGCGACTCTAACGGTTCGCATCATCAGCATTCTCGACTGCATCAGCATCAGCA
This sequence comes from Macrostomum hystrix, assembly GCA_950097015.1. NCBI lineage: Eukaryota > Metazoa > Platyhelminthes > Macrostomidae > Macrostomum > Macrostomum hystrix. Next base: position 1,002,368 of record CATNEN010000025.1, on the reverse strand, counting down.
GCCGCCAGTCAATCCGCGCCGACATGGTCGGGTGTTTAGCGACAATTCGCCACCGTTAACGCCTCGCGGCGGCGTCGGCTCCGGCGGCGCCAGTAGCCTGTCCGATTTGCGACACATCGACTCCGAGGACGAAGAGGATCCTACTACTATTAGTAGCGCCGTTGTCGTTGGCGCGTCATCGGCGGTCATCAACAAGGCCAACCAACCGGTTGTTCGACAATCGGCTCCGAGTACACCTTCAGTCTCGTCGGCTGCTACGGCGGCATCGGCGGCTGCGGCCGCTGCTGCGGTTGCGTCATCCGTAGTTGCCTCGGCCTCCGCTGTGCCGGCTTCGTCTCAGCGTCCAGCATCTGGAGCGACTCGCCGACTTCGCCAGCGTCGAATTGGCGACTCGTCTGGTCAGGCGGCTTCCACGATGTCGGCCGCCGCCGCTTCGCCGCCTGGACCGCGAGTCTTTGTCATGACTAACAAAGAGCCGAATTGGAACGAAGCCAATCACGTCTATCAACTGGACTTTCACGGGCGTGTCAGTCTTCAATCGGCAAAGAATTTCCAACTCGAACTGGACGGCCAGCAGGTGCTGCAGTTTGGCAAAACATCTGACTCCAGATTCTCTCTAGACTTTCAGGCGCCCTTCTCGCCAGTGCAAGCCTTCGGATTGGCTTTGGCAAACCTAACCCAGCGGCTTAAGTGACAGCTGGCTGCGTTTTTTATATCTACCAGCCGTGCTTGTTAGCAATGACTTTTGGAAATAGTATAGGGACTAGAAATGCTGCAAGTCTATATACATGCTAAACGGGATAGATGAGACACTGGGGAAATGAGACGCTGGAGAGATGAGACACGGGAGAGATGAGACACGGGTGAGATGAGACGCTGGGGAAATAAAACACGGCAGAGATTAAGACACGGGAGAGATGAGACACGGCAGAGATTAAGACACGGGAGAGATGAGACACGGGAGAGATTAAGACACGGGAGAGATGAGACACGGGAGAGATGAGACACGGGAGAGATGAGTCACGGTAGAGATAAAACACGGCAGAGATGAGACACTGGGGAAATAAAACACGGCAGAGATTAGACACGGTAGAGATTAGACACGGTAGAGATGAGACACGGGAGAGATGAGACACGGGAGAGATGAGACACGGCAGAGATTAAGACACGGGAGAGATGAGACACGGGAGAGATGAGACACGGGAGAGATGAGTCACGGGAGAGATGAGTCACGGGAGAGATGAGTCACGGTAGAGATAAAACACGGCAGAGATGAGACACTGGGGAAATAAAACACGGCAGAGATTAGACACGGTAGAGATTAGACACGGTAGAGATGAGACACCAGATAGATGAGACACGGGAGAGGGCAGACACGGGAGCAATGAGACTAGGAAGAAATGACACATGGGAGATTAGGTTTGTTCAGTTTCCAGCCCAGGTGCCAGATCTAAGAAGTCCTTGTTAGCTACAAAAGTGATAAATGGCAAGTGCTAAAAACTTGGCTGATTGTTCAGTCTCCTTGTAACTAAGCGCTGATTTCCCCCAATACCCCACTGACAAGCTGTGTAAGCAGTTGTATATGTACTTATAGATTTATGTGACTTCTCTGACCAATCACTCACTTAATCCCCGCCTGCTTGCTTATTATCATATTGATGTCGTCCCTCAGCATTTCGCCCTGTTTCATATTACAAACTCGTTAGCTGCTGAACGGCATGTGCACTTGCTTGTCCTAAATCTGCATGCAGATTGGTGTCGCTTAACATATTTGAGTTTCTGTCTCTACTACACTCCAATATCTCCTATGAAACATTTCTTTATTTAAATCCCTTTCTTTATCTCTCTTGTAACCCTACATCCCTATATCCCTACATCTGTGCCGTTTTTCTCAACTCTCTACATCTTCCTACTCTCATTGAACCTTTTAAATTTCTTCTCTATCTGCGCCTACATCTATTTTCCTAACCCCACTCTTTAAGTGTTTAGTATAATGCTAAATGTGTATTTTTTGTTCAGTAATTATACGAGCGTAATTGTAAAATTTTAGATTAAAAGTTTGCACTTTCTTTTAATTAAATATTGTTTTACTTGTAATTGTTTTATTTTTAACTGCTTCTTAACAATGAATGCTATTTGCTTTTTTATATTCAATTTGCCCCGTTTTGCGTGAAAGTCACGGAGATTGAAATCAAACGCTTATTACCCAGAATATGCGCTCAAGCTACTTAGCAAGTAGAAATGCGAGGAAAATCATGCGGTTTTATTAATGGAAATGTGAATGAAGCAGATTTTCTTGCCTAATATTATATGTACCTTTATACTACTTAGTTTACGCGAAAATATCAGTAGCTTATTTGCTTTCTTACTCTATGTTCTGTTTACGCCTTGGCGTACCTGTCCGATTGTCTGGTGTTAATTAATATTTAGCTGTTCTCTTCAATCATAATCAGAAGGTAAATCAAGAATGAAGGTATGCAAGGGGCCAATAAAAATTGTTTTTTTTATGTCATATTGTGTTCCATTATGACAATTATGTCAATTTACATAAGCCTCTCAATTAAAAATCGACTGTATTATTAGGTCTGTATAAGCCTAATTGACAATTTGATAGCCTTGTAAATAGGCAAATCACTTGCACATGTCCTGTCCTACACTATTGTTTTACCTCGGCTTTTAGCGTCTCATTCGACGCGGCATTATGGGTCACATATTTTAAGGGCTGTTCTCTCTCTTTAAAGATTAAAGCGAACTCATTTTATTACGTTAACATACATGTCAAACTTTAACCGTCTGTCTTAAATTGACCGCCAACTTTGTTCGTGTTTTGTGTCCATTCTTTGTTTGTAGTGTTTCAACAATTTCTTCAAAGACATAAACAGCTAGTTGGTAGGTAACATATTGAATGAGACACGACTATTCTTAGCGAGTGCGAATATTGCTTTTCTAATTGAATCTGGCTATATTAAACTGCTTAGACTGCCATCACTTTCAATCAATTATATTAAAAATGAGAACTATATATATCATTCAGCAATCTCAATCATCATCATCATCAATTCTTGTTCTTGTCTAGTAGTTATATTAAAAAGGAAAACTATATATACTGTCTAACAAAAGTTCTTGTACGGTTGCTTCTGTTGCTTCTAGTATCCATAATTTCCATTCGATTCAAATGAAAATTAGTGCAAATGAAAGCTGGGAATCTCTGCAACATTTTCTGTTTCACCGTATTTTTTTATTCTGGAGTGGCTCGGAACAGCTTGCCGTTTAGCACCGACAGGTCGAATAAAAAAAGTGACAGAATGACATAGAGCAAGCAGTCTATGGCCAACTTTCTTCACGCGCTGACAAACTCCACAGAGTGTCTAGGAAGCCACTCTAGTTAGTAAATTGTCTAACAGTTGAGTGAATTGTCTAACTGAGTTGCACACTGATTGTCTATGGCCTTGGCACGATCTACCACCCGCACATGAACTTATCTGTAAATTGAGACTAGTTAATACAGCTACCTACCTACCCGGCCTACCTGAAGCCAGATAAGGCACGAACACAGGCTTTCAAATCTGAGATTCTTCTTCTGACTTAGGAAAATTTAATTTCTTGACAAGCGTTCTTCCTAGGCGCACCACTGTCGGGTTGCTGGGTGGCTTCGGCCAATAAATAAGCATTGCTATCGCCATCACTGAATTATTTGGTCAAGTGAGACTATTGCGTCTAGGTAAGCTAGTTTCGGAACTTTTATTGGATTCCAGCTGAACTTGGGCTGGGAATTCTCTGTGAGAACACTGGTTTTAACCAGCTAGGACATCTTCGGTGATCTTTTCATCCTGTTTCTTATCTGCCTGTCAGTCAAAAGTGTCTTCGAAGTGTTAAATTTAGCTTGTTTTTTTACATTGCTCTCCGTTCGTCTCTCAGGATATTGCATCCGTGTCATCTCTCACCGGCTCTCAAATATCACATCTCGTCTCTCACCGGCTCTCAAATATCACATCTAGTCTCTCACCGGCTCTCAAATATCACATCTCGTCTCTCAGGATATTGCATCCGTGTCATCTCTCACCGGCTCTCAAATATCACATCTCGTCTCTCACCGGCTCTCAAATATCACATCTCGTCTCTCACCGGCTCTCAAATATCACATCTCGTCTCTCACCGGCTCTCAAATATCACATCTCGTCTCTCACTGACTCTCAAATATCACATCTCGTCTCTCACCGGCTCTCAAATATCACATCTCGTCTCTCATTGACTCTCAAATATCACATCTCGTCTCTCACCGGCTCTCAAATATCACATCTCGTCTCTCACTGACTCTCAAATATCACATCGCATCTCTCACCGGCTCTCAAATATCACATCGCATCTCTCACCGGCTCTCAAATATCACATCTCGTCTCTCACTGACTCTCAAATATCACATCTCGTCTCTCACCGGCTCTCAAATATCACATCGCATCTCTCACCGGCTCTCAAATATCACATCTCGTCTCTCACTGACTCTCAAATATCACATCTCGTCTCTCACCGGCTCTCAAATATCACATCGCATCTCTCACCGGCTCTCAAATATCACATCTCGTCTCTCACTGACTCTCAAATATCACATCTCGTCTCTCACTGACTCTCAAATATCACATCTCGTCTCTCACCGGCTCTCAAATATCACATCTCGTCTCTCATTGACTCTCAAATATCACATCTCGTCTCTCACCGGCTCTCAAATATCACATCTCGTCTCTCACTGACTCTCAAATATCACATCGCATCTCTCACCGGCTCTCAAATATCACATCTCGTCTCTCACTGACTCTCAAATATCACATCTCGTCTCTCACTGACTCTCAAATATCACATCTCGTCTCTCACCGGCTCTCAAATATCACATCTCGTCTCTCATTGACTCTCAAATATCACATCTCGTCTCTCACCGGCTCTCAAATATCACATCTCGTCTCTCACTGACTCTCAAATATCACATCGCATCTCTCACCGGCTCTCAAATATCACATCTCGTCTCTCACTGACTCTCAAATATCACATCGTATCTCTCACTGACAGATTGAGACAGGAAAGATTGAATTATCGAAGGGAAAGCATGAATTATCGAAGGGAAAGCATGAATTATCGAGGGGAAGCATGAATTGTCGAGGGTGTAGCATAAATTATTGTTAAGCGTGATCTTCTTCCCCCCAAAGGGGGTCTTTGTTGCTAGTAAAATAGCTAAAAGTGTAAAAACTCACATCACTAACTTGTCATTTTTAACTGCGTTTCCTAAATGGCTGTTTCTGACAGTGAGAAAAAGTACAAAAGGTGAGTAAGTGACATGCAGTATTCTGCTAAAAACTAGAGCATGGCAAGCTGGAAGTCAATTCGATATTAACCAGGGGCAGCATCAGCCATGTGGGTATTAAACAATGAGCAGTCCTCGCATGCTGCAAGCGATGGTCTTAGTCTCACAAATTTGGTCTTACTTTTTGTGAAACCTTTCACTGCCATTGGGGACTGAATGCGGGTGTGTATGGTTTCTGCCTAACGCGTGTTTTTTCATCTCAGAGCAAGTTTAAAAATGTTCTTCCGCTGAACTCGCAGCTTTTTCTCTTCTGTTTGCCTGGGGCATGAAACAAGCTAACAAATTTGTTAATATTATGTTTCTGTGTAAATGTGATTCTTTAGGCTAACTTTTTTATCTGCGGGCTCAGTTTAGCAGCATATTTGGCAGGTCTAACAGGTGAGTGAATTGTCTAACAGGTGAGTGAATTGTCTAACAGTTGAGTGAATTGTCTAACAGGTGAGTGAATTGTCTAACAGTTGAGTGAATTGTCTAACAGTTGAGTGAATTGTCTAACAGGTGAGTGAATTGTCTAACAGTTGAGTGAATTGTCTAACAGTTGAGTGAATTGTCTAACAGTTGAGTGAATTGTCTAACAGGTGAATGAATTGTCTAACAGGTAAGTGAATTGTCTAAAAGGTGAGTGAATTGTCTAACATGTGAGTGAATTGTCTAACAGTTGAGTGAATTGTCTAACAGGTGAGTGAGTTGTCTAACATGTGAGTGAATTATCTAACGGGTGAGTGAATTATCTAACAGGTGAGTGAATTATCTAACAGGTGAGTGAATTATCTAACGGGTGAGTGAATTATCTAACAGGTGAGTGAATTATCTAACAGGTGAGTGAATTATCTAACAGGTGAGTGAATTATCTAACAGGTGAGTGAATTATCTAACAGGTGAGTGAATTATCTAACAGGTGAGTGAATTATCTAACAGGTGAGTGAATTGTCTACTAACAGTCTACTAATTTTCTACCAATGTCTGTCTAACAAGTGGGTGGTCTGTCTAACAAGTGGGTGGTCTGTCTAACAAGTGGGTGGTCTGTCTAACAAGTGGGTGGTCTGTCTAACAAGTGGGTGGTCTGTCTAACAGGTGGGTGGTCTGTCTAACAGTTCGCAATTTTCCTACAGGTGGGTGAATTGTCTAACAATTGAGTGCATTGTCAAAGCGATTAGCGATTGACGTGTCTGGGAATGAAGCAGACAATAAATGAAATTTATCTTCGGCACCAGCCCTAAATCTATTCAAATAAGGTGCCACTTGAGTTGTTTTTATTTTCAAATTCATTGGCACTTTTTTTGAAAACGAAATCTGATTTAAAAAAGCTTGAGGCTTCGTCTGGAAATCTAAAAAGCGGAAAAAATCGATGCGGGTTAAAAAATTATCAAAGGATGAGTGCACACTTTTCAACAAGTCATTTGCTTAAAATTAAAATGCCCTTGAGAATAAATAATGGAGAGACCTCGAGACCCAAGCAGGATAGGATTTCGAGACCTTGATATGCTGGTATTTTGAGACCGTGATAGGAGGAGATTTTGAGACCATGTTGGCATGAGATTTTGAGACCATGATTAGAATGAGATTTTGAGACCATGTTGGCATGAGATTTTGAGACCATGATTAGAATGAGATTTTGAGACCATGTTGGCATGAGATTTTGAGACCATGATTAGAATGAGATTTTGAGACCATGATTAGAATGAGATTTTGAGACCATGATTAGAATGAGATTTTGAGACCATGATAGAGTGAGATTTTGAGACCTTGATAGAATGAGATTGTAAGACCATGATTAGAAAGAGATTTTGAGACCATGGTTAGAATGAGATTTTGAGACCATGATTAGAATGAGAGTTTGAGACCTTGATAGAATGAGATTTTGAGACCATGATAGAATGAGATTTTGAGACCATGATAGAATGAGATTTTGAGACCATGATTAGAATGAGATTTTGAGACCATGATTAGAATGAGATTTTGAGACCATAATTAGAATGAGATTTTGAGACCATGATAGAGTGAGATTTTGAGACCTTGATTAGAATGAGATTTTGAGACCATAATTAGAATGAGATTTTGAGACCATGATTAGAATGAGATTTTGAGACCATGATAGAATGAGATTTTGAGACCATGATTAGAATGAGATTTTGAGACCTTGATAGAATGAGATTTTGAGACCATGATTAGAATGAGATTTTGAGACCATGATTAGAATGAGATTTTGAGACCTTGACATGATGGTATTTTGAGACGATGCTAGGAAATCTTTTTGAGATGCAGAGTTTCAGACTTTGGAACTAATGAAAAGGTGAGACTTTGCAACCGCAAGGGACGAGATTTTGAGACGAAGGCTGTGAGCTGTTAAGGGGTGAGACTTTCAGACCATCCATGAGTACGTGAGACGTCTATCTTAAAATTGGACTAGAGTCCCATGGGCTGAGATGCAGAGTCATTGGCGACGGGAGCTGCCCAATATTACGGCTCTCGACCAATCACAGTTGAGATTGTCAATAGCTGAGCATTGGATATAAAACAATTAGGCGCTAGGTCGCAAGCCTAACGCTTAAGTGGCCCGTTTATCAGAACGCAGCATCGAATAAAGTTGTTCCTATATCTCCACCTGCTGCTGACTGCAAAGCTAGAGAGAATGCTGCGACAACCCCTTTTGCTGCTGTTGGCACTGCTTCTGGTTTCTAAAAGCCGTAAGGATCTTTTATTTCTTAAACTTAACTTCACTGAGGCCTTGTAGCCCAGCGCTTCAAGCGTCGGACTCACGACTTGAAGGTCGCGGGTTCGAGTCCCGACTGTTAAATGGATGTTAAATAGATGCCAGCATCTGGGTGTATTGAGGTTGTGTGAGGCATGCCCCCAGTCCATGGACTGAATAGCCGTACGCAGCTTTCAGATGCGCCAAGCAATAGCTGCGCCTGTGCTATCGGCTACACATCTGACCCTATTGGGACAGGTGTAATCAAGTATTGTATTAATAATAATATTATTATACTAGACCCGCAGCCAGCGAGGGGGCGATTCTGACCATTTCGCTGACTCCTGAGCACACACTCACACACGCGACCTTGAGAATACTAAATTTTGCTTTTTTTTATTCACAAAGACTTACTTATTTACCAATCTGCGAGCTAATTCAAAAGGAATAGCAGAAGCAGACAAACAAAGGAATAATTCCAATCAGTGCGGAGCCCCAGTGCCAGCGTAGTCGCGTGCTCGCATCCTTCATAATTCATTGTCCAGTTGCTAGGTCGCTGTCTTTGAAATTCTTACACGGATCTGGACTCTCGCTCACGCAATGGCTGGGTCTCGCGGAGACTGACTTGAACAGCTTTACAGCTCGACTTTGCTTGTGTGTCCCGTTTCTAGTTGAAGGAAACGGAGAACTAAGTCTATCAAAGCTTGATGAAAAAAAGACAAAGCTGCCGTAAAGCTCAGTTCATCATTCAGAAAACTGTTACACGACTAACCAACAAGGAAAGTAATTCGGTTTTACGGGATTTTTTCATCAAAAAACAATCATCTTTTAGAGAAGCACTTTCTACTCGTGGACGGAAAGACAAACGACTTCAAATAATAAGCTGTCATTGCTGAGCAGCTCTAATGAAAATGGCGCTTCAGGTTTCCTGGAAAGCACAGCTTTCACCTTTTGATTCACGGAGTCTACTTACTAACTCATCCTCTCCGCGTGTCTTGTTTTAAGTGCGTAAACTGCTCACACCTGCCTAAATCTCACCCCCTTACTTGTCTGACTTCACTTTGCCACAGCGTGTCTCTCGGCCCGAACAGATAGCAACCCTCTGCCTCTCTCCCTCTCTCCCTCTCTCCCTCTCTACATCTCTCCCTCTCTCCCTCTCTCCCTCTCTCCCTCTCTCCCTCTCTACATCTCTCCCTCTCTCCCTCTCTCCCTCTCTACATCTCTACCTCTCTCCCTCTCTACCTCTCTCCCTCTCTCCCTCTCTACATCTCTCCCTCTCTCCCTCTCTCCCTCTCTACATCTCTACCTCTCTCCCTCTCTCCCTCTCTACCTCTCTCCCTCTCTCCCTCTCTCCCTCTCTACATCTCTACCTCTCTACCTCTTTCCCTCTCTCCCTCTCTCCCTCTCTACATCTCTACCTCTCTCCCTCTCTACCTCCCAACCTCTCTCCCTCTCTCCCTCTCTACATCTCTACCTCTCTACCTCTCTCCCTCTCTACATCTCTACATCTCAACCTCTCTACATCTCTACATCTCAATCCATCTCCTTCTTTCCCTCTCTCCCTCTCCCTCTCTGATGTCACACTAAAAACTGATCACTTTTGAAGCGAATGAGTATGATTAAATAATTATTATTTGCTTAATCTGCCTGTTTGCAAATCTCTCGTTGTTATTTCATAGAATTAGTTGAAGCATCGACAAGCTAGTGAAGATAGACATATCTAAAAGTACAAATGACACCTAGCCCGCTGCACCAGATGTACTGCTAGTTGCACAGCCGCAGCTAGAGGCCGTGAACAGCTGTTCAGTCCATGGACTGGGGATGCCGCCACACTCGAACCAAATTCATACCCTATACGCTAAGGGTATGACCGATTTTCGTGAAAGTCTACAAAAAAGATAAGAATTTTCAACCTTTTACGATGAACCTTTTACGAATGTGTGTTTTTGAAATTCCCCTGTCGTCTCTCTACCGTTTAGATCACCGAATATGACTAAATCTGAAACTGAGTCTGATACTGCAGTTTCAAATATTTTAATACCAAATATTTCATACCAAATTTTCAGACCTAATCTGGGCCACCTCTGGGCAGGACAGTTATGTAAGTGTTTTTATAGATGTTTACTTGCATCGTCCTCCGACCAATTAATATACGTACCTTGTAAAGAATGGTGTCTGCATAACTTTATTTTATATAATTTTTTAGGCTGTCGTTCATCAGCTAGATTTTGCAGCATCTGAAGATAATGATGCATCCGCCGATGATATTGAGCAAATAGACAAGAAGTGGCTCGGAGATGGAATCAGGTCGAAGCGTTGGCTCGGAGATGGAATCAGGTCGAAGCGCTGGCTCGGAGATGGGATCAGGTCAAAGCGTTGGCTCGGAGATGGAATCAGGTCGAAGCGTTGGCTCGGAGATGGAATCAGGTCGAAGCGTTGGCTCGGAGATGGGATCAGGTCGAAGCGTTGGCTCGGAGATGGAATCAGGTCGAAGCGTTGGCTCGGAGATGGAATCAGGTCGAAGCGTTGGCTCGGAGATGGAATCAGGTCGAAGCGTTGGCTCGGAGATGGGATCAGGTCGAAGCGTTGGCTCGGAGATGGAATCAGGTCGAAGCGTTGGCTCGGAGATGGGATCAGGTCGAAGCGTTGGCTCGGAGATGGGATCAGGTCGAAGCGTTGGCTCGGAGATGGGATCAGGTCGAAGCGTTGGCTCGGAGATGGGATCAGAATGAAGCGTTGGCTCGGAGATGGGATCAGGTCGAAGCGTTGGCTCGGAGATGGGATCAGGTCAAAGCGTTGGCTCGGAGATGGGATCAGGTCGAAGCGTTGGCTCGGAGATGGGATCAGGTCAAAGCGCTGGCTCGGAGATGGGATCAGGTCGAAGCGTTGGCTCGGAGATGGGATCAGGTCAAAGCGCTGGCTCGGAGATGGGATCAGGTCAAAGCGTTGGCTCGGAGATGGGATCAGGTCAAAGCGCTGGCTCGGAGATGGGATCAGGTCAAAGCGTTGGCTCGGAGATGGGATCAGGTCGAAGCGTTGGCTCGGAGATGGGATCAGGTCGAAGCGTTGGCTCGGAGATGAGATCAGGACTTAGAAGTGACTTTCGATCCCAGTATTGGTAAGCATGCCTATAGTTAATCTTATCTATTCGCACAATGCTACTAATTCAGCAATGCTGCATCCTTCGCATTCCATTGCAGAAGTCTATCGTCAATGTCGACTAGTCCGAAGGCACAGTCATTTGACAGTACTGAAGATCAACTAACATTCAAACTGCTCTGTCCGATCACTTTAAAGTACGAATTAAACTTTAGATCCTACTTAAGAACTAAATTGTGTTTTCGATCGAAGCAAGTTTAATGAATAATAATCTGTTGAACGTTTAATAAAATGGTCCACTTGAGTCCAATGCATTAAAACGCCTTAATTTTTTGCTAAAATCTCCCTTGGGCTCCAAGACTTAGGGGGCCTCCTGATCTCTTGGACCACAGTCTCATGATTGCTTGGACCACACTCTCCTGATCTCCTGGACCACAGTCTCCTGATCTCTTGGACCACAGTCTCCTGATCTCTTGGACCACAGTCTCATGATCTCCTGGACCACACTCTCCTGATCTCTTGGACCACAGTCTCATGATCTCCTGGACCACACTCTCCTGATCTCTTGGAACGGGAAAACTGTGGACTTTGTACCGAATAGCTTCTCGCTGCTAAAGTACTCACTTATTGTAATATCCTAACTCGCGTCTGTTGCTACAGACGATCATGTCGTGAGAGGCAGAGCACAGACGGACCCTAAATTACGTTATATGTAGGAGCATCTTATCCATTAAACATAAACTATGTGTTTGTACGCACATTAGTCGCAGCGCATTAGTCAGCCAGTGAGTTAAGAGTAGTAGCTGATAGGAAATGCTGTCACCTTTGGAAGCTATAGACCTAATTTATTATATGACTTTTACAAACAATAAAAGGATCGCGCCTACGCACAGTCAAACAGTTTCCTGCCAAAATAGGAAGAGGCTCAAGCAATGAATCAGTGCGTCAGAGAACTAGTTGTTCTATTTTTTAAATCTTCTGTGAGCGACTGAGTGATTTCAACTAACCTGAATTCACAGAGCACATGTCTTACAGATTCGAGCACATGTCTAACAGATTTGAGCACATGTCCAACAGATTCGAGCACATGTCTAACAGATTCGAGCACATGTCTAACAGATTCGAGCACATGTCTAACATAGTCAGGCACATGTCTAACAGATTCGAGCACATGTCTAACAGATTCGAGCACATGTCTAACATAGTCAGGCACATGTCTAACAGATTCGAGCACATGTCCAACAGATTCGAGCACATGTCTAACATAGTCAGGCACATGTCTAACAGATTCGAGCACGTCATGTTCAACAGATTCGAGCACATGTCTAACATAGTCAGGCACATGTCCAACAGATTCAAGCACATGTCCAACTGATTCGAGCACATGTCCAACAGATTCGAGCACATGTCTAACAGATTCGAGCACATGTCTAACATAGTCAGGCACATGTCTAACAGATTCGAGCACATGTCTAACAGATTCGAGCACATGTCTAACATAGTCAGGCACATGTCGAACATAGTCAGGCACATGTCTAACAGATTCGAGCACATGTCTAACAGATTCGAGCACATGTCCAACAGATTCGAGCACATGTCCAACAGATTCGAGCACATGTCTAACAGATTCGAGCACATGTCCAACAGATTCGAGCACATGTCTAACAGATTCGAGCACATGTCTAACAGATTCGAGCACATGTCTAACATAGTCAGGCACATGTCTAACAGATTCGAGCACGTCATGTCCAACAGATTCGAGCACATGTCTAACAGATTCGAGCACATGTCTAACAGATTCGAGCACATGTCTAACAGATTCGAGCACATGTCTAACATAGTCAGGCACATGTCTAACAGATTCGAGCACATGTCTAACAGATTCGAGCACATGTCTAACATAGTCAGGCACATGTCTAACAGATTCGAGCACATTTTAGCTGTTTTGGATCAGCTTAGTGCAAAATTTTTAAGTACTCCGAAGAGAATAAACAGCACTGATTCAAATGCGCGACAATATTCAACGGGACATCTTGATGCCCCAGTGTATCGGAAATATCTTTCTTCGATACAGACTTTGCTTTGAAATTTTTAATCCCAAACATCGTTCGATACGAAGTAAACAACCTTGTCCTTAACCGCGTTACTTAGCAACTGCCGACATCAAAAAGCTGTGCAGAAAAATTTTTTTTTCGTTTTTTTAATTTTCACATTCATTTAGGGCACAGCCGCGGAGAGAAGGTAGAGTGAGATGAAGGGACATTGTGTGTTGATGGAGTGAGAGGAAGGGACATTGTGTGTTGATGGAGTGAGATGAAGGGACATTGTGTGTTGATGGAGTGAGATGAAGGGACATTGTGTGTTGATGGAGTGAGATGAAGGGACATTGTGTGTTGATGGAGTGAGAGGAAGGGACATTGTGTGTTGTTAGAGTGAGATGAAGGGACATTGTGTGTTGATTTTCGTTTTTTTAATTTTCACATTCATTTAGGGCACAGCCGCGGAGAGAAGGCTTGGGGGCTTGTTTTACTATTTACGCCCTCGAGGCCCAACCTCCAAGGCACAGTGAGAGTGTACACAGCCTGACAAAGAGAAAGTCAGGGCCGACTTTTGAGTGTGGTGAGATCATGGTGTCAAGAATGACTGTTCGTAAATGTTGATTATGACAGTACTTGTCTCTAGCAGCGGAAAGGTACATTTTCCAGGAATAGGCATGATACTCAGACACAAAGCTCGTTAGGTTTCAATGTGATTTCAAGGTTATCCAAAGGTTACATTGTTAACCCACTTAACCCATTGTCAATGATTTACATATTGACAATATTAATAACTATAAATATTGATCCTGAGAGTAATTTCTTTATCAATCGGGCCAGATGTGCAGCCGACAGCACAGACGCAGCTATTGCGCGGCGCATCTCAAAGCTGCGTACGGCTGTTCAGTCCATGGACTGGGGAGGGGGGAAGCCACGTCCAGTCTCAATTAACCCAGCTAATCCTGGTTCCCTTTAAGCGACTTGCTAAATTACTCAAATTATCTCAATGGAGTCGGGAATCGAACCCCCGACCTTGGAGTCGCTTTTCAGGTTACAACCCCCAGGATTTGTATTAATAGAAACTGTAGATTTCTTGAAACTTAAATTTGAATTGCCAAAAGTACATTTTCGTTGTCGATGCCTATATACTGAATTTGGGAGGCTTTGTGAAACAATTAGCATAACTTTGTTAGTTCTATTTTTGTCAATTATAGAATTGCCATTTCCGAAATAAGAATTCGGCGGTTGCGTCGTTAAGGGTGACGGCACGATTTCATTGGGCTTCGTTGCTAGGTTTGTGGGGCCTTTAAAAGATATGAAACCGAACAAACTTCCGGACATCCTGGTTTTATCAGATAGGGCCATTGTCTATAGGAAAATAGGTACTCACGATTGCTCTTGTTGTAATTTTGTCAAAGATTTATTCACTAAAAAGCGCTTCGCATCTCGCTACTAGTAAGTAGCAACTTAATGAAATACAAGCTACTTAATTTCTAAACATTCAAAATATGACTCGCAAGAGACCTCGAAAACTTCGTAATTCTTCCTCAATATTCTAAAAAACTAGTTATTCCCAGATTTCTAATTTCAAAGCAAAGTCGCATGTAAAATGCGACTTGCATCAAAGATTAATGCAATGATAGAGGAAAGTCCAACCTTTGGATCGTCGATAGAATAAACGATTCTTGTCGAAGACCCAGGTAACAAGGACAACTAACATAGCTATGTACGAGCTATAAACCGTTATGGCGAATCTATTGTAGTATAGTTTTTCTGTGATGAGGCGAGAGCAAGGCGGTGGTTCAACTGGTTAATGGGTTTACAGAATGATGTTATTGGAATCTAGAAAAAAGATTCGTGAAGAGATTCCAGCTGAGCTGCTGTATATTTATAAGGTTGAGATGATCTTCCGGAAAGTTCTAGAAATATATAATGCATTATAACAAAATGATTGTTAAGAAAATACTGCTAGTTATTTATCGCTAGTTTTACCCACAGACTGCGAATACTTGTTAATTATTAAATATATTGAAATGCAGTAAATGAGAAATTGTTTAGACACAGAACTTTCTAGAAACGTAGAATAGAAATTTCTTGAAGGTCACTACACTATATTGGTTCAATAATTTAATCAATAACAATGTAAAAAACACAATATAATAATCAACAATAATAGCCAAGATCGCTACATATAGAAATTTTGCGAACAGATAATATGTCGAAGCGAAGCCGATTTTTTGAAATTCTGGAAGTTGTTTCGTCGGATTGAGCGGAAAATTTTATCCCGTGTTCTGCATTTTCAATACTAAGAGCATAGTATTGAAATATAGAACCTAAATTGCTGCGTAAAAAATATAGCCTTTTTAAAAGTTGTCCAATTGAAGCCTAGCGCATGACTCAAGGGTATAAAATAGTGCAACTGTTCTCTTTCCTCAAGCGGAAGCTGTGTAACGTTTTCGTAATGAATCAGAGAACAAAGGCGGTGGTTCTTTTCGGTTGTTTGTCGATCGTATGACCGAGAGCTTGAGGAAGGTTGGAGATTGCACTCCTTGGCTACTTATATTTATAGTGTCCAACGGAATATTCTAGAATGTTTTATTGCATTATAACAAAGTTAATATTCGGAAATAACTATAGTACGAAATATGTGACGATAAAGTATTATCTGAGTCTTATAATTAACTGCAAGCTGATTAATAGAAATATAACATTTACTTTTGAGAACTTCTAGAAATTCTGAGAAAATTATAGAAGGATTTGACTTAGAATATTCTCGAAGATTACCTAATTTAGACAATACGGTACACTGCAATGTTACAATAGTCCCCCCTGCGGGAGACGGAGTCTCCTAAAATAATGCGTTGGCGGGGCTTAACGTACCGTATGATAGGGTAGAGTTATGAAAAAAATTAAATATTCGACATTAAAAATATAGGTAATCATTGTTGTTTTTGAAGCGCACGTGCCGGCCACTCCTGGTAGTCCTTGGTGCTCTCGCCGCCACCGGAGTCGTCCGTGGTGGCAATGCGATGTCGCTCTGCGCCCGATCCTTGGACGGTTGAGCTTGGTCGGGTGGCTTTGGACGAGGTGTGGCAGCGGCGGTACGGAGCGGCTTCAGGCGGTCGATTGACACTGCCTCCTGCTGACCTGGGTGGAGCTCCAGAATGAAGAACTTTGCCGTCCGACGTATGACCGGGTAGGGCCCCTGGTAGGGTGCTTCCAAGGGTTTGCGGACGCGATCCACTCGCACCCAGACCTTTTCCGCCGTCCAGAGGTCTGCTGGGATGTATCGCTTGGCCGTCGAAGGCGAAGGTCGCGCGCCGTCGTCGGTGATATCGTCCATTCGAAGCCGTAGATCATTGGGGTCGACGTCCTCCAGGACTCTCGGCAGCATCGGATGCTCTCCTGTGAGACGCGTGAAAGGGCTGACTCCATCCTCGTCCGGGTTGATGTGCATGGCGAGTAGTGCGAGGGGCAGGTTGTCGAGCCACTCCTGTCCATGAGCCTTCAGGATGTGCTTGAGCGTCCGGTGAGCTCGCTCGATCTTCCCGTTGGTCTGCGGATGGTACGCTGTCGTCCGAAGCCGGTAGAAGCCGACGCTGGTAGCCAGGATGTTGAAGAGGTCCGCTTCGAACTGCGCGCCGCGGTCGGTGACGACGTAGAGGGGTACGCCGAATCGCGAGATCCAGGATGCTAGGAAAGCGGACGCGACACTCTGAGCCGTGATGGACTCGATCGGCGTTGCTTCGATCCAGCTCGTGCCTCGGTCTATCATGGTGAGCAGGTACCGTGGAGTTAGGCCGCATGAGACGTCGTGCTTTCGCTCGGGAACTGGCAACGGGCCGACAATGTCGATGTGGACGGTCTCAAACCGGTTTGAAGGCAGATCGAACGCTGAGGTGCCGGATATGGTGTGGCGGCTGACCTTGTTGCGCTGGCAGGTCTGGCAGGCTCGGCAGTAGTCTTTGATATCCGCGCGCATGTTGGGCCAGAAGTAGCGCGACGTGATGAGGCGAGCTGTCTTGCGGAAACCGAAGTGTCCGATGTCATGAAAGTGTTGCAGCGTCGCTCGTCGCATCGACTCCGGTATGACCGGGCGCGGGTAGCTCGAGGAGGTCTCACAAAGAATCGTCCGCTGTCCGTTCACCGGGAAGGGTCGGCAGCCCTCGGATGGCTGCAGCTGCTCCTTTGCCTGACGCTCGGCGATGGCCGGGATGTCGATGGGTGTTGTCGGTAGGACGCTGTTGACCGGGGTGGTGCCCTCGTCAAGCCGGGATAGCGCATCAGCTATGATGTTGTCGGAGCCGCGGATATAGGTGATATCCACGACGTACTCGGCGATGACGCTCAGGTACCGTTGATTCCGGTCGGAGGTGCCGGTGTTGCTGCTGCGGAACGCCTGGGCGAGGGGTTTGTGATCCGTGAAGACTGTTACCTTGCGACCCTCGATCAGGCTCCGGAAGTGCAGAACAGCGAGGTACACTGCGAGAAGTTCCCTGTCGAAAGCTGAGTACTTCTGTTGTGCTGCCGACAGTTTCTTGCTGAACAAGCCAATGGGCGTCGTGGTAGCGTCGGTCGATTGATGCAGAGCTGCGCCGACGCTGCTGGACGAAGCATCAGTGACGAGACTGTATGAGTCGCACTTGGGGTCCGGGTGCTGCAGCAGAAGTCTCTCCGCTAAGGTTGCCTTGAGCTTGTCAAAGGCCTGTTGATGAGCCGGGTCCCATCTGTAGGATCTCGGAGACTGCAGTGTTGTAGTGACGAGATCCTGCAGAGGTGTTGCGATTTCGGCGAACTGCGGGACAAAGCGTCGGTAGAACCCGATGACGCCGAGGAATCGACGCAGGGCGTGGGGGTCCTTGGGAGCCGGCCACTGGCGGATGGTGTCGACCTTGGATGCGAGAGGCCGTATGCCCTCGGCTGATACCTGATGTCCCAGGAAGGTCACCTCGCGCTGCATGAAGGCGCACTTGTTGAGCTGCGCTTTGAGTCCGTGCTGGGCCAGACGTTGCAGGGCTGCTTCCATGTGCTGCAGGTGTTCCTCCTCGCTGGGGGAGGCAACCAGCAGGTCGTCGATGTAGGCGACCGCGAACGGAAGTCCGCGCAGAACGCTGTCAATGAAACGCTGGAATGTTTGTGCTGCGTTCCTCAGGCCGAATGGCATCCGGGTCCATTCGTAGAGACCAAACGGTGTAATGATGGCGGTCTTCGGGATGTCCTCCTCGGCGATCGGAATCTGGTGGTACGCTCGTACGAGGTCCAGTTTCGAGAAGACCCTCGCGCCGTGAAGACTTCTTGTGAAGCACTGAATGTGCGGAATCGGATAGTTGTCCGGCTTGGTGAGCTTGTTGAGTTGCCGGTAGTCGCCACAGGGTCGCCATTTGCCGTTGGGGACGCCGTTGTCCTTCTTGGGGACCATGTGTAGTGGTGACGCCCAGTTGCTGGCGGAAGGCCGAAGGTATCCGGCGTCGATCAGCTGCTGGAATTCGTCCTTGGCGATCGCCAACTTCTCGGGATGTAGCTGTCGAGCTTTGGCGTGAACTGGCGGGTGCTCGTAGGTGATGATATGGTGCTTCGTGTCGTGCCCGACCTCCTCGGCTTTGGGCAAGCGGCCGCCTTCGACGTACGAGAATGTGTCCTTAAAACGGTCGATGAGCTGCTGGACTCGCGCGTCACAGTGCTCCGGGTACGCTAAGGAGATGGCAAAGGTGTCGAGCTGCAAGCTGGCGACAGGCAGCGTCTGCGTGTGCAGGTTCGTTTCTGGATCCACCAGCTGTCGGGCCTTGCAGTCCACGAGCAATCCGAACTGAGACAGAAAGTCGTACCCGAGAATCGGCTGAATGACGGTGGCGACGAGGAAGGTCCACTTAAACGATCGGCGAAGACCTCGGATGGCAATGGTGAGCGTAATCTCTCCGGAAACAGGAATGGACTCACCGGTGGCGGTTGTCAATCGGTACCCGGTTGCTTGGAGAGCCTGGTGGAGGTACTTTGTCGGAATGATGGACACGGCAGCGCCTGTGTCGACAAGAAAGGAGAGGCACTTGTTGCTGAAGGTGAGGTCTACCACCAGGAAGTTTTTTCTCGCCGCACTCCCAGGCTCGACGCTACTCACTGCGGCGTGGTGGGCAGCGCCATCCTGTTTCCCGGGGCCTGACTGTGTCGCACTGGCGACGAAGAACGCGATTGAGCAGGCGTCGTCTCGTTGTTCGAGAGAACATGCGGGGAGTGCCCGGGCGTCTTCGGAAATTGGCACCATCGGCGACAGGAGCGAGCTTGGAGACCGTAGAAAACGTGCGCGCGGCATATGACCGGACGTTGGCCCGGTTTAAAGGGCTTCATGCCGCCCCGATTCGGCTTCCGAGCCTGGCTGGAGTCGCCGTGCGATGTCGCGGGGAGGGCCGCGACCATGCTAGGCAGAGCAGCGTTGACTTTGCCGAATGTGTTCTGGACTGCGAACATCGAGTCGGCGATTGAAGCGAGTTCTGCTGGCGACTGGTGCTGAAAGCCGGATAGAGCGATGCGAAATTCGTTGGGTAGGCAGCGCAGCAGCGTTGCCTTGACCATGTCGGGGCAGGCGGACGGCTGGATTCCGCATTGCGACATCTTGGCCGTGAGTCGTTGCAGAAAGATGGACGGCTTATCTCCGCCGAGGTCCGAAGTAGCCAGCAGGTCGTTGATTTTCTCCTGCTTGCTCTTTTGCATCATATTGCAGACGCTTGTCTTCAGAGCAGCGTAGTTGGCTACGGTCTCGGCCGTCAGGAGCACAGAGGCGATGTCCTCAGGCAGGTTTGCAACGAGATGATGGTACTGAGTATCCTCCGACGTGATGCGTGCCAGCTTGAATTGTGACTCGAGAGTCTGAAACCACGCATCGGGGTTATTGCGGTAGAATGGTGGTGCCTTAACGCTTACAGCTGCTAACGTGGGTTGGAAAATTGGCAGTGGCATAGAGTCTGCGACGACGTAAGGCTGACCTAACGATGTAGGAGCAATGGTGATGCTGCTGGGCTGGCTCATGGGCGGAGGCGCGGCGCTTGTGGTAGCGCTTGGCTGACTGACTACCGGTGTAGGAGTTGGATTGCTGTCCGACGGTGAAGTCGTTTCCTCGCTGGGATTTATCATGTTTGTCGCCTCACCGGACCAGTTGTAACGTTTTCGTAATGAATCAGAGAACAAAGGCGGTGGTTCTTTTCGGTTGTTTGTCGATCGTATGACCGAGAGCTTGAGGAAGGTTGGAGATTGCACTCCTTGGCTACTTATATTTATAGTGTCCAACGGAATATTCTAGAATGTTTTATTGCATTATAACAAAGTTAATATTCGGAAATAACTATAGTACGAAATATGTGACGATAAAGTATTATCTGAGTCTTATAATTAACTGCAAGCTGATTAATAGAAATATAACATTTACTTTTGAGAACTTCTAGAAATTCTGAGAAAATTATAGAAGGATTTGACTTAGAATATTCTCGAAGATTACCTAATTTAGACAATACGGTACACTGCAATGTTACAGCTGAATGAGGCGGATTGCGGAAATAAAAAACCTGATACACTTGGCTGACTCCCGGCCATCTTATTTTCAGCACCGCTGGGCACTTCCTGCTGGCGGGGTGGGCCGTGCCATCTGGCTTTCAGTTTATTATCGCTTCAACTTTCTCTTCGTGGCATCTCCCTGACGCTGTGAAAGTTAAGCATTTTACTTCGCCGTAATACTAAGTCGCTGTTGAATCCTGTTTAATCAAGATCCTTATTTTTGGTTCTGTAAGCAGTCACAATTCAAAATCTCAAACCAAAAAGTAAGATTTTTTCGAAATGCCAATTCTTCGAAATCATCGAAATCCCAATTCTTCGAAATCCCAATTCTTCGAAATCCCAATTCTTCGAAATCCCAATTCTTCGAAATCCCAATTCTTCGAAATCCCAATTCTTCGAAGTCCAAATTCATTAAAATCCCAGTTCTTCAAAATCCTTATTCTTAGAAATCCCAATTCTTAGAAATTCCGATTCTTGGAAATCCCGATTCTTTGAAATCCCAATTCTTAGAAATCCCAAGTCTTTGAAATCCCAATTCTTAGAAATCCCAATTCTTAGAAATTCCGATTCTTGGAAATCCCGATTCTTTGAAATCCCAATTCATTAAAATCCCAATTCTTAGAAATCCCAATTCTTAGAAATCCCAATTCTTAGAAATCCCAATTCTTAAAAATCCCAATTCTTAGAAATCCCAATTCTTAGAAATCCCAATTCTTAGAAATCCCAATTCTTAGAAATTCCAATTCTTAAAAATCCCAACTATTCAAAATCCCAATTCTTAAAAATCACAATTCTTTTAAATCCCAATTCTTTTAAATCCCAATCCTTCAACATCCTAATTCTTTAAAATTCTAATTCTTTAAAATCAATTCAATTTCGACTCAATTCGTTGAAATCTCAATTCGTTGAAATCCCAATTATTACAGTATAGAAATCGTCAAATTCCTACTCCATTAATATTCCTCACAATCCTATATGTAGCTCGTATTTTGTTAAAATCCCAATTGTTTTTGTTGCTATTGTTTCCAAAAGTCAATGCCATCGAAGGCTGCTCTTTTCTATTTTAAAAAATTTATGAAAAGAGCTAAATTGGGATTTTGTCTAGCACAAATGGGTGATTAACATCGTGTCCTAATGACATAATGGCACAAGCATACTTGACAGCACTTCAAAAGTGCAGACAAAACACGCTGCTTGAAAGAAATACAACTTGAAAATGAGAAGACATGAGAGTTGCAGGTGTAAAACGGTACCGTGAGAAACTATTTTAGCAATTTCCCTTCTGTCAGACCCAATGAACTGCATTAAAAAATTGGTAGAAGCTGCTTGACAAGTCCAAGTTGGTGCTCGTGGGGTGGTAGATGCTTCTGCAACTATTCTATTTCTTCTCTCTGCTTTCCTTCTCTCTCGGTGTTGTCGCATTGTTTACCCACCGCGAGGTGGCTCCGGCAAGGACGAGAGAGAGAGCTCAGTGTTAGTTAAGTAAAAGTTTTACCTTTTTCGTCTACACGTACATTATAGCTTTTGGTTAACGCCGAAATGATTTTTTCTCGCCAAAACTCAGAGTGGAAGTGAGAGCGATACGGTGGTAGGGCTGGGA
Organism: Macrostomum hystrix; assembly: GCA_950097015.1. Classification (NCBI taxonomy): domain Eukaryota; kingdom Metazoa; phylum Platyhelminthes; family Macrostomidae; genus Macrostomum; species Macrostomum hystrix. The sequence goes on along the minus strand of CATNEN010000025.1, from coordinate 980,046 downwards.
TTTGGGATGCGGTAAGGCTGATAAGTGTTTAGTTTCTAGGCGAGGTTTCTTCAGGAAAAGGAAAGACAGAGATTGGGAACTGCATGCAAACTGAGAACCAGCTCGTCTGTAGTTGCTCACTCAATCCCAAGTTTGTTGCCCTATTATCGATTTGAATAGCCAAGATAAATTCACGAAAACTTTTACCTGGATGCGAGAGAATCTGTTTTGCACTGTTTAAGAATAGTTTTTCCTTAGTTTTTATGGTCCCCAATTTCGCAAATAATTGCATAGGTGCATGTAGTGTGTGTGGGATGAGTGGCAGTTAACAGTAGGAAGACCACGGCTTATTTCTAATTTTCGCCAAAAATATTCAACCAATTACCATGAAAATCCAGAATATAGACTAGAATTTTCCACTCGATCCGATGAAACAAATTCCAGAATCACAAACATCGGCAGCATCAATATATTCAACGATTCGCGTCGGGAAAAAAACAACTTTGACAGCAGTGACACAAGCAGACGGACAATTTTAACAGCAGTGACACAAGCGGACAGACAATTTTAACAGCAGTGACACAAGCAGACGGACAATTTTAACAGCAGTGACACAAGCAGACGGACAATTTTGACAGCAGTGACCCAAGCAGACGGACAATTTTGACAGCAGTGACACAAGCAGACGGACAATTTTAACAGCAGTGACACAAGCAGACGGACAATTTTAACAGCAGTGACACAAGCAGACGGACAATTTTAACAGCAGTGACACAAGCAGACGGACAATTTTAACAGCAGTGACACAAGCAGACGGACAATTTTGACAGCAGTGACGCAAGCAGACGGACAATTTTAACAGCAGTGACACAAGAAGACGGACAATTTTGACAGCAGTGACGCAAGCAGACGGACAATTTTGACAGCAGTGACACAAGCAGACGGACAATTTTGACAGCAGACACAAGCAGACGGACAATTTTAACAGCAGTGACACAAGCAGACGGACAATTTTGACAGCAGTGACACAAGCAGACGGACAATTTTAACAGCAGTGACACAAGCAGACGGACAATTTTGACAGCAGTGACACAAGCAGACGAACAATTTTGACAGCAGTGACACAAGCAGACGGACAATTTTGACAGCAGTGACCCAAGCAGACGGACAATTTTAATAGCCAAAGTGTGTTTTTGTAACTTCTTTTAAACTAGATTTCTTGTCATTAAAAAGTGCATGGCAAAAGTTTGTGCCACAGCACAACGGATTTTGTAGTCTATTCTGAATAAACGAGCAGATAGCTGAGACCCCAGGTATTCCTGAGGACAACTGATCCATTCAAATACGTCCATTCTAATGCAACAAAAATTTCCCACTCGACAACCTGTTCCCTCCTTCCCTCCTCATTACGCGCATGTCCCGGGTGCTATACCAGTGGCTGTGCAATAGAAACTTCTCTCGGCTTCATTTGTGATGAAGAAAAAAGCTATAAATTATCACGCTCCTGAGAATGTGGCACCCAATACAATGTTTTACACTTCTATCCATTTATACGGCCGATTCGGATAAAATTACAAGTGTTGGCCACGTATACAATAGCCATTGACATGAGCGAGAATGGGATATCAAGGAGGAATGGGATATCTTGGAAGAATGGGATATCATGGAGGAATGAGATATCTTGGAAGAATGGGATATCTTGGAGGAATGGGAAATCATGGAGGTACGGGATATCATGGAGGAATGGGATATCTTGTAGGAATGGGATATTTTGGAGGAACGGGATATCATGGAGGAACGGGATATCATGGAGGAATGGGATATCATGGAGGAATGGGATATCATGGAGGAATGGGATATCATGGAGGAATGGGATATCTTGGAGGAATGGGATAACTTTGAGGAATGGGATATGGCACATTCATATGGGACATTGGCGCGCTTTCCCGTGTCGGTGGAGGAGAGGTGGGGTGCAATGCAATGCCTACTAACCAACCAGAGTTCAGAGAACACAGAACACCGACCATGGCTTCCAATTTTCTATATTATTGAATCAGTGTAAGCTAACAGATGCAGACTGTGAAGATCAGACAGGTGACGGTACAGCCAGCCGCAGTCGGGGTGGCCTTCAGATGCCGTCTAGCCTTCGCTGTTGTAGCCGCAGGCAGATCTATTCGGAATGTAAGTTGTCTTCTGTGAATGCCTGCTGCCCTATTTCATAATCCTCATTACCCGCAGGCAGCAGATACTGGTATTGCAATTGACCACACACTGCTGTGACAATCAGTGCGATTGCGTGCAGCCACTTGATGCAATAAACTGCTCACGTCTGCTCATGAAGAAGATGTTTGGTTAGAATCAAGGACCTGAATCAATAGAGTCTATATTTTACCTTCGGCTAGTAACATTTTCTTTGTTATCAACTCTTTTTTGGTGAAAACCTTTGCCGAGCCTGATGTAAAGACGGTGAAAATCACATGGCAGAAGGATTTCGGTTGAAGGGACATTGTGTGTTGATGGAGTGAGATGAAGGGACATTGTGTGTTGTTAGAGTGAGATGAAGGGACATTGTGTGTTGTTAGAGTGAGATGAAGGGACATTGTGTGTTGTTAGAGTGAGATGAAGGGACATTGTGTGTTGTTAGAGTGAGATGAAGGGACATTGTGTGTTGATGGAGTGAGAGGAAGGGAAATTGTGTGTTGATTGAGTGAGATAAAGGGACATTGTGTGTTGATGGAGTGAGATGAAGAGAAATTGTGTGTTGATGGAGTGAGATGAAGGGAGATTGTGTGTTGATGGAGTGAGATGAAGGGAAATTGTGTGTTGATGGAGTGAGATGAAGGGACATTGTGTGTTGATGGAGTGAGATGAAGGGACATTGTGTGTTGTTAGAGTGAGATGAAGAGAAATTGTGTGTTGATTGAGTGAGATGAAGGGACATTGTGATGGTAGAGTGAGATGAACAGAATGCCATATGTGGGATTAAAACTGTACAATGTGAGATAAATGGGACGAATAAAAGCGTATAGTGGTGCAAATACATAAATACATGTGCAAGCTAGGCAAAGAGGCAGATAAATAGGAAAGTTTGCAAAGCAAGAAAGCGAATCACTAATAGCGACCGTGAGACTGCGAATTCGGTACTATACAAAGACGGACTGGAGAGAAATATTCAGAGGGTAGGTCGGTCTTTTTGGAGTGGGGTTGGTGCAAGGCGGCACAGTGACCACTGTGCATTCAATGATTGCTAATTTGATTAAGCACACAACTAGATCATAAAACACAAGGAAACATTGCAGTCTTTCGTCCCAAACCTCACTCCCTATAACATCCCGGGATTACACGGAACAGCCTGTTTGCGAACACGAGACAATGCAAAAATGATGGCATAGAGAGAGTGCCTATAGCGGTGATCATGGCAGTGCCCCTTCCACTGGACTAGAAAGATGATGAAATAATCTTATTGATCATTGAACACCGTTTTTGCGTCTGCTGGCGTCGCGACGGCTGGCAGATTTTAGTGGGCAAGGGATAACGTGAAGGTGGGAAGTTTAATAGGAATCGGTTTTATTTTTTGAGCTAAAGGTCACGTAGGGATGTTTTAGACTTAGAGGACTATGGAATATTTTAGGATGTGTGATATAGAATTGGAATGGGATATCTTAAGGAGATTGAGATTTATTGTAGGAATGGGATATCTTGATTGAATGGGATATCTTGCTTGAATAGGATATCATGGAGGAGTGGGATATTTTGAAGAAACGTGATATTTTGGAGGAATGGGATATCTTGGAGGAATGGGATATCTTTGAGGAATGGGATATCATGTAGGAATGGGATATCTTGGAGAAATTGGATATCTTGGAGGTATGGGATATCTTGGAGGAATGGGATATCTTGGAGGAATGGGACATCATGGAGGAATGGGATATTTTGGAGGAGTCGTATGTCTGGTAGGAATATGTTGCGCCAGAAAGTTTTAGAGGAATGGGATATTTAATGAATGGGATTTTGTATGAATTAGTTTGTTTCGGGCAAAGAGGGAATCGGTAGTTTTAGAATGTTTAAAATTTTATTTTTATTGGTCCAGAAATTAATCTAAACACATTTGATTTCAAATGTGGGAAATTTCATACAATCGGAAATTTTTATGGTAAATCAAAACTTCTCGGACATAAAAAAATACGGGCCGAGGCAGAAAAGCGATCATTTATTCCTGTTTCTTGTGTTCTTTGACAATATGCATAAAACCTGCAGATTTCACCGCATTCCATTCTGTCATTCCGTCCAAGTTTTCCCTGTTTTCTCCCACTGCACTCTCTCTCCCTCTCTCTCTAAATAAACATTCTCACAAACATTGAGTCGTGCTCAGGAATATCTGCTAGCGGACTCAGTCTGACTATGAGTTGCAGTGTAAATGCCCGGCAACCATCAATTGCTGTCTCGCTTTTAGCGAACAATGAAAACAGAAATTGATTTTTTCATTACTATTTTTAGACTAAAAATAATTCGAAGAGTATATTATTGTCTCGAGCATTTCTCACTAAAAGGCTCACAATTTGTAACTGATTCTTATTATTCTCGGATACCTGATCACTGATCTATTTTTAGAAGCACTGAAAAATCCCAAAAAATCCTTAAACATTTACTCAAATGTGGAAGAGTCGCTCTAGAATAAATACAGGGTTTTTTAGTTTCATTATCAAAAGTACAACCAATTTTATAATGAATTCGACACGTTAACACCTGTTTGTGGACTCCAAAAAAATTTTGAATCGTTGATGAAGGCTCAACTCACAAAAACTTTGTCTATTCTCATCAATGCCCTCCGTTTGCTCTTTTCCTCTCCTACAAACCTCCCCAAATAGTTGAAGGTGGCCCTTTGTGCTCAGCCTCATTTTGACCCCTTCTATCCTCATCTTGTTGCTTTTTTCCTTTGCACTTTGCTTCCCTTTAATGATCTTTTTTAACAGATCCCATCCCTTTTCATATTCTTGATTTGACCACTTCTCAAAATTATGAGCTCATGAACTAGTCTAATCCCAAGTTTTCCTTATGTTTTCACTACCTGCAATGAGCAGACAGTAATCGGCACTATCTTCTCCGAGTGTGATTTATTTCCTTGAAAACATGAAACCTTTGTTCTCATATCTCTTATTTTCGATCAAACCTACCAAACTCATCTAACCAATCCTTATTTCCCACCAAACCTACCCTATTTCCAACCAAACCTATACGTTATTTCCCACCAAACCTACCCTATTTCCCACCAAACCTACCCTATTTCCAACCAAACCTACGTTATTTCCCACCAAACCTACCCTATTTCCAACCAAACCTACTTTATTTCCCACCAAACCTACCCTATTTCCCACCAAACCTACCCTATTTCCCACCAAACCTACCCTATTTCTCACCAAACCTACCCTATTTCCCACCAAACCTACCATATTTGCCACCAAACCTACGAAACCAAACTCCATTTTATATTGTTTGATTCTTCTAAATCGAAAAAGACATTTAATCTTTCCTAAACTGTTCTCTGGACTTGATATTGACAATGGATCTCCTTTCCCGCTGCAGGACCCTGTGTCCCTGGCTGCACGATGCCTGCAGCAGTTATTGGCGCCTGGCCTTGTCCGTATTCACCGGCAGCGCCAAAAACGCCGCCCCGAACGCCTCGACTGCGTCGGCTGCCATTCGAGCCGAAGCCGTCATCGAGAGCGACAGACCTTGCACGTCGGCTGCTGAAGCAACTACGTGTGAGCAGCAGCATGAACGTCGGCTACCTTGGAAGCAGCCGACAAAGTTTGTTAGAACAAAATTTTCCGACAAAAGCAATCAACCGCATCAGCAGCAGCAGCACTATCAGTACCAGTACAAGCAGCCTCCAGCACATCAACATCGAAAGCGGAAGCGAATGTGCCTTGGCGGGTTGCGTCATTCCGACTCCAGGTCCAGCGAGGGCGGCCCAATTTACAGGTGAAAAAGAGCAATAATCAATTAATAATTCTCCGCCCCTCGCATGCAAAATATACATTAGAAAGAGAGAGATGCACACGATTGACTTTTCAATTAATTACTTTCCGTTATCAGCTTCGGACTCAAGTGCGCGTGACATTTTAACCGACAAAAATAATTTTGCAGCCAGAATCAGAATCTCGTCTCCATGATGCGCCGGCAAGATAAGCCGCGACTGACTTCAATTTGTGCAGCTCAGGCACGAAATGAAGCTAGCTAGCTGTGATTTGGGCAATTACTAATTTCTCATCAGACTTTCGAGCAGAATCACAGATGAAGGGGTCACTCGAACTAGTTTATTTACTGATTGTGCATATTTCCTGGAATATAAGCGGCAATGACTCACTGTATGACTCAAACACTCACGAATTCTATAGGGTGCAGTCGGTTCGAATTTGATATCATTCGAATCCCTGAATTCCTATTTTCCAAGATCTCCTTTTGTATTTATACAAGTTCGCTAATCCATATACATAGATGTCAGATTTGATAATAATACGGGTCCCATATAGGTTCATTAACAGACTATGCTCTTCGATCCGGTGTACTATCGAGCAGCAAAATGCAGAGTAGAAGCAATTATTCTATTCTGAGCAAAGTGCGCATCGATGAATCGATACTAAAGCTCCTGGGTAATGAAGATAGGCAGATCTTTATAACAAAAAATGCTTAGATTTGAACTTCTATACAATTTCTTAACCTTGTGTGCGCGCACTCGCATCTGTGGAATACCTGCAGGATTTGGCGACAACAGAATCGGAACTGTAATTTAGGAATTCCGCTAGATTTGATTTCTAAGCCCGCGGTTCTATCTAATTAAATGCATGCCAAAATCTGTTAGCACAATCTCCAACTGAAAACTGCTCTGGTTAAAGACCATGGAGACGCTCGCTAGAGATTTGTAAAGCCTGAGAAGCCTGAGCGGGCCGCGCTCGTGATGGAATAATAGCCAGGAAGGTGGAGTCAAGGGGATGAAAGAAGCTCTAGAGAGGCTAGCGATGCCACTCCGGCAAAAGGCCGCCGGAAGAACCCGCTCTGAAAGCGGTCTCTCTCTCTCAGTCCCTTTACCTCTCCTCATTCATAATATGATTTTCTGCGAGCCACTGAGTCATCCATCCTTCTCAAGGCAGATTCCGCAATTAACAGCATCGGCAAAGTTCAGAGGGGAACAACTTAAGGCAGAAAATTAATTGACTGAATTAAGAATTAGCTATTTGGAGCTATCTTCTTGCCAAGTTATTCGCCTAGTTACAGTTGCAGACTCTGATCATATATCCTCAAGCAACTCAAGCAAAATTCTTCCACTCACGAAAACCCAAAGGTTTGGCCATAGACACTTTTGCTGTTTAACACTTGCGCTTAAATATTCGTATTTTTTACAATGACTAAACAGTTTTAAAGTGCATAAACATATTTATAGCTTTGGTAAATCACTCGCATGGATGAATGAATAGAATTCTATTCTATTCATTCATCCATGGGTGAGTGACACATCTAGATGATATATTAATCTGTGGTTGCCGATACACGTTGCCGATGCCGATACCGTAGAACTATCAAGCGGGGAATCCCCCCTGACAATTGATTGTACTGCACGAACGGAACAACGCAAGCACACGAAACTCCAGAACACTGGCCAACTTTTTGTTGCGCATCTTCTGAAACAAGAATCAAGTTGCCAGCTCTTCAGATCGTCGAGATATTCAATGTTTCTGCCCGAAGGTCAGGTTTTTCCCTTAAGCGCTATAGTGCATTTCATACACCCTATACACAAATTAGAACTGCGGCCAGTGTGGCCTCAGTAGTGACTGAGAATCGAACTTCAAGCCTGTCAAACTATGACAGTGTTTAGAAGCTGTTTCTTGCATCGCTACTCAGTTAAGCGGAGTACAGTGGATGAGAATAGGCGATGTAGTGGGGAATCTGGCTTTTTTGGAAAGAAGTTTGCAGAACACTCAGCTAAATCAGAGCCCGAGAGTTGAGGCGAAGAGACAGAGAGACTATACTGTGAGAAGCTGTGGGAGGTCCCGCTTTGGGTTTGCATAAGCCAGAACTCCGGAGCTTAACACCAATGATTAGCACAGATAGCAATGTATGAAGCTTGGGAGACAGAGGGAGAAAATAGTAAAAAAATCCCTTGTAGCTGGCAATCAGTGCGGCTACAGGGCGAATGCGACTCAGTAGCTGAGGCGAGACTCAGAAAACTCTTGCCTATCAGCGAGTCTCCTGCTGGGCCAAGGATTAATTGCTACCCGTCTAATACACAAGTCTGGTTGGCTGAGGCCAGCTGATTTCTGTTCTGCAGGATGAGAAGCAGGTCAAGAGGTCATTGCTATAGCGATGCGTTGAATTTCAAACTTCACTAAATCGTCAAGAAAGTGAAACTTCATGGAAGCCAAAAACTACAGGCAAGCTCGTATTAAAATCTTCAGAGAAGTAGTGAAACCTTCAGTGATGTATAGAAACCTTCAGGGAGGTATATAAACCTTCAGGGAAGTAGCGAAACCTTCAGGGAAGTAGCGAAACCTTCAGGGAAGTAGCAAAACCTTCAGTTAAGTAGTCAAGAAATTTGACTCCATGGAAGTAAAACTTCAGTTACAACCATCTGAAAGGTCTGAAATTTCAGGGAAGTGAAACTTCAGGGAAGTGAAACTTCAAGGATGTGAAACTTCAAGGAAGTGAAACTTCAGGGAAGTGAAACTTCAAGGATGTGAAACTTCAAGGAAGTGAAACTTCAGGGAAGTGAAACTTCAAGGAAGTGAAACTTCAGGGAAGTGAAACTTCAGGGAAGTGAAACTTCAAGGATGTGAAACTTCAAGGAAGTGAAACTTCAGGGAAGTGAAACTTCAAGGAAGTGAAACTTCAGGGAAGTGAAACTTCAAGGAAGTGAAACTTCAGGGAAGTGAAACTTCAGGGAAGTGAAACTTCAAGGAAGTGAAACTTCAGGTCAGTGAAACTTCAAGGAAGTGAAACTTCAGGGAAGTGAAACTTCAGGGAAGTGAAACTTCAAGGAAGTGAAACTTCGGGGAAGTGAAACTTCAGGGAAGTGAAACTTCAGGGAAGTGAAACTTCAGGGAAGTGAAAATTTCAGGAGGTAGCCTTTAGGTAGTAGTGAAACCTTCGTAGAAGCGAACTTTTCGGGTAGTGTAGAACTATTATATTTACCTGATGAAATCAGAATGATGAAGTACCTTGCATAATTTTATGATGAAGTATACCATACTTCAGTATGAAGAAATGCTACATAATAACTTCAGAGGGTTATTTCTATCAAACTCATTTTAAAGCGGGCTTTGATACAGACCAAATGCTTCCTTACTTATGCAATGTCAAACAGGTAAAAAGGCGATTAATTAAGTAGCTAACGTATTCAATTAGCTCGTAAAGGCGTGTGGTCTCAACCGCTAAAAAAGTTTCATTAAAGTGCATATGCGTCAGTATATACATAATTTTGGATCGAGTAAGTATAGATGCATCTCTTTAGGAATTTATTTGAATTGGATAGTTTTTAATACTTTTTTTCAGACAATTTAAAAGCAGCAAAAGTAACTAACTGAATACTACTTTAAGTAGGTACTAAACAATTCACAGCGAAACCTCTATTTCCGTACCACTATATAGCCTGACCATGGCAGCACAAAAAAGTTGAGATCAAGGACCACTGTAGTATAAAGGACTCAACACTCAAAGATCGTGTAAATTTTTAGAAGGCCGATTTCCTGGAAAAAAAATACACTGCGGAGATAGGAAAAAGTCATTTTTTCAGCACATAATCAACTATTGCTTTTGATCTGGAGCAAGTACAAATCCGTTTATCTTAGTACAGCATGCCCAACATTAAGCTCCATTGTTTTTATATAGCTTTGTTTATAAAAGTCTTATTTTCATATATATATATATTATTTTATAGTGTCTTGAATCTATATAGACTATAGACTAGCACATTTAATGGCTCAAAATATGATAGCTTGAAAACATTCTTAATTTGGCCTAAATTGTTTGAATTAACAAATTAGCTAACAAGTTTAGCAAAACTAACAGCCAAAAAAATTTTATTACTATAACAGTAGCAACTATATTAGGCTCTATAATGTACAACAAATTTCAAAATGATTTCAGAGTTAAATGCAACCAAGTATGTTAATTAAATTTTTTTGGCTGTTAGTTTTGTCAACTATTTAGGCCAAATTAAGAATGTTTCCTATCTCCGCAATGTATTTTTTTCCAGGAAATCGGCCTTTAAAAATTTACACGATCTTTGAGTATTGCGTCCTTTATAACTACAGTGGTTCTTGGTTGAGATGCAGGAAACATTTTAATTAATTGTCTGATTTTAAAAGCGATGTGGCTAAACCTTTAGAAAGCATCAATGCCTATCGTATGAACTTCAAAAGTTAACTTTAAAAAAGCGAAAATTAATCATTTTTTTGCATAAATGGAGAGTTTTTATTGGTACTTCTCTAGCAGTAGAAAGAACACGGGGCAATTTCAAATACTCACTTTATTATTATTATTTAAATTAATACGGATTTGCCATAGAAGTTTATACAGAGCAATGCTAGTTGACCTTGTCAACAGGGTCTTCGCCAAGAATCGCTGAATATCTCGACGATGCTGACGCCGCTCGGGTAAAGTAGTCATTCCTCAGGGGAAGAATAGTGTGGCCTTACTACTGTTTAAGTAGTGCATCCAAATTTTCTGAATGCGGGTCAACCAGTCAGCCAAATTTGCCTAGAAAGTATCTAGAAAAAGAGTGAAAAACACAGATTCTCTAAAAAATAGAACAACTCTCAATGCCAGATACGTCAGCAGCCTGTCATTGGAGCTGCGCGAAGCAAAGGCTAAGGGCTGCTACTACTTCGCCGCGGAATCAGCCAACAACGGCGATAGCGATGGTGACGACGACGATGATGACGACGGAGTGAGTCTGGCCAGCTCGGAGCCCATCGACATGCTGTGGCCGGCAGCCGCTCGTCTAGCAGCCGATGTGGCCATGTCACGGTATGACGTCATCGCCGACTGCGGCGCAGATTCCACGGCGCCAGATCTGGTGGCAGCACAACTTTTGGAGAGATTGGCTGACAACGATTTGGCCGGAGCTATTCGCCACTGCCGACTGTTGATCACATTTCAGCCTCAAAGCACTGAGGCTCAGGAACTTTTGGCTACGCTGACGGAGCGCGATAGGCAGCTTCGCGACGACTTGCTGGAGTCGGACTCGGAATCTACTGACACGGAGTCAGAGACCTACTTTCGCTATTTTCATCACGACCAGCACGGTCGCAATGAAGACGAAGCTGAAAGTCGGCGCACTTCGTCTGGGGAGCCCGACCACTTTCTTGATGCCTCTTCATCCTCGGATTGACGACTCATTTTTACACTAGATCGATATGATTCCAAAGAAGATTTGAATTTATAAATGCACGTAGCGTGTTTATATTCTTAAATTTTAGAGAAATTTCTTAAAAACGAGTATATGTATGTCAGAGTAGATATGTCTTTAACAACCTTATTTTACAAATTGACGCATATAACCATTGAAGCTGTTACCCTTTTACAAACATATATTTGTACTAACTTTCAAACTCATAGGTTTTTTCATAATATATATATATTTATTAAGCAACTTCATGTTGCCAATCTTGTTAATTTATTTTCAGGATCTGACTTCTAAAACAAGTTACTTTTGTGGCCGTGAATCAATAAGTAAACGCATTGAAGTTTTAACATATTAATATCTGCTCGAGAAGGGCCTATGCTCTTGCGCGATACTGCTCTTGAATAATCAGGTAAAAATGTGCATAATGTGAAACAATATATTGAAAAATTGCAATAATGCAAGATTCAAAATGTTATTTCTACACTTCTTTATTGTCTTCAACAAAAATACGGTAAAATTTCTATCAGGCGCAAGTCTTGTGTAACTTATATTTGCTTGTTGCTTATATTTGAAGCAAATATAATAAGCTATATGACTCTATACTATTACTAATTACTTTTACTACATAAGAACTATTGCTACTAAAAATTGCTACTAGCAATTATTACTATAGTAATAGTTGCTATAAATTAATAGTGGTACTGATAATAAATTCTAAATTGACTTAGAAAGTAATAGACGTTTGGACTCTTCATCGCAAAGAAATATTTTTTCGTAAAAAGCCAGACTTTTGGTAAAAAAGCAGAATTTAATCCATAAAAAATTACAGAGGCAAAAACATTTGAATCAACTGGTGCTAAAAATATTTTCTTCCTGACAAAGCGTCTTTGATTTTAAGTCAACCTTTGATTTAAATTGCATGACAGGAAAGACTTTCGACGACGCTTCTTGGAAATTACAAGCGACATGATTCTGCACTTCGCATTTGTAATTAGTTCAGAGAAATTACTTGTTACTTCATCAAAGCTTTCACATTCTGCATTTTACTATTTGTATTAGAAATGTCCGAGAAGGTTGATAAAAATGAGAAGCAGGAAACTAACAAGGCAAATGATAAGGAGGCGAAGGAAGCAGAGCTGGTAAGTTAATGACAGTTTTATAAGATATCTTGGTTCGTTGACATATTTTACATTTTCAATTTGCTAAATCATCCTAGTGTTGTGCCACTGTCATAGTGCTTATAGCGTTCATATTGACAAAAATTGTAATCATTTTACTTTTTCAATTAAGAATCTTTTTTTAAAACTTGACTTGGCAATCCAAGATCACAAGAAAAAGAAATATCAAGCACAAATGGTAATTGAACGCTGAAGTATTAGTTATCTATCTATATGTTTTACTCTATACTAGCCACTCGCCCTTGAAAGTTTCCAGAATTGCCCTTAAAATAAAGCCTATCAAATAACCTTTAGACAGACAGTACCCATGACCTTTAGGTGGCTCCGGCTGAAATCGTCATATTCTAAATTGTCATATGAGGGTTGTAAAAAAATAACAACATTATCTAAATCATCATCTTGTTGGACAATGTGACATTAACAAAGTCATCATATTGTTATTTTATTGGCTCCGCAAACAGCTTTGTTGAAAGCATAAGTGAAGCGAAGCATACATTTTTGGCCTTGTCTCACTTGGCTCTACAAAAATAATGTCAATTTGAGCCACTCAAAGTACATTGCACATTACATAACATGTGCAATAAATTTCGTTCAGCATGTGGCTATGTACATGTAACTCAAATGTGACCTTCTATTGCATTGTCATGATTTGCAATATTTGCATATTGCATTTGTCTGTTCATTGTGCCTACCTAATGCTTTTATTGGTGCTTTTTTATCTGCATTAACTTTTAACTGCCTTTAAAAACAATTAATTGTTTGAATTATGCATAATCAAATATTCAAATCACATTCATAATTAAAATGAGCAATGAACAAATAGTCAAGATTGTCATATTAAATTGAATATTGTGACACTTGCGCAAATCGTCATCATCATATGATGTTTTAGAATATGACAATTTGATCTGTACCCCTTTAGGTCAAAGTTCAGTTTTTTAAATAGTTTTTTTGCAACTAACAGTTTAATCAGGTGTATACTGAGAAACATGAAAACTTGTGTATACCCAAGTATAAAATCTTTATAAATAAAAATTTATTCCCATTTATACTCAGAATGTTCCTGAATATGAGCTACATAGTGTGTATAGCAATATTAAAGTATTGGATCATAACTTTAATTGTCAGTTTCAACTTTGTTAGTAAAGCTAAGTAATTGAAATAAAGTACATAATAATGGCTATGGTTATGTATGTATTAAAACATTTCCACAATTAGATTTTTTCTGCTTCGATTATATGCTTTTTTCTTGGTGCATATTGCACACCTTCCTGTTATATACACACGAGTTAGCCTTGAACTTTTAGTTATGATTCTAAGAATTTTGGTAGGCCCGACTTGTTGATAATTAGTTAAGTCAAGATGACAAATTAAGAATTGGTATTTCAACTGAAAAATAATGCAACTTTGCTAAATAGCAACAAATGTAGTTGTTGTATTCCTATTCTGCTTCTGTATATTTTAGTAATTTGTGATTTATATAAGGCATTCATTACAGTTAAAATATGGTGAAATCAGTAATACTCTTTTCCAGACTCTGTTTTTATACATTTTTCTTGTTGCTAATTTTAGTCTGAAGAAGATGCCCAATTGAAGGACGAGCTCAACATGCTGATTGAGCGACTTCAGGTGAACCATTTAGAATCTTAAATATTATTGTGAAAAATTTATTAATAAGTGTCTGGTTGAAAGCAATCTAAGCTAGTACTTTTATCCCATTCAGGAATCCGATGCCAAGCTGTACAAGCCGGCCCTAGAAAGTCTGCGCAATCTGATTCGTTCGTCAACCACTTCGATGATCTCGGCGCCGAAGCCGTTGAAATTTCTAAGGCCGCATTATGAATCGTTGCGCAACGAAGTCTACGCTAAGATGGCTGACGTCGCAACTAAGCATCTATGCGCTGACATTGTCTCGGTACTGGCCATGACCGCAGTTGATAAAGAAGAATTTCGAACAGATTCGCTGCGTTTTCGATTCTTAGGCAGCACTGAAGAAATTGGTGCCTGGGGCCACGAGTATGTGCGCCACCTCACTGGTCAGTGCGTCCTGGAATGGGAGGCCATGGCCGATGCCGAGCAGCAGCAAATGCTGCGTCAGAGGCGTCAGCAGCGAAAACTGCAGAAACAGCAACGGCAGCAGCAAGAGGCTACTCAGGGTGCCGACAATGTTGAAGAAGACGACTTTACCGAAGACGACGATGAAGGCGATGAGCCAATGGAGGAGGACACTCCGTCACCGGCTGCTGTTGGAATTCGAGTCACCCGGGAACAGCTGCTGTCACTGTGCGAACAGATCATACCTTATCACATGGGCCACAATGCTGAGTCTGAGGCTATCGATCTGTGCGTTGAAACTGGCCAACTGGCTATGCTGGAGAGGCACACTGGACAGGTGTGTACTTTTCATGGGCTTGAATCAATTGGAATCTATTTTTCCAGTATCCATGAGTTAGAGCTTCATCAGGACCTATGTCTCTCTCTCTCAGAGACTAGACTTTATCATTACCCATGTCTGTACAGTATCCATCAGCTAGACTTTATCATTACCCATGTCTGTACAGTATCCATCAGCTAGACTTTATCATGACCCATGTCTGTACAGTATCCATCAGCTAGACTTTATCATGACCCATGCCTGTACAGTATCCATGAGCTAGACTTTATCATGACCCATGCCTGTACAGTATCCATCAGCTAGACTTTATCATGACCCATGCCTGTACAGTATCCATGAGCTAGAATTTATCATGACCCATGTCTGTACAGTCTCTCAGGAGCCAGACTTTATCATGACCCATGTCTGTACAGTATCCATGAGCTAGAATTTATCATGACCCATGTCTGTACAGTATCCATGAGCTAGAATTTATCATGACCCATGTCTGTACAGTATCCATGAGCTAGAATTTATCATGACCCATGTCTGTACAGTATCCATGAGCTAGAATTTATCATGACCCATGTCTGTACAGTATCCATGAGCTAGAATTTATCATTACCCATGTCCCTATGTTTGTACAGTCTCTCAGGAGCCAGACTTTATCACGACCTATGTGCCTCTTCCATGAGCTAGACTCCATTATGACCTATTTGTCTCTCCATAAGCTACACTCCATTATGACCTATTTATCTCTCCATGAGCTACACTCCATTATGACCTATGTGTCTCTCCATGAGCTACACTCCATTATGACCTGTGTCTCTCCATGAGCTACACTCCATTATGACCTATGTGTCTCTCCATGAGCTATGTGTCTCTCCCACTGATAAGTAAACTATAATCGATACTATATCGATAACTATTTGCTCCAATCAATTGAATTCGAACTTGACTAAAACTATTCCCCCAATGGCTGAAATCCAGGCTAACTACCAGCGCGTCTGTCTGTACCTCACCAGCTGCGTGCCCTACCTACCAGACGAAGACTGGACAGCTGTACTAGACACTGCCAGGCGAATTTATCTGAAATTTGGCGACCACGGCAACGCAATGCGATGCGCTTTAAAGCTAAACAATCCCGAAATGGTCTCCAAACAGTTTGCGGACATCCCTGATCCCACTGTTAGAAAGCAGCTGGCCTGCCTACTAGGTAGACAACAATTCGCCGCTGATTGGGACGAAGACGCCTACGATGATGCTGAATTGCTCAGCGAACTGATGGCCAACGCTCGCCTTAATGAGCACTTTCATGCGCTAGGTCGCGAATTGGACATAATGGAACCCAAGGTAATACTCTACCATCAGTATTATACCATGCGCTATTCGATCTCTTGCATTTGACGCGCGTCGCCTAATTTCTGCCTAACTATGCGACTGTCGCCTAATTTCCCCATTATCCTACAATTATCGCCAGATTTCCCCATAATCCTACAATTATCGCCCAATGTTTACCCTTACTCTGCGACTTTAACCAAAACCCGCTAAAAATAGGGATGTTTCTTTGGGTGATTCCAGTTGGAATCTGCGGTGTTTCCAGAAAAAGAAACAGCCGAACGCTGGAAACATACCAATCGGATGATTCCATGCTTAGAATCTACCTAACTGGGCTTTTTCTCGTGCTTCTTGGTGGCGAAATGGAATCACCCAGTTCGGAAGATTCCATGCTCAGAAACCGCCGAGGAATCGCCCGTAAAGAATTCTCTGGTTGTCCCATGGGCCACTGGTTCGGGTGATTCTTCGGCAGTTCCCGCACAATTTACGGTTACATCGGCTGCTTCCTGGGTGGTTTCTTTAACTCTTGCGAGATAAGGGGGGTTTTTGGTAGATTCCACTCCTATTTTGCACAAAAAACCCGCCGAAGAAGCAGCCGAATTTTTTACAGGGAATCTAGCCTTTTTCTCACTTTAACACATAAGCGCCTGAAATCTCAACATCTACCTAATTCTACAATTGCCACCATTTTAAATGCGTCTAATCAGGCATTGTGATAATTAAAATCTGCTGTAACTCTGAACATCCAACATCTCACAATTATTCAATCTAGCTACCTGAGGACATATACAAGTCGCACCTGGAGCCCACACGCATCGGCACAGGGACAGTGGACTCGGCTAGACAGAATCTGGCCTCATCTTATGTTAATGGCCTGGTTAACTGCGGCTTCGGTCGTGACAAACTGCTAATGGACGAGGACAGCAAGATGAAGTGGATCTATAGGAATAAGGATGCAGGCATGATGTCTGCTGTGGCCACCCTGGGCTGGCTGCTGCTCTGGGATGTGGACGGCGGACTAGTGCAGATTGACAAGTACCTTTACCTGCAGGTGAGTGGATGTGCCTCTGATATTTTTACCTGTCTAGGCATCCCAGATAGATACCCTAGCAGTTATCTTGATACTCTAGCAACTGGTACCTCCAACTGGTCTAGATCTCAAAAAGACACCTTCAAAAATTAACGCGCCGAGATCCCATAGCAACACCCCAGATCCTGAGATCCCTTAGCGACACACCCAGATCCCATAGCAATACACCCTGATCACAAACGACAAAACCGGATCCCATAGCAATACACCTAGATCCCGTAGCAATACACCCAGATCCCATAGCAATGCTTTCAAATCCCATAAAAATACACCCAGATCCCCGGCCATAGCAAGACTCGTACACCCTGATCACAAACGATAAACCAGGATCCCATAGCAATACACCTAGATCCCGTAGCAATACACCCAGATCCCATAGCAATACACCCAGATCCCATAGCAATATACCCGAATCCCATAGCAAAACCCAGAACACACAGACACACAGAACGCAAAAGGGTTTTAAATCGACAATTTCAATTCCCTCATACTCAAGGATGACAACATCAAAGCCGGCGCCCTGCTAGCCTGCGGCGTTGTGAACTCAGGCGTGCGCAACGAATGCGAGCCGGCCCTGGCTCTCCTAGCCGACTACGTTGAGCACAAGACGCCCTGCCTTAACAAGGCCGCCCTGATTGGCCTTGGCGTAGCCTACGCCGGCCGGGGTAGCGGCGGCGAATCAGCCATCTTCCGCCTACAGCCGCTAATCACTGAGCAGGGCAAGCCGGAGCAGGCCGCCCTGGCTGCTCTGTCCTGTGGCGTCATTGCGGCTGGAACCCTGCACTCCGATGTGACGTCCAGCATTTTGCAGAGCCTCCTGGAGGCTCCGCCAGCCGACCGGGTGAAGCCGCTAGCCAGGCTGCACGCTCTCGGCCTGGCTCTCTGCTGTCTTGGCAGGCAGGAGGCTGCGGAACCGGTTCTTGCCGGTTTAGCCGCTGTCGAAGAGCCAATCAGATCTCTAGCCAGAATTTTGTGCGAAGCCTGCGCCTACGCTTGCACAGGCAATGTGCTCAAAGTGCAGAGCATGCTTCATCTGCTCAGCGAGAAGGCTCAAGAAGAGCCTGGCGCCGGCGACGGTTCCAGCAGCACTGGGAGCACTGGCGGCCGTTCGACTAGCAGCAGCCGGCCGCCTGAGAACAATAGCACCGCTGGCACTGCAGCGGCTGCCGAAGCTGCCAAGATTAAATCTGATGAGGCCACGACTGCCTATGCTCAGGGCGTAGCCGTGCTCGGCGTCGCCCTGGTCGCCATGGGCGAAGATGTTGGCAAGGAGATGGCTTTCCGCATCTTCGGCCACCTGCTGCGCTTCGGCGAGGCTAATATTAAACGTGCGGTGCCGCTAGCTCTGGGCCTGATTTACACCTCCAATCCTGAGCTTAAGGTGAGAACTAATGTGGACTTAGTGTTACTGGTTTGCTCAGCGATTAGGAACAGTTAGTCTGTGATCACAGGTGTGTGACCTTGAATTATGATCACTCAGTCTGTGATCACAGCAGTGCGACATTGTACTATGACCAGAGAGTGTGATCACAGGTACAAGATTTTAATCTCGCTATGAACAGTGATATGTGATCAATTTTTTTGCTGCCTTCATCTCTGACTGGTTGATCAGACCACAGGAATTTCACTATCTTAGATCTGAAAAAATCCAATTTTAAATCTCTTTTGTTACCCATATAATTCCAAAGGTTCTCGACCTGCTGAGCAAATTTTCGCACGACTCTGACATTGAAGTGGCCCTGTCCTCAATCTTGGCCATGGGCCTCTGCGGCGCTGGCACTAACAATGCCCGCCTGGCTGCTATGCTCCGTCAACTAGCCGGCTATCACGCTAAGGATCCGCTGGCCCTATTCGCTGTCCGACTAGCCCAAGGTCTCACCCATCTGGGCAAAGGCACTCTGACACTGACGCCGTCTCATTCGGACAAGTTCCTAAACAATCCCGGCGCTCTAGCCGGCCTACTGACTGTCCTAGTGGCCGGCCTGGATATGCGCCGCCTGCTGCTGGCTAATGGCTGGGACTGCCTGCTGTTCTATCTGACTCCCGCTATTCAGCCGCGTCTGCTCATGACATTCGACGCCGAGATGCAGCCGCTGCAGGTCTGTCTGCGTTGTGAATAATTTCTCAATTATTATTGTATTTTATGTTGTGTAGCCTTTGGGTCTGGGTAGTTTTTAGGTCTGAGTACCCCTTGGGTTTGAGTAGCTTTTGACTTAAAGAAACATTTGACCTTGGCAGCTTTTGGGTCTGAGTAGCATTTGGGTTTGATTAGCATTCTGCTTTAAGTAGCTTTTGACTTTGATTAGCTTTTGGGTCTGAATAGCTTTTAGGTCTGAGTACCCTTTGGGTTTGAGTAGCTTTTAGGTCTGAGTACCCTTTGGGTTTGAATAGCTTTTAGGTCTGAGTACCCTTTGGGTTTGAATAGCTTTTAGGTCTGAGTACCCTTTGGGTTTGAGTAGCTTTTAGGTCTGAGTACCCTTTGGGTTTGAGTAGCTTTTTACTTTGAGTATCTTTTGACTTTGAGTAGCATTTGGGTCTGACTAGCTTTCGGGTTTGAGTTGCTTTTTGGTTTAATGAGCTTTTGATTGACTTTGAGTAGCTTTTGGGTGTGAGTAGCTTTAGGTCTGGCTACCTTATGGGTATGATTAGCTTTTGACTTTAAGTTGCTTTTGAATTTAAGTAGATTTTTATTGACTTTGAGTAGCTGTTAGGTCTAACTGGCTTTTGGGTCTGAGTAGCAGCTTTTGGATTGGAGTATTTTTTATCTGAGTTGCTTTATGTAGCTAAAGAGTTTTTATCTTGCCCAATTAATCGGTAAATAAGAAATGCTTATTACTTATTGATCGCCCAGGTCCCAGTTCGAGTTGGCCAAGCCGTGGACACCGTTGGCCAAGCCGGCCGGCCAAAGACCATCACCGGCTTCCAGACACACACCACGCCGGTTCTGCTAGCCCACGGAGAGCGCGCCGAACTAGCCACCGAAGAGTACGAACCAGTTAGCAGCCTGCCTCTGGAGGGTTTCATCATTCTAAGAAAGAATCCCAACTATCAGGCTTGAGAAGTTAGACAAGCCGTTCGTAAAACTATTTTATACTTTAATACACTGGAGGCATATGTCTTTTATACGTATTTAGTCTACTTAAAAACTTTTTCAGACTAAAAATAGACGAAAATTGTCGAAAAAGCGCTTCTGATACTACTTTTGTAACTTAGTAGGTAGAAATGAGGATAAATTTGCAAAGGGAAAATAGAAAATTGTAACGTCTGTCTAATGATTGAATAGTTTCCTATTGGTGTTTTGTAGTTAAAAAGAACTAATTAAACAAGTCCTTTTTGCTGCCTCGCTCACAAACAAATTATTAACAAATACAAACATTTGTTTAAATATACTTATGCAACCTGTGTCTTTTTTGTTTCTATATCGGTATCCCGGTTTCTATAAGGAAAACTTGTAACTTTAAACGACAGAAAGCGCAACTACTATCATTAAGTGCATCAGCGGTGTGAGTAGTATATCTAACCTAGCGCCTGCAATCGATTTTCAATGCCACCCGCGTCTTAGTCTGTTTGTCAATTATCAGCAGCTAAAATAGTAAGTCTGGTTTATTTGTCAAGCTAAGATAAATTTTCCTAAATACTGTTCAAGATTCCTAAATAGCCGTGTCTCTTAGTGCTTCTGTTTGCTTGTTATCCTAAATAAACAAACAAATAAACAATTTTCCCATGTGGACAGCCGATCCCACTCTCCAGCCCCACTTATGTCTGTTTCTTGTGTGTGTGTGTGTGTGTGTGTGCTTACTTTTTCTCTCCGCGTTTTTGTCCACCCAGAAAACAGTTTTTCTTGTCTTTTTTTTCCTATTTTTTGCTTAGTCTTATATTTAAAGGTACGTATAGTTTATTATGTTGCTCTCTTTGTAATAGGTCATATAGTTTTACCTTATTCCCCCTCTTTATCTCTCTCTCATTCTCTCTAGCTTATTCTCCATCCTACTTCCATCTATTTTACTCCTTTCTCAATGTTTCTGTCTCTCTTTCTATATTTCTGCTCCTCTCTATCTTTCTACCCCCTCTCCCTATCTCTCTGCCCTCTCTCTATCTTTCTACCCCCTCTTCCTATCTCTCTGCCCTCTCTCTATCTTACTACCCCCTCTTCCTATCTCTCTGCCCTCTCTCTATCTTACTACCCCCTCTTCCTATCTCTCTGCCCTCTCTCTATCTTTCTACCCCCTCTCCCTATCTCTCTGCCCTCTCTCTATCTTACTACCCCCTCTTCCTATCTCTCTGCCCTCTCTCTATCTTTCTATCCCCTCTCCATATCTCTCTGCCCTCTCTCTATCTTACTACCCCCTCTTCCTATCTCTCTGACCTCTCTCTATCTTACTACCCCTCTTCCTATCTCTCTGCCCTCTCTCTATCTTACTACCCCTTCTTCCTATCTCTCTGCCCTCTCTCTATCTTTCTACCCCCTCTCCCTATCTCTCTGCCCTCTCTCTATCTTACTACCCCCTCTCCCTATCTCTCTGCCCTCTCTCTATCTTACTACCCCTCTCCCTATCTCTCTGCCCTCTCTCTATCTTACTACCCCCTCTCCCTATCTCTCTGCCCTCTCTCTATCTTTCTACCCCCTCTCCCTATCTCTCTGCCCTCTCTCTATCTTACTACCCCCTCTCCCTATCTCTCTGCCCTCTCTCTATCTTTCTACCCCCTCTCCCTATCTCTCTGCCCTCTCTCTATCTTACTACCCCTTCTTCCTATCTCTCTGCCCTCTCTCTATCTTTCTCTGTTTTTTCCATTTATTCTTCCGCTACCCATCTATCTTATTACTCTTACCCTCACTATCGTTCTCCTAACTCTACATTTCTTTTATGCCTCTAGCCAACTGTGCATTTTAACTCATTGAGATAGTGATTGAAAGAAAATTACGAGCCGTATCTTATTTTAACGTTTTTCAATACATATAGGCTTATTTGTTGATTGAAGACCACTTATGTAGGCAAACGGTTTAAAAACATGATTAAATATTTGAAATTGCAGCATTCTCTAGTATCTAAACTGTGGCGCTCAATCGCCTGGCAACAGTCGTGGTTGCTATCGCCACGTCGAGGCACAGTGATTGTAGCTCGCAAGCACGAGCTTGACCGACCCTATCCAGAGCTGGATGACCGGCCGCTGCTGCAGGAAATAGACGATTATCCCAACCGCGTGCCAATCTATAGCAAACTATATGAGACAGCTGATCTGCTGGCTAAGCGACCAGATTCTGAGCAGCTGCTGCCCGTTAAGCTGGCTCGCGATGTGCCCGGCCTTGGCGAGGCTGGCCAGCTAGCCTATGTCCACAGATCCCGCTATTGGCACTATCTCTATCCGCTTGGCTGGGCTACTATTGCATCTAAATCCGAGCTGGGTAGCGGCGCCTCCGCTAATCAGGCTACTAATAGTAGCGGCGCGTGGAGAGACGCTCGCGTATTCACTGGTCCGCTGTATCAGTTGCAGCGCACACTGGAACTAATGCACCTATTGGTGCCAGTCAATCAGGCTGCAATCGTTAGCCAGGCTGACCAATTTCAATTAACCGAGCGTCACCTGTGCGTGGCATTCCGGCGCTACGGTATCGAAGTGCCCAGGCAGGCTATTAAAATGCCTGACAAGCTGCCTAAACTGGCTGTTAGATCTGCCCAGCGTCAGAAGGCTGGCAGCGCCAGCGGTGGCGCCGTGTTTCGCGTTGGCGTCCAGTTGAACAATCGAGTCACTGTCCAGGTGAAGGCGTCGCTGCATGCCGTCACACTGGGCGAGCCCGGAGGCGGAGGCAGCGGCGGCAGCCTACCGCCAGTCCAACTGCCCCAGATTGACATTGACAATTGGCTGACTGAGATGCATCCAAGCCCGTCACTGCCTGATGGCGAGAGACTGTTTGAGAACTACATGCGACAGCAGGGACCGCCGGATTTTGAACGCCTGCTAAAATCTAATAGGACTCGGGTGCGAAAACAGTAGACTCTAGCTCTTTTAGTCTCTAGCTTCAGTTTTCTTATAGTTTTACTTATCATTCTAAACACTGTTTCCAGTTTGCGTTTACTGTTTTGATTAGAGCAGTGAGTGAGTAGTGATTTTAAGCAGTGAGTGAGTAGTGATTTTGAGCAGTGAGTTGTGTTTTAAAGCAGTGAGTTATTGATGTTTTTGAGCAGTCAGTGAGTAGTGCTTTGGATCAGTTAGTAAGTAGTGTTTTTAAGTAGTGTGTGAGTAGTAATTTTGAGCAGTGAGTAAGTAGTGATTTTTAAGCAGTGAGTTGTGTTTTAAAGCAGTGATTTATTAATGTTTTTGAGCAGTCAGTGAGTAGTGCTTTGGATCAGTTAGTAAGTAGTGTTTTTAAGTAGTGTGTGAGTAGTAATTTTGAGCAGTGAGTAAGTAGTGATTTTTAAGCAGTGAGTTGTGTTTTAAAGCAGTGAGTTATTAATGTTTTTGAGCAGTCAGTGAGTAGTGCTTTGGATCAGTTAGTAAGTAGTGTTTTTAAGTAGTGTGTGAGTAGTAATTTTGAGCAGTGAGTAAGTAGTGATTTTTAAGCAGTGAGTTGTGTTTTAAAGCAGTGATTTATTAATGTTTTTGAGCAGTCAGTGAGTAGTGTTTTTGGGCAGTGAGTGAGTAGTGTTTTTGAGCAGGGAGTGAGTAGTGTTTTTGAGCAGGGAGCGAGTAGTGTTTTTTAGCAGGGAGTGAGTAGTGATTTTTAAGCAGTGAGTTGTGTTGTGTGTGAGTAGTAATTTTGAGCAGTGAGTAAGTTGTGATTTTTAAGCAGTGAGTTGTGTTTTAAAGCAGTGATTTATTAATGTTTTTGAGCAGGGAGTGAGTAGTGTTTTTGAGCAGGGAGTGAGTCGTGTTTTTTGAGCAGGGAGTAAGTAGTGTTTTTAAGCAGAGAGTGAGTAGTGTTTTTGAGCAGAGAGTGAGTAGTGTTTTTGAGCAGGGAGTGAGTAGTGTTTTTGAGCAGGGAGTGAGTAGTGTTTTTGAGCAGGGAGTGAGTCGTGTTTTTTGAGCAGGGAGTAAGTAGTGTTTTTAAGCAGTGAGTGAGTAGTGTTTTTGAGCAGGGAGTGAGTAGTATTTTTGAGCATGGGGTAAGTAGTGTTTTTGAGCAGGGAGTAATTAGTGTTGTTGAGCAGTAGGTGAGTAGTGTTTTTTTAGCAGGGGGTTGAGAACTGTTTTTGAGCAGTGAGTGAGTAGAGTTTTTTTCTTGTGAGTAAGCTGTGTTTTTGAGAAGCAAGTGTCGAACATATGCAGTTTCGCTAGCCATGTTATAATTTTGTTCATCTTCTAAGATTAAAAATAAAATCTATAACTAAGCACTTTTAATTATTTCGTGCTTAAGCAGCATTTTTGAACATATTTAATAAACATTTTAGTGTTCTTCGTCACAACAACTTTTACTTAGTTTTTGTTATAGCTATCGCTATGGTTTCATGGTTGGGTTTTCCACATTATCCCATCCTTCTTTCAGATCCTCAGTTTGAGTCGCTCTCGATCCTTTTAAATCATCAGATTGGGTCATTCCCAATCCTTCCAGATCCTCAGATTGGATCATTCTCAATCCTTCCAAATCATCAGATTGGGTCATTCCCAATCCTTCCAGATCCTCAGATTGGGTCATTCCCAATCCTTCCAGATCCTCAGATTGGGTCATTCTCAATCCTCCCAGATCCTCAGATTGGGTCATTCTCAATCCTCCCAGATCCTCAGATTGGGTCATTCCCAATCCTTCCAGATCCTCAGATTGGGTCATTCTCAATCCTCCCAGATCCTCAGATTGGGTCATTCTCAATCCTCCCAGATCCTCAGATTGGGTCATTCTCAATCCTCCCAGATCCTCAGATTGGGTCATTCCCAATCCTTCCAGATCCTCAGATTGGGTCATTCTCAATCCTCCCAGATCCTCAGATTGGGTCATTCTCAATCCTTCCAGATCCTCAGATTGGATCATTCTCAATCCTCCCAGATCCTCAGATTGGGTCATTCTCAATCCTCCCAGATCCTCAGATTGGGTCATTCTCAATCCTCCCAGATCCTCAGATTGGATCATTCTCAATCCTTCCAGATCCTCAGATTGGATCATTCTCAATCCTCCCAGATCCTCAGATTGGGTCATTCTCAATCCTTCCAGATTCTTTAACTGTAAATTAAATCAAATCAAAAAGTAAACAAAATTCAATTAACTTTTTAAACTCAGCGCATAGCTAGTCGCAATTAGTGCTTTTGAATGTATAATGCGAAGTCACATAACTCTAAAGAATGATTAAGGAATCTTTACACAGATAATATAGACTTTTACACGATACTCGTACAAGTATTAAAAAATACAAGTTAAAAGTTGTCATTTTAGTCATTGTCCAATAGCTCGTAGGCACTAGAATGACAATGTGCAATTGAAAATAAAATAATTCATTAAACTTTCGTGACCAGTCAATCGTAATTTAATTAAACTGTTGCTGCTCTTGACGTGACCTTTGACCTTGACCTACTAGTTACTATAGATATACGGATAAAGCTTGTGAAAAAACCCCATGGTCAGGGAAAAGAATCGAAGCAGGTTGGAATTAAAATAATAAGTCTGACAGCTGGGAAAGCGAGGGTGAGTGAGGAGACAGATTTAAGCCACGATTATAAAAAGTTAATACTTTAGTGAGGCTGTTGTGTGTGGGTAGTTGGCCGCCACTTCAATTTCTGCTAGGGGGCTAATCTGACATGCTTCAGTTAGCATTCACTTCTGCAATGTTTGACTGAGACCAACGCAACAACGACTCAACTG
Source organism: Macrostomum hystrix (assembly GCA_950097015.1). Classification (NCBI taxonomy): domain Eukaryota; kingdom Metazoa; phylum Platyhelminthes; family Macrostomidae; genus Macrostomum; species Macrostomum hystrix. Next base: position 953,898 of record CATNEN010000025.1, on the reverse strand, counting down.
CAGCTGCTCTGAATAAGCCTCTTCTCCCACAATAATAACATATACAAATAAAGTATTTGCGTAGTGTATGTCAATAAAACGAATGCGTATACAATAAAAATCAAGACAAGCTCATTGTTGCGCTTTAGCATTCCTATCTTAATTAGCTATTTTGAATTTGAATGAAATAAAACAGAATATGAAAACATGAAACAAGTGGTCAATACGACAATAGGACAATAGGACATTTTTAAAGACAAGAGGAGTTCGGACAATATGATTGACAAAACAAAATCACCAACAGTACATTCCATTCTTCTCGAATCATCAAGGAGAATAGATTAGCAATCCATTCTCATGTACAAGCATTTATTAACAATCCATTCTCATATAAAATCATAGATTAACAATCCATTCTCATGTACAAGCATTTATTAACAATCCATTCTCATATAAAATCATAGATTAACAATCCATTCTCATGTACAAGCATTTATTAACAATCCATTCTTATCTATAATGATAGATTAACAATCCATTCTCATCTATGAGGATAGATTAGCAATCCATTGTTATCTAGCTCGTATGAGGATAGATTAGCAATCCATTCTCATCTATGAGGATAGATTAGCAATCCATTCTTATCTATGAGGATAGATTAGCAATCCATTCTTATCTAGCTCGTATGAGGATAGATTAGCAATCCATTCTTATCTAGCTCGTATGAGGATAGATTAGCAATCCATTCTCATCTATGAGGATAGATTAGCAATCCATTCTCATCTATGAGGATAGATTAGCAATCCATTCTCATCTATGAGGATAGATTAGCAATCCATTCTCATCTATGAGGATAGATTAGAGAGGAATCTTCAAGAAGCCAGCAATTTGCCCCCACAGACGCTTCCGTCAATTACGACAATCGAGTTGATGCAGTCAATATGGTTGTTATGAACGTCGGCAGGCGAGGCAACTGGTTCAACGTCGACTGTGACGTCGACGCCACTGACCGCGGTGCCAGCAGACGCGGCGGCGGCTGTTGCGGCGGCGGCGGCTGCAGCGGCAAGTCGACGCCTCAGCGGCAGCAGGCAGGCCAGGCCGAAGAGAGCTCCACAGGCGCTGAAATCGGCGCCAGCTGCGAGAAGACGAGCCAGCAGCGTCGACGTCGATAACGAGTCGGCGAATCGGCCAGCCAGGCTGGCAGCCCAGGCCACGGTGGACGCGGCCAGCAGGCAGGCGTGCAGCCGGGCTCGGTGCCGCTCCGGTCGCAGCTCGAAGGAGACGGCGGCGGCGTCGGCGCGCTGCAGGCGGCGCCACGCGGCGGCCAAGAGGACGGCGGAGGCGCCAAGTAGGGCGCAGTGCGGTGCCACGGAGGCCGCGGCGAAGGCCGCCGGGTTTGACAAGGTCGGCTGCGGCGGTGGCAGCAGCAACGCCTGCTGCTGCTGCCCTACAGGCGCGCAGTAAAATGGTCCGGCTGGGGTCTGAAATATTTTATTTTGTAAACACGAAAAAGGCCACAGATTTATAAATCAATACGAGACACAATCAAAGAACGCAAATACTTTGTATGCAATTTGTGCTCATGTGCAAAGTACCTGAGCACACACGCACACGGATACTGACACAGGCTCAGGGGTGTACATTTGCCATAGCTTTCTAATTGACCCTCATGAGCGTAAATGGCACGACAAGCCTTCCCTTCGCGGCAGCGCCCCAAAATTAATGGCGTTCTCGCCACGGATTCGAGCTCAGGGGGGCGTTACCACTCTGCCGCTCACTCCGCCGCTCCTTTCCGAAAACGAGAACAGAAATTGAATTTTTTATCTTCGTATGCGGATTCGAACCCCTGAACCTTAGTGCAAAAGTGAGACGCGACACCACTTGCCCCACAGAAAGTGAGGAAGTAAATGCGAAGCGAGAATAGACACCCAAGCAATGCCCAAGAGCACGCACTGTGCCCAGAACGCCGGCAGCGGCGGCCGCCTCAGCCAGCCAGACGGTGGCCGCCGGTAGAAGCGACGCCAGCCAGGCGAGGCCCAGCCTGGCGGCTGTCCGGGCGCTCCTAAGCCGACGATCCCGACGCCTCCTAGTCGACGAAGCCTGTCGATGCCGGCGAGTAGGAGCACTACGATTCGAATCAGTTGGCGGGCGTACAGTCTGCTCCTGTTCCTGCTCCTGAAGCTGAAGCTCCTGACGCCGCGGTGCAGCCAGTCGACGCTGCAGTCGTCGCCATTGGTCGAGCGTCAGCAGCAGCAAGGCGCAGCCTCTGGCCAGGCCAAGCCAGTGCCAGGCTGCGGCTACCAGGCGACAAGCCGTAAAGTGGCCGCCGTTGGCAGCAGCGACCGCCGCCGCGGCGCAGGCCTCCTCGAGGGCGAAAGCGACGCAGGCGTTCAACTCGGCCGCCGTCAGGCGTCGGCTGCGTCGACGCTTTCTGGCTGAGGCGGCCAGGACGGCAGCTGCCAGAGCGGCCAGTGGGAGAAGGCAGGCGGCGCAGTGGAGGCCCAGCTCGAGGCGGGCGAAGCCTCCACGTTCAGAGGCGACGTCGACAGCGGTGACTGGCACCTCCGGCAGCTGAGCGAGTCGGTCCGCCTCCTCCGAGCAGATCAACAGTCGGCGTTGAAATGAAAGTCCCGCGACTGCTCGTTGATGCAGCTGCTGCAGGTAGCTGCCCGGGCTGAGATGTGAGGCTGGGATTCTAGGAAATGATTTTCAATAGAAAAATTGGTTACAAATTTGTTTAAATAATGGCTGTTAAACTCACATTAGATTTTGCGGTTTCCGAATTATTTTAGAAATCCATTCCCTGCATGGGATCAATCCCTAAATGGTATTTTAAAAGTCTTAATGTGAAATGGATTCTCACATGGATTCTTTGGATCTACATTAGGCCGCCAGCTAAGAGTGGACATGATGCATTCATTCATCAGCCATCGTTTTGTACGAGTAATTTGACAGATAGTCTGAAGAAAATGAAATTAACTGAAAACTGTTAAATTTCTGTTACAAATGCAAAAATTTAAGAATTATAAGTAGAACGATTTTAGTTTCATTCCCTGTTTAAGCCAAGAATTCAGTGTGACTTTATTTTCTAAAATGTGTGCCTTGAATTTATCTATATTTCTGTCATAATTGGTTCGAGAGCCTCAATTCACTGGGGGGTTCTTTGGGCTTTTAACGGTTCATTCAGTCCTAAAACAAAACTTTTCTACACCCCCACACCCTAGGCCCGAAATATGAGTGTACATTTAGTCGATGTACATTCAGTTAGCAGACAGTGTACATATGCCTAATGTGCGGTAAAGAAAAAGGCTCTCACGCTATAGCGATAAAGTTGTTATCAAAAATACCCGACAAAAACGCATAGCAATAGTTCTTATTGTAAGTCTTTCTGCAATTTTCAAACACTTGACTCAAACACTCGTTCTTAAATCACCCCAACACAAAACTACGAGCTAAGAAGCTTAAATTATCAACATAAAAACATGTCCGAAAAATTTAACAGGCTACCAAGCCATTCCAAGCCGTTGAACTATAATCTGACATTGGCGCCAAATCTTCAAGATTACACTTTCACAGGCCAGCAAGTTATTACTGTTGAGGCAAGGAACCATACTTTTTATATTCACCTCTCTTGATTAGGGAACTTAAACAATATTTGCAAAGGAGATATCAGAGTATAAAAACATTTTTAGATTCTGGAAGCCACCCGAAATTTGGTGTTAAATTCTGCTGAGATTGAAATTACTTCGGCAAAATTTAATGATGGTGAGTTCATTCGTACCACTATTAATCAAGTAGGTACAAATCTTTGTAGTAATAATGTTAAGATTAGTATCGACAGCTTCTATCCCCCAGATTATCCATCAAAGTGGACAGCTTGTCCCCAGGATTATCCATCAGAGTGGACAGATTGTCTTCAGGATTATCTATCAAAGTGGTCAGATTATCCCCCAGATTATCCACCAGAATGTACAGATTGTCCCCAGGATCTGTCCACATCAGAGTGGTCAGATTATCCCCCAGATTATCCACCAGAATGGACAGATTGTCCCCAGGATTATCTATCAGAGTGGACAGATTATCCCCCAGATTATCCATCAAAGTCGACAGCTTGTCCCCAGGATTATCTATCAGAGTGGACAGATTATCCCCAGGATTATCCACCAGAATGTACAGATTGTCCCCAGGATTATCTATCAGAGTGGACAGATTATCCCCAGGATTATCCACCAGAATGGACAGATTGTCCCCAGGATCTGTCCACATCAGAGTGGACAGATTGTCCCATAGAGTGTCCAGTACAGCCGCCATCCCCAGTTTCTAGCATTATTAACCCAAGCATCCGCGTCTAATTCCAACTGAAGCTGTCGCCAGCGAAGTCGTGTACAACGCCGCCGAAGAGACAGTCCGTCTGTCATTCTCGTCGCCATTGCCAGTTGGTGCCGGCAGGCTGAGCATGTCATTTTCCGGCCAGCTCAACGATCGTCTAAAAGGTTTCTACCGGTCAACCTATCTGGTTTCCGGCGTCGAGGTCCGCTGCGCCGTCACACAGTTCGCTCCCACCGATGCCAGGCGCGCCTTCCCCTGCTGGGATGAGCCCGAAGTGAAAGCGACCTTCGATGTCACTCTAGTTGTTGAGCCGGACCAGACTGCTCTATCTAACATGCCAGAGATTGCTCGAACCGAATCGCCAACCCATGCTGGTCGCGTCGCTGTGAAATTCGACCAGTCGCCGATCATGTCGACCTACCTGGTCGCCTGCATTGTCGGCCGTTTCGACTATGTCGAAGATTTTGACTCGGACGGAGTCAAGCTGAGGGTGTACACGCCGGTTGGAAAGCATGAGCAGGGTCGCTTCGCCCTGGAGGTGGCCAAGAAGACTCTGCCATTCTACCGGGAGTTCTTCGGTATCGCCTATCCGCTGCCGAAGCTCGATCTGATTGCTGTGCCAGATTTTGCATTCGGAGCCATGGAGAACTGGGGCCTAGTTACCTATAGGCAGACGGCCCTGCTGGTTGACGCTGAGAATTCTAGTGCGGCTACTAAGGAGCGGGTTAGCTATAGTTGCCATGCTCCTTCGACTCTGTTGACTTCTTAGCTGGCTACTTAAAGTAGTTTCATTCGGGTGTTTGAAAGCATTCTTTTTATTTAATAAATGCTAATTTATGTCTTTAAGAAATCCTGCATGGCGAAATCTATAAGATCTAATCAGAAGTCCCTGATCTAGTCTGAAATCCATGATCTAGTCTGAAATCCCTGATCTAGTCTGAAATCCATGATCTAGTCTGAAATTCCTCATCTAGTCTGAAATCCCTGATCTATTCTAAAATCCCAAAAAATTAAAAGAATAACAATCGACTACACCTGCCACCTGAAGACTGCGCACAGATGTTCAGTCCATGGACTGGGGGGACCAAACACCCGCCCTCAATTACCCCAGCTGCTGCTGGTACACATTTAACAGTGAATTTAACCAATGCAGAGTTAACTTTTCTTGCTAAAGGACACAAATTGTTCCATTGGAGTTGGGAATCGAACCCCCGACCTTCGAGTCGTGAGTCCGACGCTCTAACCACTAGGCTACAGCTCCCCTACTGTGCTTCAGCCCCCATGAAATTCCCAGATCCATTCAGAAATCCTGATCATTTAGTCTGAAATTCCGGCGCAAAAGTGAACCCGGTGTACTTATAGGTTGCCCTGGTTGTTGGCCACGAGCTAGCCCACCAGTGGTTTGGCAACCTGGTCACCATGAAATGGTGGACCCACCTGTGGCTTAACGAGGGCTTCGCCTCGTGGATTGAATACCTGTGCGTGGATCACTGCTACCCCGAGTTTGACATCTGGACAAGATTTGTGAAGAGCGACCTGTCCCGAGCGCTCGAGTTGGATGCGTTGGACAACAGCCACCCGATTGAGATCGAGATTGGAAACCCCTGCGAGATCGACGAGATCTTTGACGCGATCAGCTACTCAAAGGTAAGGTTGCGGTGGGTCAATCAGGCAGTTCTCTAATCTGTCACCTCTCTTAACAGGCAGTTCTCTAATCTGTCACCTCTCTTATCAGGCAGTTCTCTGATCTGTCACCTCTCTTATCAGGCAGTTCTCTTATCTGTCACCTCTCTTGTCAGGCAGTTCTCTAATCTGTCACCTCTCTTATCAGGCAGTTCTCTAATCTGTCACCTCTCTTAACAGGCAGTTCTCTAATCTGTCACCTCTCTTATCAGGCAGTTCTCTGATCTGTCACCTCTCTTATCAGGCAGTTCTCTAATCTGTCACCTCTCTTATCAGGCAGTTCTCTGATCTGTCACCTCTCTTATCAGGCAGTTCTCTAATCTGTCACCTCTCTTATCAGGCAGTTCTCTGATCTGTCACCTCTCTTATCAGGCAGTTCTCTGATCTGTCACATCTCTTATCAGGCAGTTCTCTAATCTGTCACCTCTCTTATCAGGCAGTTCTCTGATCTGTCACCTCTCTTATCAGGCAGTTCTCTAATCTGTCACCGATCTTAAAAGATCAGATTAAACCCCCCTGGCCTCTCAAACGCAGGGTGCCTCCATAATCCGCATGCTGCATGAATGGCTAGGCGAACAAGCATTTCGCAGCGGCCTCAGTCTCTACCTTCGGCGGCACCAGTACGCCAATGCTAGCACCGAACACCTTTGGCAGGCCTTGGCCGAAGCATCTGGACAGCCCGTCCAGTTTGTAATGGAAGCCTGGACTAAGCAGATGGGTTATCCTGTCATTACTGTGAGCACTAGGCCGGCGCTTGACGATCCTGAGAACAGTATTGAGCTCACAATCAGCCAGGACAAGTTCCAGTTGGGCTCAACCAACTCAGCTCAGAAGTGCAATTTTACCTGGCGTGTGCCAGTTCAGGTGCTGACAGCTACAGGCTACAGGCATCAGCTAGTGCTGTCGGACAGAACTGCTAGCTTTCGTGTGCCAAAGTCCGCCTGGGTTAAGCTTAACCCGGGTTGCATCGGAGTCTACCGGACTGAGTATAGTCGAGAAATGCTGCAAGACCTCGTGCTGGCCCTGCACCGGGAAGAGGTTGGTAAAATCTACCATAATGTCAACCGAATCCCATCCGACCTCTTATTACACCTCCCAATAGCTATATCCCTGGAATCCCACCTGATTTTTCCTCACTTCAATATCCTCAGAATCCCACCCAATCTAATCCCCGCGCCAATATCCTCAGAATCCCACCCAATCTAATCCCCGCGCCAATGTCCTCAGAATCCCACCCAATCTAATCACCGCGCCAATATCCTCGGAATTCCACCCAATCTAATCCCTGCGCCAATATCCTCAGAATCCCACCCAATCTAATCCCCGCGCCAATATCCTCAGAATCCCACCCAATCTAATCAACCGCGCCAATATCCTCAGAATCCCACCCAATCTAATCCCCGCGCCAATATCCTCAGAATCCCACCCAATCTAATCCCCGCGCCAATGTCCTCAGAATCCCACCCAATCTAATCCCCGCGCCAATGTCCTCAGAATCCCACCCAATCTAATCCCCGCGCCAATATCCTCAGAATCACACCCAATCTAATCCGCGCGCCAATATCCTTAGAATCCCAACCAATCCAATCCCCGCGCCAATATCCTCAGAATCCCAACCAATCTAATCCCCGCGCCAATATCCTCAGAATCCCAACCAATCTAATCCCCGCGCCAATATCCTCAGAATCCCAACCAATCCAATCCCCGCGCCAATATCCTCAGAATCACACCCAATCTAATCCCCGCGCCAATAGCCTCAGAATCCCACCCAATCTAATCCCCGCGCCAATATCCTCAGAATCACACCCAATCTAATCCCCGCGCCAATATCCTTAGAATCCCACCCAATCTAATCCCCGCGCCAATATCCTCAGAATCCCACCCAATCTAATCAACCGCGCCAATGTCCTCAGAATCCCAACCAATCCAATCCCCGCGCCAATATCCTCAGAATCCCACCCAATCTAATCCCCGCGCCAATATCCTCAGAATCCCACCCAATCTAATCCCCGCGCCAATGTCCTCAGAATCCCACCCAATCTAATCACCGCGCCAATATCCTCGGAATTCCACCCAATCTAATCCCTGCGCCAATATCCTCAGAATCCCACCCAATCTAATCCCCGCGCCAATATCCTCAGAATCCCACCCAATCTAATCAACCGCGCCAATATCCTCAGAATCCCACCCAATCTAATCCCCGCGCCAATATCCTCAGAATCCCACCCAATCTAATCCCCGCGCCAATGTCCTCAGAATCCCACCCAATCTAATCCCCGCGCCAATGTCCTCAGAATCCCACCCAATCTAATCCCCGCGCCAATATCCTCAGAATCACACCCAATCTAATCCGCGCGCCAATATCCTTAGAATCCCAACCAATCCAATCCCCGCGCCAATATCCTCAGAATCCCAACCAATCTAATCCCCGCGCCAATATCCTCAGAATCCCAACCAATCTAATCCCCGCGCCAATATCCTCAGAATCCCAACCAATCCAATCCCCGCGCCAATATCCTCAGAATCACACCCAATCTAATCCCCGCGCCAATAGCCTCAGAATCCCACCCAATCTAATCCCCGCGCCAATATCCTCAGAATCACACCCAATCTAATCCCCGCGCCAATATCCTTAGAATCCCACCCAATCTAATCCCCGCGCCAATATCCTCAGAATCCCACCCAATCTAATCAACCGCGCCAATGTCCTCAGAATCCCAACCAATCCAATCCCCGCGCCAATATCCTCAGAATCCCACCCAATCTAATCCCCGCGCCAATATCCTCAGAATCCCACCCAATCTAATCCCCGCGCCAATGTCCTCAGAATCCCACCCAATCTAATCACCGCGCCAATATCCTCGGAATTCCACCCAATCTAATCCCTGCGCCAATATCCTCAGAATCCCACCCAATCTAATCCCCGCGCCAATATCCTCAGAATCCCACCCAATCTAATCAACCGCGCCAATATCCTCAGAATCCCACCCAATCTAATCCCCGCGCCAATATCCTCAGAATCCCACCCAATCTAATCCCCGCGCCAATGTCCTCAGAATCCCACCCAATCTAATCCCCGCGCCAATGTCCTCAGAATCCCACCCAATCTAATCCCCGCGCCAATATCCTCAGAATCACACCCAATCTAATCCGCGCGCCAATATCCTCAGAATCCCAACCAATCCAATCCCCGCGCCAATATCCTCAGAATCCCAACCAATCTAATCCCCGCGCCAATATCCTCAGAATCCCAACCAATCTAATCCCCGCGCCAATATCCTCAGAATCCCAACCAATCCAATCCCCGCGCCAATATCCTCAGAATCACACCCAATCTAATCCCCGCGCCAATAGCCTCAGAATCCCACCCAATCTAATCCCCGCGCCAATATCCTCAGAATCACACCCAATCTAATCCCCGCGCCAATATCCTTAGAATCCCACCCAATCTAATCCCCGCGCCAATATCCTCAGAATCCCACCCAATCTAATCAACCGCGCCAATGTCCTCAGAATCCCAACCAATCCAATCCCCGCGCCAATATCCTCAGAATCACACCCAATCAAATCCCCGCGCCAATGTCCTCAGAATCCCAACCAATCCAATCCCCGCGCCAATATCCTCAGAATCACACCCAATCTAATCCCCGCGCCAATAGCCTCAGAATCCCACCCAATCTAATCCCAGCGCCAATATCCTCAGAATCCCACCCAATCTAATCCCCGCGCCAATGTCCTCAGAATCCCACCCAATCTAATCACCGCGCCAATATCCTCGGAATTCCACCCAATCTAATCCCCGCGCCAATATCCTCAGAATCACACCCAATCTAATCCCCGCGCCAATATCCTTAGAATCCCAACCAATCCAATCCCCGCGCCAATATCCTCAGAATCCCACCCAATCTAATCCCCGCGCCAATATCCTCAGAATCCCACCCAATCTAATCCCCGCGCCAATATCCTCGGAATTCCACCCAATCTAATCCCCGCGCCAATATCCTCAGAATCCCACCCAATCTAATCCCCGCGCCAATGTCCTCAGAATCCCACCCAATCTAATCCCCGCGCCAATATCCTCAGAATCACACCCAATCTAATCCGCGCGCCAATATCCTTAGAATCCCAACCAATCCAATCCTCGCGCCAATATCCTCAGAATCCCAACCAATCCAATCCCCGCGCCAATATCCTCAGAATCCCAACCAATCTAATTCCCGCGCCAATATCCTCAGAATCCCAACCAATCTAATCCCCGCGCCAATATCCTCAGAATCCCAACCAATCTAATCCCCGCGCCAATATCCTCAATGTCCCACCCGATCTATTCACCACGATAAAATCCTCAAAAAGACGTCAGCTACTTATGATCCCATAATGATCCCTATATTCCTTCATTTTAGCTCAACCAGCGGGATCGCTTCAACCTGGAGAACGATCTCTTCGCCTTGGCCTCAGCTGGTCGCGTGTCCACAGTGCAGGTGCTGGAGCTTGCCGACGCATTCAAAGATGAAGAATTCTACACGGTGTGGTCTGACCTGCTCTGCAACCTGAGCAACATTCGTGTGCTGGCCGATCACCTGGGCATGATGAAGCAGTGGCGCGCCTTCATCAGGCAGCTGTGCGAACCCGCATACCAGCGGTTGGGCTGGGACAATCGCCATGGCGACGGTCACGACGCTGCCCTGCTGCGGTCGGCTCTGATTGGCTCGCTAGGCCAGGCCGGTCACGAGACGGTCTTAGCTGAGGCCAGGACCCGCTTCGCTAGGCACTGCTCCGGCGAGGCGGCCTTGCCGGCCGATCTCAGGGCCAGCGTGTACACCTCGGTGCTGGCCAACGGGGGAGTGCAGGAGTTCGAATCTGCCATGCGTCTGTTGGACGCGACCGACTTGCAGGAGGAGAAGGTGCGACAATTATTCTGATCCCATATCCCAAAATGAGATCCCTATGTTATATTCCCTATTCTATGGGATATATTCGATTCCCTAACAGTTGGAAAATTAAGCTATTTTTAGTCCGTTTTTGCTGCGCCGGAAGGGAGCCATGCCACGCCGCCAGTGACTTTTTGAAGATACTTTAATAGTTATAATAAAAATAATTGCACGAGGGCTGCGGGCAACGGCACATCATTAGGTGACACTAGACCCGCAGCCAGCGAGAAGGCAATTCTGCCTAGTTCGCTGACTCCTGAGCACACACGCACACAGATACTATACGCAGGCACACGCTCACACAGGTGTGTACAACTGCCCTGACTTTCTCATCGTCAGGCAGTGTAAAATTTCACTGTGCCTTGCAGGTTGGCCCTCAAGGGCGTAAATTGACAAGCCCCCAAGCCTTCTCTCCGCGGCAGCGCCCAAAAATGAATGTGGCCTCGCCGCGGATTCGAGCTCAGGGACCTTGGTCGAGAGGCAAACGCGATAGACAGAGCCACTTTAACTGACCAATTGTACTTTCTAGAGCTTGATGAGCAAGATTAGAGAAGTTTTCAACCAACTACGTGTGTACAGTTAGCGCCAAGGTAAAGGACACTAGACACTGAAGGCTGAGATTATGCAGACACATGTGGTCGATCGTTAAGGAGACGCAATGCTGATGGCAAAACTGAATGCATTAGCAATTACGGGGAAGTGGACCTTCTGTCAGAATCATTGATGAATATCTCGACGTTCTTGAGAGTTGCCGAACTGGTTCTTGTCTCAGAAGAAAGAATCCTTCGTTGTGATCTTTTGAAATCCCAATTTGGCTCTATTATAAAAAACCCGAAGTTTCCGATCCCCAAATCCCCCAGGACCGGATCCTTCGCAGTCTGGGCAGCGCCAAAGATCCGAAGCTGAGGCAGCGAGTCCTTGAGCTGGCCGTCAGCCAGAAGGTTCGCCTGCAGGACGCAATCTTTGTCATCAGCGGCGCCGCCAGCGGCAGCCTTGAGGCCCGTCGGGCTACCTGGCAGTTTGTGAAGTCTCGCTGGGCCTGGTTCCAGGAGAAACTCTCCGGCCAGGTGCTCATGAGCCGGCTGGTGCAGCTGTTGTGCAACCATTTCTGCTCAGCCGAAGACTCCGACGATATCGAAGGCTTCTTCAAGGCCAACCCGGTTCCTTCGGCTGAGCGCAATGTGAGACAGGCTCTGGAGAATGCTCGGCTTAATGAGGCCATTCTGGCACGCGACGGGGACCAGATTAAGCAGTTTCTGGCCAAGTTCCAGGATTCAGATGATTGAAAATTGGAATCAAAAAGTTGAAATTTGAAATTTGAAATTTGAAATTGGCCATTCAGTTTTGTCCCCGATAAAAGCTATTCTGAAGATATTTTAGACAACTTTGTACAATGATCAACTAGAACAGCACAGCCAATGTGCGTGTGTGCACAAATGACATGTTTTGTTATTAGAAGCTACAAGAAAATGTTTTAAGATCGAAATTGTTGTCAGTAATTAGGCAAAAATCACACCAATTTTTGTTATTTTTTCATTCGCCAGCTTTCTGCCACAAGAAAGGTTCGGACCAACCACCGATACCAACCAATAAACAATCACTCCCAGACTAATGACCAATACCAACCAATAAACAATCACTCCCAGACTAATGACCAATACCAACCAATGACACTCACTCCCAGACTAATGACCAATACCAACCAATGACACTCACTCCCAGGCCAACAACCAATACCAACCAATGACACTCACTCTCAGACCAACAACCAATACCAACCAATGACACTCACACTCAGACAAACAACCAATACCAACCAATGACACTCACTCTCAGACCAACAACCAATACCGACCAATGACACTCACACTCAGACAAACAACCAATACCAACCAATGACACTCACTGCCAGGTCAGCAAACAATACCAACCGATGACACTCACTCCAAGGCCAGCCACCAATACCAACCAATGACACTCACTCCCAGACTAATGACCAATACCAACCAATAAGACTCACTCCCAGACTAATGACCAATACCAACCAATGACACTCACTCCCAGACTAATGACCAATACCAACCAATAAGACTCACTCCCAGACTAATGACCAATACCAACCAATGACACTCACTCCCAGACTAATGACCAATACCAACCAATGAGACTCACTCTCAGACTAATGACCAATACCAACCAATGAGACTCACTCCCAGACTAATGACCAATACCAACCAATGACACTCACTCTCAGACCAACAACCAATACCAACCAATGACACTCACTCCCAGACTAATGACGAATACCAACCAATGAGACTCACTCCCAGACTAATGACCAATATCAACCAATGACACTCACTCCCAGACTAATGGCCAATACCAACCAATGACACTCACTCTCAGACTAATGACCAATATCAACCAATGACACTCACTCTCAGACTAATGGGCAATAACAACCAATGACACTCACTCCCAGACTAATGGGCAATAACAACCAATGACACTCACTTCCAGACTAATGACCAATACCAACCAATGACACTCACTCCCAGACTAATGACCAATACTAACCAATGACACTCACTCCCAGACTAATGACCAATACCAACCAATGACACTCACTCCCAGACTAATGACCAATACCAACCAATGACACTCACTTCCAGACTAATGACCAATACCAACCAATGACACTCACTCCCAGACTAATGACCAATACCAACCAATTACACTCACTCCCAGACTAATGACCAATACCAACCAATGACACTCACTCCCAGACTAATGACCAATACCAACCAATGACACTCACTCCCAGACTAATGACCAATACCAACCAATGAGCACTCACTCCCAGACTAATGACCAATACCAACCAATGACACTCACTCCCAGACTAATGACCAATACCAACCAATGACACTCACTCCCAGACTAATGACCAATACCAACCAATTACACTCACTCCCAGACTAATGACCAATACCAACCAATTACACTCACTCCCAGACTAATGACCAATACCAACCAATGACACTCACTCCCAGACTAATGACCAATACCAACCAATGACACTCACTCCCAGACTAATGACCAATACCAACCAATTACACTCACTCCCAGACTAATGACCAATACCAACCAATGAGACTCACTCCCAGACTAATGACCAATATCAACCAATGACACTCACTCCCAGACTAATGACCAATACCAACCAATGAGCACTCACTCCCAGACTAATGACCAATACCAACCAATGACACTCACTCCCAGACTAATGACCAATACCAACCAATGACACTCACTCCCAGACTAATGACCAATACCAACCAATTACACTCACTCCCAGACTAATGACCAATACCAACCAATTACACTCACTCCCAGACTAATGACCAATACCAACCAATGACACTCACTCCCAGACTAATGACCAATACCAACCAATGAGACTCACTCCCAGACTAATGACCAATACCAACCAATTACACTCACTCCCAGACTAATGACCAATACCAACCAATGACACTCACTCCCAGACTAATGACCAATACCAACCAATTACACTCACTCCCAGACTAATGGGCAATACCAACCAATTACACTCACTCCCAGACTAATGGGCAATACCAACCAATTACACTCACTCCCAGACTAATGACCAATACCAACCAATTACACTCACTCCCAGACTAATGACCAATACCAACCAATTACACTCACTCCCAGACTAATGACCAATACCAACCAATGACACTCACTCCCAGACTAATGACCAATACCAACCAATTACACTCACTCCCAGACTAATGACCAATACCAACCAATTACACTCACTCCCAGACTAATGACCAATACCAACCAATGACACTCACTCCCAGACTAATGACCAATACCAACCAATTACACTCACTCCCAGACTAATGACCAATACCAACCAATGAGACTCACTCCCAGACTAATGACCAATATCAACCAATGACACTCACTCCCAGACTAATGACCAATACCAACCAATGAGCACTCACTCCCAGACTAATGACCAATACCAACCAATGACACTCACTCCCAGACTAATGACCAATACCAACCAATGACACTCACTCCCAGACTAATGACCAATACCAACCAATGACACTCACTCCCAGACTAATGACCAATACCAACCAATTACACTCACTCCCAGACTAATGACCAATACCAACCAATGAGACTCACTCCCAGACTAATGACCAATACCAACCAATGACACTCACTCCCAGACTAATGACCAATACCAACCAATGACACTCACTCCCAGACTAATGACCAATACCAACCAATGAGCACTCACTCCCAGACTAATCACCAATACCAACCAATGACACTCACTCTCAGACTAATCACGAATACCAACCAATTACACTCACTCCCAGACTAATCACCAATACCAACCAATGACACTCACTCCCAGACTAATGACCAATACCAACCAATGATGTAATGGTTTTTATTCCTAGCCTTTGAGGCAGTTTTTGAATGTTAACAATCTTTCTAATAATTTGCTGAATCATTCTATCGTATTTGCTGTTCGTTCGTTTAACATCGTTCATTACTGTACATCGCTGATTACGTAATCGCAACTGACATAAATACAACAAGCACGGCCTCACGGGGCCTTCGTAGAATCTGGTTTCACACCGCCAAACACCGCGTGTTACACTCACTCCAAGGCCAGCCACCAATACCAACCAATGACACTCACTCCAAGGCCAGCCACCAATACCAACCAATGACACTCACTCCAAGGCCAGCCACCAATACCAACCAATGACACTCACTCCAAGGCCAGCCACCAATACCAACCAATGACACTCACTCCAAGGCCAGCCACCAATACCAACCAATGACACTCACTCCAAGGCCAGCCACCAATACCAACCAATTACACTCACTCCCAGACTAATGACCAATACCAACCAATGACACTCACTCCCAGACTAATGACCAATACCAACCAATGACACTCACTCCCAGACTAATGACCAATACTAACCAATGAGCACTCACTCCCAGACTAATGACCAATATCAACCAATGACACTCACTCCCAGACTAATGACCAATACCAACCAATGACACTCACTCCCAGACTAATGACCAATACCAACCAATGACACTCACTCTCAGACTAATGGGCAATAACAACCAATGACACTCACTCCCAGACTAATGACCAATACCAAACAATGACACTCACTCCTAGGCCAGTACCCAATACCAGCTGATACAGTTCACAAAACGTACAATATTTAGATGCGATTAATTGCTCGATGTCTGGACACTTCAACGAAAAATGTTCTTTTAACAAGATAAGCTCAACGCAGATAAAGATAAGCTCGACTGTTATAGCCTCTTAAAAATGAATGAAGAAGGCGCAAGGCGCACTTTATCAAGTGAAGAGCTTTTCTAATAATCATAAATGTCCGCTTGTTATCTAGACAGCCAGACTGACAGATCTCATGTTGATTATCGGTTTTATGAGAAAAATCTGAACAACTCAGCTCTAGACAGATAAGAGAGAGCGCGTCAATAAATCAGATTCAACTCGGAAACTGAGAGCTACCACTGCATCAAATTTTTCGGGGCGTGCCAACTTTTTTGGATGCCGCGTCACGGACGCAAGGGGTGGCACTTTGCTAATTGCTCTGACTCCTGCTCTGACGCTCTGACAACTCCACCTCGCTTGTCGCTTCCTTCCCCACCAATGCTGCATCTCCCTCCAAGCCTCCTTCCCTGCAACGCTGCTTCATCTCCCTCCAAGCCTCCTTCCCCACCACTGCTGCATCTCCCTCCAAGCCTCCTTCCCCACCAATGCTGCATCTCCCTCCAAGCCTCCTTCCCCACCAATGCTGCATCTCCCTCCAAGCCTCCTTCCCCACCACTGCTGCATCTCCCTCCAAGCCTCCTTCCCCACCACTGCTGCATCTCCCTCCAAGCCTCCTTCCCCACCAATGCTGCATCTCCCTCCAAGCCTCCTTCCCCACCAATGCTGCATCTCCCTCCAAGCCTCCTTCCCCACCAATGCTGCATCTCCCTCCAAGCCTCCTTCCCCACCACTGCTGCATCTCCCTCCAAGCCTCCTTCCCCACCACTGCTGCATCTCCCTCCAAGCCTCCTTCCCCACCTGCACTGCTGCATCTCCCTCCAAGCCTCCTTCCCCACCTGCACTGCTGCATCTCCCTCCAAGCCTCCTTCCCTACCAATGCTGCATCTCCCTCCAAGCCTCCTTCCCCACCAATGCTGCATCTCCCTCCAAGCCTCCTTCCCCACCAATGCTGCATCTCCCTCCAAGCCTCCTTCCCCACCAATGCTGCATCTCCCTCCAAGCCTCCTTCCCCACCAATGCTGCATCTCCCTCCAAGCCTCCTTCCCTGCACCGCTGCTTCATCTCCCTCCAAGCCTCCTTCCCCACCAATGCTGCATCTCCCTCCAAGCCTCCTTCCCTACCACTGCTGCATCTCCCTCCAAGCCTCCTTCCCCACCTGCACTGCTGCATCTCCCTCCAAGCCTCCTTCCCCACCTGCACTGCTGCATCTCCCTCCAAGCCTCCTTCCCTACCAATGCTGCATCTCCCTCCAAGCCTCCTTCCCCACCAATGCTGCATCTCCCTCCAAGCCTCCTTCCCCACCAATGCTGCATCTCCCTCCAAGCCTCCTTCCCCACCAATGCTGCATCTCCCTCCAAGCCTCCTTCCCCACCAATGCTGCATCTCCCTCCAAGCCTCCTTCCCTGCACCGCTGCTTCATCTCCCTCCAAGCCTCCTTCCCCACCAATGCTGCATCTCCCTCCAAGCCTCCTTCCCTACCACTGCTGCATCTCCCTCCAAGCCTCCTTCCCCACCAATGCTGCATCTCCCTCCAAGCCTCCTTCCCCACCAATGCTGCATCTCCCTCCAAGCCTCCTTCCCTGCACCGCTGCTTCATCTCCCTCCAAGCCTCCTTCCCCACCAATGCTGCATCTCCCTCCAAGCCTCCTTCCCTGCACCGCTGCTGCATCTCCCTCCAAGCCTCCTTCCCCACCTGCACTGCTGCATCTCCCTCCAAGCCTCCTTCCCCACCTGCACTGCTGCATCTCCCTCCAAGCCTCCTTCCCCACCTGCACTGCTGCATCTCCCTCCAAGCCTCCTTCCCCACCTGCACTGCTGCATCTCCCTCCAAGCCTCCTTCCCCACCTGCACTGCTGCATCTCCCTCCAAGCCTCCTTCCCTGCACCGCTGCTTCATCTCCCTCCAAGCCTCCTTCCCCACCTGCACTGCTGCATCTCCCTCCAAGCCTCCTTCCCCACCAATGCTGCATCTCCCTCCAAGCCTCCTTCCCCACCAATGCTGCATCTCCCTCCAAGCCTCCTTCCCTGCACCGCTGCTGCATCTCCCTCCAAGCCTCCTTCCCCACCTGCACTGCTGCATCTCCCTCCAAGCCTCCTTCCCCACCTGCACTGCTGCATCTCCCTCCAAGCCTCCTTCCCCACCTGCACTGCTGCATCTCCCTCCAAGCCTCCTTCCCCACCTGCACTGCTGCATCTCCCTTTCTGTTTTCATGCTAACTTTTTTGTAGCAACAAAGAGTTAATGATTTTCATTTGCACCATATGTAGGCGGCATATACTGTATCAGTGTATAATAATTTATCCTTTTGTGAAGAGCTGGCTCAATTACTGCCATACAGCTATGCTCAACATCCAGTTATATCCGGTTTTTGCCACACAAACACACAGACACACACAAAGCTTGATATCATACGTAGAGAGCCCCAACTCTGATCTCCGCCACATCGGGCTCTGTGATTTGTCGCAGTAAAATCTCTGCTATTTCTCTATCTCTGCTAAAAGACAAATCGGTCTGTGTGTTTACCGCAATTTGCTAGACTAACGCATGGGACAGACAGAGCGATTGTCAGATGCAGTTATTTCATATTCTCAATAATGTATAAACAGCCGATGTACTATATGCGATAAGCTCGCCAAACCATTGTCAATGCGGGGAGACAAAAAATAATATATTTGTCAAGCAATTAAGGGGATTATTATTTTCATGCCAAGCCGGACACACTAGTAGAAGCAGCGCAGTTATTTGAGACTGCGACACAGGCAAGAAAGGTTACTAGCTGTGCGGCTTTAGTGGCTCTGGTTTAGTGCTTGCTTTGACCCAGCATTTAATCCTATAAATAAAAAAGTCGCTCAGTTCAAATACAATTTAAATCCCCACAAGGCCTCTCGTGTAATCCCAATTCCCCAATTCCCATCCTAGATATCCCAGTCAACCCAGAGCATCGAGATATTGGTCTCGATTTAACTGAAAAAAGAACTCAAATTAGAAAAATGGTATTAGCGACATCGACAGATGTGCATTGCCAGTTAGTACCAGCTAAATAAATGTATAGAAAAATATTATCCGCACAGTGATACAATGATTTGCTACACCTAATTACTGTCAATCCACGCGGATGGCTTGGTCTGGGCGGAAAGATCACACACACAAACCCACACCAGCTGTCATTCAAAATAAAGAAAGTGCTTTGATCTGGCCTTCAAATTTAGAACAAGAATAAATTGGTTTACTGCTACCGTTCATTTATCAATAAACCTACCTATCCTTCCCCTTCCTCTCCTCTCCTCTCCCCCTCTCCTCTCCTCTCCTCTCATCTCATCTCATCTCATCTCATCTCATCTCATCTCATCTCATCTCCTCTCCTCTAATCTCATCTCCTCTCCTCTCCTCTCATCTCCTCTCCTCTCCTCTTCTCTCCTCTCCTCTCCTCTCCTCTCCTCTAATCTCATCTCCTCTCCTCTCCTCTCCTCTCCTCTCCTCTCCTCTAATCTCATCTCATCTAATCTCCTCTCCTCTCCTCTCCTCTCCTCTCCTCTAATCTCATCTCATCTAATCTCCTCTCCTCTCCTCTCCTCTAATCTCATCTCCTCTCCTCTCCTCTTCTCTCCTCTCCTCTAATCTCATTGTCATCTAATCTAATCTCATCTCATCTCCTCTCCTCTCATCTCCTCTCCTCTCCTCTCGCTAATCTCATCTCCTCTCCTCTCCTATCCCCAATAGCTTCCTCAGCTGCCAGACTCACTGTTTCCCACCGAGTAGGAGAATCCCGTGAGTGAGTGCGGAGCTGTTGTTCCCACCAGCGGCTGAGTCCCACCTCGCTGACACCAGGCTGCTACAATTCGCTCCACTCTGCAGTACCAGCTGCGGCCGGCAACTCAGACTGTCGAACTGAAACGTCAGCGCCGCCGCCGGTCCGAACTCTTTGACGATGTCGTCGGCAGTGTCAAAGCCGCGGCAGAGTCGCTGCGTTATGGCCGCGCGCGACTTCCTCCATGGCCGCTTCGAGACTCCAGAACGGCGCCGGCAGATGCGACGGCGGCTGCTGAGAATAGCCGCGCTCGCTACGCTCCGCCGTTGACAGGCCCTCCTGGCAGACCGGCAGCACAACCTGGTGGCAAAGCGCGCAGTGCCGGTTGCGGTAAACAGGGCCGCCGCCGCCATCCAGGCCGCCTCGATGTGGACTGAATGGGCCCTCGTTGCAGGCGTCCCAGACCTTCCACCTGGCCTGCCAGAGTCTAGGGTCGATGACAGACGAAGCTGTGGATGAGTTCCACCACTGATCTGGACAGTCGGCGATCACCTTCAGCCAGCAGGATCGAAGGCTAGCGGGCGGTTCGAGTCCGCTTCCCAGATCGCCGAGTTGCTTCGGCGCCTCGAATCGACGCCCGTGGCAGGTCGAGCAGGCGGGATTGCGAAACAGCAGGCCATCCGCGACAACGGGAAGTGCTGGCCCGAGGCGGCACAGATCGTCCAGCGGATGGTGGACGCTGACGCACCTAGCAACCGTTGCTAGGCCAGCGTTACTAATGCCGGCTAGCGGTGTGGCGAAGTAGCCAATCAGAGGCTGGCAGGACATCGGCAGCTGGTTGATCATCGATGAAGTGTCCGTGTCGATGGTTGCGTCAGCGCAGCAGTCGCCCAGCCGCTGACAGACGGAATCGCAGCTGCATGCGGGAATCGCAGCGGAGGCGTCGGCGGCGGGCGAGAATCTGCAGGAGCCGCAGTCGTCTATCGAGCTCTCTGTGTCGCTCTTTGATGTCGCCGCCGTTGTTTGTAGAAGCAGTAGCAGGAGCAGATGTTCTCTCATTTTGCTGCTTCTGGGTTGCAGTGTCGAAAAGTTTGGAATAGAAAGAAACTTTACTATACTTAATTTATGCTCATTTTAGGTCAGGTAAGCTGGCAACTCAATATATATAATGATGAAGAATCTGTCTCGATCAAAACCATGCGAAACAGGTAAAACCAGTTGCTAACAGGTAAAACACATTTTTTAACCGGTGAGAACCGGTGAAGTGAATGAGATCCTCATTCAACAGACAAATCCATTTGTGTTTACAGTGTTTATGCATAGAACCCTGTCAATGCTTTTTCTAGTCAAGAATAACGAATGCGTTTCTTTTCAAATAGATTATTTCTGCTTCCTTGGCCAATCGATACAGCGAACTGGCTGCTGTTAGTTAATAATTCAGCGCTACCTTAGTATCCAGGACCTCATTTAGTTGCTGTGAACAACCGCGATAATTAAATTCCAAATAGAAAAAATTGAGCCAACTCACCTGCAGAAAACCATCTGACTACTGTGTATACTCGTATATTTAACTTATTAATTGCTAACTTGAGTTATCAGCGTCAAACGACACGTCACTCGGTACTTGACTCTACCTCCTGTCACTTCACAGTTTTTGTGTTTCAAAAGCCACTTAAAAATATTAAATTGCTTTCCTTTTGCAGATAAATTCCTCCTATCCTCTCCCCTGATCTAGTCCCTTCTATCCTCTCCCCTGATCTAGTCCCATCCTATCCTCTCCCCTGATCTAGTCCCATCCTATCCTCTCCCCTGATCTAGTCCCTTCTATCCTCTCCCCTGATCTAGTCCCATCCTATCCTCTCCCCTGATCTAGTCCCATCCTATCCTCTCCCCTGATCTAGTCCCATCCTATCCTCTCTCCTGATCTAGTCCCATCCTATCCTCTCCCCTGATCTAGTCCCTTCTATCCTCTCCCCTGATCTAGTCCCATCCTATCCTCTCCCCTGATCTAGTCCCTTCTATCCTCTCCCCTGATCTAGTCCCATCCTATCCTCTCCCCTGATCTAGTCCCATCCTATCCTCTCCCCTGATCTAGTCCCATCCTATCCTCTCCCCTGATCTAGTCCCTTCTATCCTCTCCCCTGATCTAGTCCTTCTATCCTCTCCCCTGATCTAGTCCCATCCTATCCTCTCCCCTGATCTAGTCCCATCCTATCCTCTCCCCTGATCTAGTCCCATCCTATCCTCTCCCCTGATCTAGTCCCTTCTATCCTCTCCCCTGATCTAGTCCCTTCTATCCTCTCCCCTGATCTAGTCCCATCCTATCCTCTCCCCTGATCTAGTCCCATCCTATCCTCTCCGATCTAGTCCCATCCTATCCTCTCCCCTGATCTAGTCCCTTCTATTCTCTCCCCTGATCTAGTCCCATCCTACTGATCTACTCCCTGCTATCCTCTGCTCTCTTCCTAAACAAAGTATTATCGTCAAGCAACAATTAACTTGCAAAGTATATCGGCACAATATGCTGCAGAATGCTTACCTTAGCAACTGAGATCTGCGAATCGGTACCAATAAAACACAGAATTAAATTGTAGGGCAACAGAATAAGCACATATTATACATATGTAAACGATAAAATAACAAACAAATCACATTTTAAGACAGTAAATCTACATGCACGCAGTTCTGCGATGATGCACTACATCTGCAATACGTAGGCGAGAACTCAACGTCTAAATGACTTTAATACAAGCTCAAACGCAGGGAAGGAGTTTGGGGAAGAGCGCTTACAGCCAGGCAGCCGGTTGGGGGGCTGCTTTTGGGGATAAAAAAGCTAGAGCTTCAAAATCTCCCAGCCGCCAATTGGTCGGCTACTGAAGGGATGGGAGGATGGGGGGGAAGCAGGACCGGACATGGGAAGATATGACCGCGAACGCGTATTTTAGCCTAGTCACATCTCCCAGCGGCTATATAGTAGGCCGCTCCCTACCTTTGATCCCCGAGAGCCCAATCTGAAATCTCTTTTTGTTCAGTTTGTGACGGATAACCCTTGAGTCTGTGTTAGATTCAGGACGGGGACTCAATGCAAAACATACCTGTGCAATGAAACTTTGCATAACTTCTAGCTTTTTAATCTCTCTTTTTTGTATATCACGATCGCAGCGCTCACACGCGAGATGAGGGGATCTGGGATAATTGACTGCTGTATGATCCCAGAGTTCTGCAACCGTGCGCTTCATAACTTCGGCATCCCAAAGGCACTTACTGCAGCGCGTAGGCACAAAGGAGAGTAAGAGTCTGAAGCGTTCCAACTTTCTTTGTATATTACACGGGCGTCGCATTGCCAGTGGAACAAAGGTAGCCATCAGAAATCCTGTTTAATTTCCTGTCCGAAGAAGAGTTTATTAACGCAGGATTTAATCAATCCGTGATGTGCCGATTTTTATAATCGGGGCGTCGTGATTACGTAATCAAGGTGCGATACACATCATCACACATCATGTGGTGACACTAGAGCCGCAGCTAGCGAGGAGGCAATTCTGCCCATTCCACCGACTCCTGAGCACACACGCACACAGGGGTGCTCATCTGCCCTGACTTTCTCACCCTCAGGCTGTGTATACTCTTAGGTCCTCAAAGCCTTCTTTCCACGGAATGTGGCCTCGCCGAGCTCAGGGATTCTAAGTCGTACTCATACTGTACTCATACTTTAAGAAAGCATGCTCATCAGTTCATGAGAATAAATACACAATACGTGCTCCACGTGTCAAACGAAGTGCTATAGAAAGTTGAGCAAAAAAACTAGCATTGTCGTGTCAGCATCGGGTCTGCTTCTTTCGCCTGTTAGGAAGCACTGGCGCATAATAGAATTTGATGATGCCATTCAAACTACCATCTAACAATGGGTAGCTGAGCATGAAGTTTCTATTTTGGTCGCGCTCGGGAAACACTCAGTAAACAAATCAGCGTTGTTTTCTCGACTATAAAAATAAAATGAAAGTGAAAAAAATCGGCGGTAAACACTCGCGCCCAAAAAAATCCCCGAAATCTCTTATCCTCTCTTGACGAGCGCACACAAAAATAATCACAGTTTGCAGCTGTGACGCGGAGCAGCATTTTCATCAGAAATAGGCGATTACAGCCGAGCACGAGATGCGGGCAACGACCAGTTTTGTTTTTTTAGTTATCGTCATGCCGATTTGGCACACTCGCGCACGCACAGCCCTTGCCTACTCGCCAATGGGAAAGCGAAATCCCAAAATGAGAATGTTAAGCCAACACACATCCGGGGGGGGGTGGAGGGATTTTAGCAACAGAGTTGAAAATAAAATGACCCCAAAAATGATCATTAGTTTATATGAGCTTTTTCAGAATGCAGCCGTGTATTTTTTGTTTCGACATTAATATTTTATTACGTACAGAGACAGAAACCGCATAAAATATCTATGCAATAATCTAGCCACGAGTCACTGCGTAAGAAAGTTGTCACAGAGAAATGCTATTAGCAACTGTATGCCTACTCGGTATTGGTGGCGAATTACTTGCGCTTACTGTTAGACTTTTTACTATCTGTCCGCGCAGACGATGCGGCGGCAGCGGCGGCGGCAGCTGCTGCTCCAGGCTTAACCGCCGCATGGCCGCTCTCCTTCAAATGCTTGAATAGCGCATTCTTCGATTCGAACCATTGTCGACAGGATTTGCACACCTGAGTAACCGAGTTAGCGACGCCATCGGCGCCATCAGCAGCCGCCTCGGCCACCTCCTGGCGTCGCTGTTCAAGCAGCTCCTGCTGTTTCTGTCGCTGACGATCCTTCCTGCGGCGAGGCTTCTTCGACGACGAAGCCTGCTTAGATGCTTCGTCTTCGTCATCATTGGAGCCTGCGCTCTCCACAGCGACCTCCTTGGCATTGCCTGCATCAGCTTCCTCGTTCTGCTCTTTCTGATCTTCTTTGTCCGAGTCGTTCAACTGAAGCTGCTGACGCTTCTTATTCTTTTTGTTGTTCTTCTTGCCGCTTTTAGATTTCTTGGTCGCCTCCGTAGATTCATCTTCCTCTTCGTCGCCGTGCTCGTCTGGAACTCGACCTCCCTGTTCGGCTTGTTGTTCGCTTGATGTCAACAATTCAACTCGATCGTGCCTGGCCATCTCAGCGCGCAGCAGTTCCAGGCGTTCCCGGTGCCGCTTGGAACGGTCGTGGCTCTGCTTGGCACCCGGAGTGCGGAACATTTTCTCGCAGACTAAGCACATCAGCTCATTGTCTGATTCTGCTTCAGCCTCGGCTGCTCGATTATCCACCGCCTCGCCGTCTTCAACAATTCCTTCACCTCCTTGGTCAGCTACCTGATCGTCGTCGGAATCGTCGAAATCGGACGCCCCGGCGCCGTGCTCGGCTTCGATCTTGGCGAGTTCGGCCTCCAACTCGTCGGTGCGAGCCCAGGCCGGGGCCTGGTAACGACTGGCGGTCTCCAGGTGAGCCCGGCGAGCCGCCGAGGCCATGGCCTTGGCTTTGGCTTCAACTTCGCGAGCCCGAGCCTCTAGTCGGCGTCGTTCGGCTACAACGCGGGGATCGCGCTTCTTAACGAATGCCACCAGGGTGCGCACCTCTTCGTTGCGCTCCCGCCTAGCGGCGTCCCTGGCTGCCCGGTTCTCCTTCTCCATGGCCTTGCGGGCGTACTTATTCGGCGCCTCCCTGGTGTCGTACTTCTCCACCCAGACGTAGGATTTGCGAGTGAAGAAGGTCTCCCAGTGGGAGTAGAAGGGGCCAACAACATTGTCGTAGGGCGAGTCGGAGCGACCGAATTCTGCAATGTTTTGTCACAATATACTCGAAGCTTGCAATTATGATCTATAGAAAGACATTAGTATCAACCTGACGATTTGGGAAGTTTATAATATCAACCTGAGGATTTGGAAAGCTTATAATATCAACCTGAGGATTTGGAAAGCTTATAATATCAACCTGAGGATTTGGAAAGCTTATAATATCAACCTGAGGATTTGGAAAGCTTATAATATCAACCTGAGGATTTGGAAAGCTTATAATATCAACCTGAGGATTTGGAAAGCTTATAATATCAACCTGAGGATTTGGAAAGCTTATAATATCAACCTGAGGATTCAGGAAGTTTATAATATCTACCTTGGGATTTGGGAAGCTTATAATATCAACCTGATGATCTGGGAAGTTAATAATATTCACCTGAGGATCTGTATGAAGTCCAGGACACATTAATGTACCTGAGGATCTAAATGAAGTCCAGGACACATTTATGTACCTGAGGATCTAAATGAAGTCCAGGACACATTAATGTACCTGAGGATCTATATGAAGTCCAGGACACATTAATGTACCTGAGGATCTATATGAAGTCCAGGACACATTAATGTACCTGAGGATCTATATGAAGTCCAGGACACATTAATGTACCTGAGGATCTATATGAAGTCCAGGACACATTAATGTACCTGAGGATCTATATGAAGTCCAGGACACATTAATGTACCTGAGGATCTATATGAAGTCCAGGACACATTAATGTACCTGAGGATCTATATGAAGTCCAGGACACATTAATGTACCTGAGGATCTATATGAAGTCCAGGACACATTAATGTACCTGAGGATCTATATGAAGTCCAGGACACATTTATGTACCTGAGGATCTATATGAAGTCCAGGACACATTAATATACCTGAGGATCTATATGAAGTCCAGGACACATTAATGTACCTGAGGATCTAAATGAAGTCCAGGACACATTAATGTACCTGAGGATCTAAATGAAGTCCAGGACACATTAATGTACCTGAGGATCTAAATGAAGTCCAGGACACATTAATGTACCTGAGGATCTATATGAAGTCCAGGACACATTAATGTACTTGAGTATTTAGGAGCAACAATAAATTTGTCATACAGTCTGAAATGTCAATCTGTGGTGGCACCAACCTGGAAAATCTGGCGGCGGCTCGTCGTCTCCGTCGCAGGCCCGCCTCTCCTCCTCGGCCAGATCGTTGAACACCTTGGCGTACACAGTGAAATAGCCCTCTTCGCCGTCGTCATAATCATCGTAGCAAGCCGAGGTGAAGTATTGAAATACGTCCAGCCGCTCCTCCTGGTAGGCCTCGCCGCGCCCGAGGCCGCCTTTGAGAATGCGCTCCCGGTGCTTGTCGTACCAGGCTCGCTCCTGCGGATCAGAGAGAGTCTCGTAGGCCTTCTGAACCAATCGGAAATGAGCGGTGGCCTCCTCAACGCGGTCTGGATTCTTATCTGGATGCCAGCGTAACGCCAGGCGCCTGTAGGCCTTCTTTAATTCGTCGTCAGTTGCCTGACGCTCAACTTCCAACAGGTCGTAGTAGCAGCGAACTCCGCCGCTTTTCGGATCGGTCGAAGTCATGACGAAATTCGAGCTAAATCAATGATCCAGCTATGTACAGGTGCTGCCGAGTCTGCGTGTGACTCCCTTTGGCTGCAAGGAATAATAATAATAATAATAATAATAATAATACTTGCAGGAGGACTGTGGGGCACATCACTTGGTGACACTAGACCCGCAGCCAACGAGAGACAACTCGGCCCATTCCGCTGACCTCTAACTCAAACAGGTGTGCATATCCGGCCCGACTTCGTCAGGCAGTGTACACTTTGACCCTCAAGGACGAAAATTGCACGACAAGCTCCCATGCCTTCTCTCCGCGGCTGCGACTCAAACTAATGTGGCCTCGCCGCGGATTCGAGCTCAGGGACCTTGGTGCGAGAGGCAGACTCGATCTCTCTGATCTGTCTGATCTGTCTGATCTCTCACGTGTCTGATCTCTCCCGTGTCTGATCTCTCCCGTGTCTGATCTCTCCCGTGTCTGATCTCTCACGTGTCTGATCTCTCCCGTGTCTGATCTCTCACGTGTCTCATCTCTCCCGTGTCTGATCTCTCCCGTGTCTGATCTCTCCCGTGTCTGATCTCTCCCGTGTCTCATCTCTCCCGTGTCTCATCTCTCCCGTGTCTCATCTCTCCCGTGTCTCATCTGTCCCGTGTCTCATCTCTCCTGTGTCTGATCTCTCCCGTGTCTGATCTCTCCCGTGTCTGATCTCTACCCGTGTCTGATCTCTCCCGTGTCTGATCTCTCACGTGTCTGATCTCTACCCGTGTCTCATCTTTCACGTGTCTCATCTCTCCCGTGTCTCATAATTTCTGACAGCTGTTGGGTCCAACAGCGGGTGGGGGCAGTTTGTCCGGATCGCTGAGAAATTAGAGCTTCAAAAAATATAAATTTAAATGACAGTTTCTTATTAATTAGGTAATTATATAGTAGTAGGCAACAGAGTTGTTACTACGCAATATTGATTTAAGTTAAGAGTACAGCAGATAAATTGCGTTGACACAGATAGATTAATGTAATCATTAACTACATGCCCACATAATAAAAACTATAATTTACAGTTAAAATGCAGGTCATATAGTCAATCACAAGAGTACTTCATCTCCCAGTTTTTCATCCCAGAGTCCCATGGCCAGCCGCTGCAGACTAATCATGAGTAGTTTTACCGCAAGCGAACTCTCTAGCCTGGCTGAGCAGTCGGGCACGGAAGGCGGCGTCAGTGACAATCAGCGACGCCCAGGTAGCCGTGTCCATGGCGTTCACCTCTCGCATAGTGTCCAGA
The DNA here is from genome assembly GCA_950097015.1 of Macrostomum hystrix. NCBI lineage: Eukaryota > Metazoa > Platyhelminthes > Macrostomidae > Macrostomum > Macrostomum hystrix. Next base: position 925,194 of record CATNEN010000025.1, on the reverse strand, counting down.
GTGAGCTCCGCCAAGCGCGTCCTCTTCTCCGCCGGCATCAGGCGCAGAGCTTCGGCTAGCGAAACAAACTGGCCCCAACTGAGCAGGGCGTAGGCGGCGCCAGCGAAGGCTGCGCCCAGCGCCAGGCCGTAACTGCCGCCTCTACTAGTAGAAGATGACGATAAGCCGCCGCCAATCAGAGCACCGAGGCAGACAAAGAGACCGGCTTGCACAGACCTACCAACTGAGGCACGGACTGCCTCCTCTTCGGCTAAGCCGGTTATTAAATTCGATGCCGCCTTCAGTCGCCAATTAAGCACTCGCGGATCCCAGGCCTTGACAAATGCGATTAGGACCCGAATCTCTTCGCTGCGGCTCTGCTGATTGGCCGAGGCCGCAGCCGCAGCCTCCCAGCTGGAGTAGAATGGCGCAACCACCGATTCGAAGTCTGAGTCCGACCTGCCGAATGCTGCGGTGGATTGAGATTGCACTGTGATTTACTGCTCAAACTTTCTCAGAACCCTAACAGTGAGAGAGGGAGAGAGGGAGAAGAGGGGTAGTGAGAGAGTAGGGGCAGAATGAGAAGAGGTGTTGAGTGAGAATAGAAGTAGAGTACGTAGAAGAGGGGTAGATTGAGAAGAGGGTAGAGTGAGAAGAAGAGGGTAGATTAAGAAGATGGGTAGAGTGAGAAGAGGGGCAGAGTGAGAAGAGATGTAGAGTGAGACGAGATGTAGAGTGAGAAGAGATGTAGAGTGAGAAGAGATGTAGAGTGAGAAGAGATGTAGAGTGAGAAGAGGGGTAGAGGGAGAAGAGATGGAGAGTGAGACGAGATGTAGAGTGAGAAGAGGGGCAGAGTGAGAAGAGATGTAGAGTGAGAAGAGATGTAGAGTGAGAGTAGGGGTAGATTGAGAAGAGGGGTTGAGTGATGCTGAAGCATGCTAATAACTGGAGCAGGAGTTTCACTTGGAAGTAGAAGAGTTCGTGGGAGTTTATCCCCTAGACAACTTAAGCTAACCTGGCATAGGCGGTGGCGGGACAGAGTCGCCCATTCCGTTCGTGCTCATTGACTGCGTGAACTCCGCAGCCAGCCGGTCAAACAGTCCATTGTAGACGCTGAAAAATCCACCAGGTCCGTCGCTATAATCGCGATAGCAGCCCGGTGGAAAGTATTCGAAAATGTTGACAGAAGCGGCGGCTGATTCCGCGCCTGCGTCAGGCGGGCGCTTGGATCTACCACCACGCCGCAGAATTCGCTGCCGATTCTCGTCGTACCAGGCTCTGGTGCGCGGATCGCTCAGTATCTCATAGGCTCGTTGAATTTGTCGGAATTGTTCGGCGGAGGCGGTCGCAAGTTCAGGCGTCGGCTGCTTGTCCGGATGCCAGATCAGGGCCTGATGCCGATAGGCTCGGCGCAACTCGGCCTGGCTGACAGCCGGATCAATCTGCAGCAGATCGTAGTAGCAGCGGAAGCCGCGGCTGTCACAACTGTCAGTGTTGCCCGATGGCATGCTAGTTCGTATGCAGCTCAGGACTTTGTGTGTGCGCCTGAATGTCAGGCAAAGTTTATTTAATTTTTAGTCCTAACAGTTGCTGAGATTAATGGTTCTCGATCGATTTTAAAGAGGCTTAAAGATAAAATATGAATGCGTGAAATTTGCTACTATCTTATCGTGAGATTGATATCGTGCAAGTTAGCGCAATCTTTCACAAACCGGACGATGAATGCCTTGATAGCTGGCACAATTCCTTCACAAGCTAAATGATCGATATTGTCAAAATTGGTGCAGTCTTTAACAAGCTGGAAGCTGGATGTTTGACAGCTGGTGCAATCTTTTACAAGCTGGATGTTTGGCAGCTGGTGCAATCTTTTACAAGCTGGATGTTTGACAGCTGGTGCAATCTTTTACAAGCTGGATGTTTGACAGCTGGTGGAATCTTTTACAAGCTGGAAGCTGGATGTTTGGCAGCTGGTGCAATCTTTACAAGCTGGAAAATGAATATCGTGGAAGCAGGCGCAATATTTCACAAGCTGGATATCGTGGAAGTTGGCGCAATCTTTCACAAGCTGGATTTAATGGAAGCTGGCGCAATCTTTCACAAGCTGGATTTAATGGAAGCTGGCGCAATCTTTCACAAGCTGGATTTAATGGAAGCTGGCGCAATCTTTCACAAGCTGGATTTAATGGAAGCTGGCGCAATCTTTCACAAGCTGGATTTAATGGAAGCTGGCGCAATCTTTCACAAGCTGGATTTAATGGAAGCTGGCGCAATCTTTCACAAGCTGGATTTAATGGAAGCTGGCGCAATCTTTCACAAGCTGGATTTAATGGAAGCTGGCGCAATCTTTCACAAGCTGGATTTAATGGAAGCTGGCGCAATCTTTCACAAGCTGGATTTAATGGAAGCTGGCGCAATCTTTCACATGCTGGATATCGTGGAAGCTGGCGCAATCTTTGACAAGCTGGATTTCATGGAAGCTGGAAGTTGGAATCATTCACAAGCTGGAAGACGGATATCGTGGAAGCTGGGGCAATCTTTTACAAGTTAGACGTAATCTTCCACTTCTTTGTAGTAGCAAAATACGAAGATAGCTAAGCAGCAGAATTTTTTTGTAGCAAGATCGGATACAATTTGCAACATGTGTGTAGCCAGCGAAAAGAAATTCTGATGGAAAATCCCCTTAGTATTTATCTTGTTAATAACAATTTCTACACTGAATGCACATCTACTTTCAGTATTATATAAAGAAACTTTTATTAAAAAGACAAAAAGACATAAATTGGCTTCCTTGGCAATAAAATATTATTTTAACCAGCATCAGCGCTTGTCAATATATTTGTTTGAATAGTAAATCACTTAGTTACGTAGTTAAATTACAACAGTTATTAGCATGCTCGTACTTAGATATTAATTACACGATGCATTTACGAGCTAATATGCACACTATTAACAATTAATAACATTAGAAGAGAATATTTATACAAGTTTAAAAAGTAGCTGAGAACATTTTAACTCTCCAATTGGTAGGTAGCAAGTTACGACACTTAGGCCATTAGCAAGATTTTTAATATGTTTTATTGACGTTTCGTGACCGAATTAGCACAGCGAGACAAAATGCACAGAATATACCAACCTTTCCTTCTCAAACTTTAGGAGCCCGAAAATCAGTAAATGGACCTGAAGCATCGATGGTAAGACCCGAAGGAAAAGGGAACGAGACCTGAATGGTTGAGGGAAGGGCATAAAATATCTAGGATTAAGCCTGAATAATTGAAGGTTGAGCATGAGGGATCGATAGTTGGGACTGAGGGATCGAGGGTTGGGACTAAAGGATCGAGGTTGGGACTGAAGGATCGAGGTTGGGACTAAAGGATCGAGGTTGGGACTAAAGGATCGAGGTTGGGACTGAAGAATCGAGGGTTGGGACTAAAGGATCGAGGTTGGGACTAAAGGATCGAGGTTGGGACTAAAGGATCGAGGTTGGGACTAAAGGATCGAGGGTTGGGACTAAAGGATCGAGGTTGGGACTGAAGAATCAAGGGTTGGGACTAAAGGATCGAGGTTGGGACTGAAGGATCGAGGTTGGGACTAAAGGATCGAGGTTGGGACTGAAGAATCGAGGGTTGGGACTAAAGGATCGAGGTTGGGACTAAAGGATCGAGGTTGGGACTAAAGGATCGAGGTTGGGACTAAAGGATCGAGGTTGGGACTAAAGGATCGAGGTTGGGACTGAAGAATCGAGGGTTGGGACTAAAGGATCGAGGTTGGGACTAAAGGATCGAGGTTGGGACTAAAGGATCGAGGGTTGGGACTAAAGGATCGAGGTTGGGACTAAAGGATCGAGGGTTGGGACTAAAGGATCGAGGTTGGGACTGAAGAATCGAGGGTTGGGACTAAAGGATCGAGGTTGGGACTAAAGGATCGAGGTTGGGACTAAAGGATCGAGGTTGGGACTGAAGAATCGAGGTTGGGACTAAAGGATCGAGGTTGGGACTAAAGGATCGAGGTTGGGACTAAAGGATCGAGGGTTGGGACTAAAGGATCGAGGTTGGGACTAAAGGATCGAGGTTGGGACTGAAGGATCGAGGTTGGGACTAAAGGATCGAGGTTGGGACTAAAGGATCGAGGTTGGGACTGAAGAATCGAGGGTTGGGACTAAAGGATCGAGGTTGGGACTGAAGGATCGAGGTTGGGACTAAAGGATCGAGGTTGGGACTGAAGAATCGAGGGTTGGGACTAAAGGATCCAGGTTGGGACTAAAGGATCGAGGGTTGGGACTAAAGGATCGAGGTTGGGACTAAAGGATCGAGGTTGGGACTAAAGGATCGAGGTTGGGACTGAAGGATCGAGGTTGGGACTAAAGGATCGAGGTTGGGACTAAAGGATCGAGGTTGGGACTGAAGAATCGAGGGTTGGGACTAAAGGATCGAGGTTGGGACTGAAGGATCGAGGGTTGGGACTAAAGGATCGAGGTTGGGACTGAAGAATCGAGGGTTGGGACTAAAGGATCGAGGTTGGGACTGAAGAATCGAGGGTTGGGACTAAAGGATCGAGGTTGGGACTAAAGGATCGAGGTTGGGACTAAAGGATCGAGGGTTGGGACTAAAGGATCGAGGTTGGGACTAAAGGATCGAGGTTGGGACTAAAGGATCGAGGTTGGGACTAAAGGATCGAGGTTGGGACTAAAGGATCGAGGTTGGGACTGAAGAATCGAGGGTTGGGACTAAAGGATCGAGGTTGGGACTAAAGGATCGAGGTTGGGACTAAAGGATCGAGGGTTGGGACTAAAGGATCGAGGTTGGGACTGAAGGATCGAGGTTGGGACTGAAGGATCGAGGTTGGGACTAAAGGATCGAGGTTGGGACTGAAGAATCGAGGGTTGGGACTAAAGGATCGAGGTTGGGACTAAAGGATCGAGGTTGGGACTAAAGGATCGAGGTTGGGACTAAAGGATCGAGGTTGGGACTAAAGGATCGAGGTTGGGACTGAAGAATCGAGGGTTGGGACTAAAGGATCGAGGTTGGGACTAAAGGATCGAGGTTGGGACTAAAGGATCGAGGGTTGGGACTAAAGGATCGAGGTTGGGACTAAAGGATCGAGAGTTCGGACGGAGGGATCGAGGGTTGTGACTGAGGGATCGTCTGGCTGAGGTTGGGACTGAGAGATCGTCTGGCTGAGGTTGGTACTGAGAGATCGTCTGGCTGAGGTTGGTACTGAGGGATCGAGGGTTGGGACTGAGGGTTCGAGGGTTGGGACTGAGTGAGTTCAAGAAAGCAGGATATATCATTATGTGGCTGTCTAGAAACTGGGCATTATTAATGAAGCAGCCATTATATTAGTAATAAATAGCATTTTCAAGTCAGCCAATCGTGGCAGGTCAGTCAGTTGATTCCGTCAGAGGAGGAGTTGGCGGATACTCATCATTTGGTTCCGGTTCCGCTGGGTCTTGCGCTTCCGGTGCTGCAGCTTCCGGTTCTGCAACTGGCTGCGCAGTTTCCGCTGTAGTTACACTAGGAATGGAGGATTTCAATGGCGGCGGTGGCGGCAGCGGCGGCTTCGGACGCTCCGCCTCGGCTGCGTGGACCGCCGTCTCCAAGTCGGCAATCTCTCGCTCCAGTTCGTAGTTCTTCATCACCAGGTGCACCCAGGTGTCCTCAAGGGTGTGTAAGCGCTCGCCAGCCCGAACCTGACAACACGCAAGAAAAAAATGTTACTTTCTGGTCCTAGACTTAAGGATCATCGGAGAAAGGGTCCTGAAGGATAACGGGAGATATGTTCCTGAAGGATCAGGGGAGAAATGGTCTTGAAGGATCAAGGGAGAAATGTTCCTGAAGGATCAGGGGAGAAATGGTCTTGAAGGATCAAGGGAGAAATGGTCCTGAAGGATAACGGGAGATATGTTCCTGAAGGATCAGGGGAGAAATGGTCCTGAAGGATCAAGGGAGAAATGGTCCTGAAGGATCAGAGGGGAGAAATAGCTAGTTCGGAAGGATCAGAGGGGAGAAATAGCTAGTCCTGAAGGATCAGAGAGGAGAAATAGCTAGTCCTGAAGGATCAGAGGGGAGAAATAGCTAGTCCTGAAGGATCAGAGGGGAGAAATAGTATTGAAAGATCAGGAGTAGAAACGGTGATCCGGGATCATGATCCCGCACTGGCCTGTTCAGTTTTCCTCTGCAGATTGACTTCTTTAATAGTCTTGCGAGTGTCCTGCAGTCTTCGCTCAGTGTCGGTCACCATCCGCACCAGATTGTCATTGTGGCATCTCCAAGCGTCAGGTCCATGGGCCAGCAGCAGCTGCAGGTTCTGTATGCGCACACTCTGATGCTCGAGCTGAGCCTTGCTATTGTCCACCGAGTCGCGCCAGCTTTGAACGTCAGTCATTCGGCCAGTAGGAGGCGCTGGCAGCTCGTAGCGTTTCATGCTCATGTGCTCAGGCGGCTGGCGACTGCTCAAACGCTCGAATTCGGCTCGCAATATATCCGTCTCAAACTGATGCAGATTCAATGGCGGCAGGTGCTCCAGATAGTTTTTAGTTGGCCTATAACGGCGCATCTCTTCTTCGACCATGCCTAGGGCGGCTTCGCGAACACCGGCCTCTTCAAAGCCGCGATCCACATAAGGCAGCGCGTTAACTAGGGCTGCCTGCTGCTCTAAGGCGGACATTGTCTCTGGAATTACCAGGAATTTCAAGTCAATTGAAAATTATAATGGCGCACAAGTTTACGCGGCATTTTCTTATCCGCAACAGTCACGAGTCTCGTTCTGTCTATCAACATAGGGATTTCTCTAGGGTATAATCCTAATCACTGTAGGATTCTGCCTATCAACATAGGGATTTCTCTAGGATATAATCCTAATCACTGTAGGATTCTGCCTATCAACATAGGGATTTCTCTAGGGTATAATCCTAATCACTGTAGGATTCTGCCTATCAACATAGGGATTTCTCTAGGGTATAATCATAATCACTGTAGGATTCTGCCTATCAACATAGGGATTTCTCTAGGGTATAATCATAATCACTGTAGGATCCAGTCTAGCAAGTAAGGGATTTCTCTAGGGTATAATCCCAATCACTGTAGGATTCTGTCTAGCAAGTAAGGGATTTCTCTAGGCTATAATCCCAATCACTGTAGGATTCTGCCTATCAACATAGGGATTTCTCTAGGGTATAATCCTAATCACTGTAGGATTCTGCCTATCAACATAGGGATTTCTCTAGGGTATAATCCTAATCACTGTAGGATTCTGCCTATCAACATAGGGATTTCTCTAGGGTATAATTCTAATCACTGTAGGATTCTGCCTATCAACATAGGGATTTCTCTAGGGTATAATCATAATCACTGTAGGATTATGTCTAGCAAGTAAGGGATTTCTCTAGGCTATAATCCCAATCACTGTAGGATTCTGTCTAGCAAGTAAGGGATTTCTCTAGGCTATAATCCTAATCACTGTAGGATTCTGCCTATCAACATAAGGACTTCTCTAGGGTATAATCCCAATCACTGTAGGATTCTGCCTATCAACATAGGGATTTCTCTAGGGTATAATCCTAATCACTGTAGGATTCTGCCTATCAACATAGGGATTTCTCTAGGGTATAATCCTAATCACTGTAGGATTCTGCCTATCAACATAGGGATTTCTCTAGGGTATAATCCTAATCACTGTAGGATTCTGCCTATCAACATAGGGATTTCTCTAGGGTATAATCATAATCACTGTAGGATCCAGTCTAGCAAGTAAGGGATTTCTCTAGGGTATAATCCCAATCACTGTAGGATTCTGCCTATCAACATAGGGATTTCTCTAGGGTATAATCCTAATCACTGTAGGATTCTGCCTATCAACATAGGGATTTCTCTAGGGTATAATCCTAATCACTGTAGGATTCTGCCTATCAACATAGGGATTTCTCTAGGGTATAATCCTAATCACTGTAGGATTCTGCCTATCAACATAGGGATTTCTCTAGGGTATAATCCTAATCACTGTAGGATTCTGCCTATCAACATAGGGATTTCTCTAGGGTATAATCCTAATCACTGTAGGATTCTGCCTATCAACATAGGGATTTCTCTAGGGTATAATCCTAATCACTGTAGGATTCTGCCTATCAACATAGGGATTTCTCTAGGGTATAATCCCAATCACTGTAGGATTCTGCCTATCAACATAGGGATTTCTCTAGGGTATAATCCCAATCACTGTAGGATTCTGCCTATCAACATAGGGATTTCTCTAGGGTATAATCCCAATCACTGTAGGATTCTGTCTAGCAAGTAAGGGATTTCTCTAGGGAATCATCCCAATCGCAGTAGATTTAGCCTAGCAACAAACCTAGCCACAATGGGATTTCTCTATGATCAAGCGATTCAGATTACAGCACTGCGAGCGCGCAATGATTCTTATTTTACTATTTAAAGCAGAAAATTTCTTGAGATACAAAAAAAATAAAACATAATTTTTGTCACATTCAGTTTTGTAACGAATGCTTGAATAAAGTTCTTGAAAAAGTTGTAAAAAAGAGCACATTTCACGTCACATCAATTTAATTGTGCCATCACAAATTTCTGTACTGGTGATTAGAATACGGAAAAGTGAGTTTGATACATAAAAAACGTTTAATGCAGCTAAAAAGCTGGTACGAGAAAAAATGTAAAGTAAAACAACGCGAATATATGAAATCTAAAGAAATGACAGCCAAACATAATGCGTGTGTATAATCCACCTGTGCATGTTTTGAGCAGCAAAGAGATTTTATAGCACCAACATGAGTAGTTGAAATATTATCGTAAGTGTACATGTTGACATACAGATGATAGATGATAATTGATACCGAAATCTCACCAAGTGTATAGTGAATCCTGAAATCTCACCCAGTAGATAATTGATCCGGAAATCCCACCCTATGAATTGTGGATAGTAACTAAATATTTTCAGACTGTCAGCTGTTGAAAGCAGAGCCGAAAAACGCAACTAGTATTCGTGATCATTAAATGGGCCAATAAGATAGGTAGTTACGCTTTAATGTACAAAAATTGCACCAAAACATTTCAAAACGTGCTTAAGTGGAACCTATTGAGAAGGCAACTGCAATTGTAAATTTTTTTGTGGAAAATGTATTGAAAAACGGAATCAAATAATGCTTGAACTCTGAAAATATCAGTTTCAGCAGCAATGGAAGCTCTTGACATCTGAATATAAGAAAAACACATAACTATTGTTTTAGTTTCAAAGCAAAATTTTTTTTTATCATCATAGCACTTAAGCAGTCGATTGTGGCCCAAAATATATATCAAAACTAAATCTCACTCCGTAGATTGTGAAAAATGTCTACGAAATCTCACTCCGTAGATAGTGAAGAATGTCCACGAAATCTCACTCCGTAGATTGAGGAAAATGAACATGAAATCTCACTCCGTAGATTGAGGAAAATGAACATGAAATCTCACTCCGTAGATAGTGAAAAATGTCCACGAAATCTCACTCCGTAGATTGAGGAAAATGAACATGAAATCTCACTCCGTAGATAGTGGAAAATGAACATGAAATCTCACTCAGTAGATAGTGAAAAATGTCCACGAAATCTCACTCCGTAGATTGAGGAAAATGAACATGAAATCTCACTCCGTAGATAGTGGAAAATGAACATGAAATCTCACTCCGTAGATAGTGGAAAATGAACATGAAATCTCACTCCGTAGATTGTGGAAAATGAACATGAAATCTCACTCCGTAGATAGTGGAAAATGTCCACGAAATCTCACTCCGTAGATGGTGGAAAATGACCACGAAATCTCAGACACTAGATATACAAAATGAGCCCCATAACCACGACCTCGAAAATGAAAATCGACAACCTCGAACAGCATAAATTACGAAAGCAATCACCAAAAATACTAGTACAATAGCGTATTGTTCTAGTGAAAATTTGAGAATACAATAGAACAAGCGAGTCTTATAGAGTTGAACGTATTAAACAACCGCTATTCAACAACCGCAGCCGCCGCTAGCCTCATCGCCAAGATGATCCCGGCCGCTATTATTTTTACGGCCACGAGAGCCGCTGATAGCGCCTAGCCGGACAATGGCCGGATCCGCATTGTCCAGACTCGCAGGGTTCTGGCTAGACGCCAATGACATACTGGCATTCTTAGCCAGCACAGATTCTATGAGGAATCGCATCGCCTCCTCAACCATGAGGCCCTCCTTGGCGCTGATTTCTGTCCAGCCAATGAAGTCATTCTCCCTGCAGAAGGTCTCAATTTCGGAGATCTGCAGCAGCCTCTGGCCGGGGCTCAACAAGTCGCTTTTGTTAGCCAGCAGAATGGCAGGCAGCTTACTGCCATCTGCTAGGGAGCATTTGCTATCTAAATCGCGCTTCCATTTCAATGCTCCGTCGAATGTCTGGCGAGAGGTCAAGTCGAATACGATAACGGCGGCGTGTGCGTCCCGGTAGTACACGCGAGTCATGGATGTGAATCTGGTGTCAAAGATAATCAATGAGCAGTGAGGGGACGAATGAGATAAATGATCCATTATTTATCTTGATGACTTGTATCTTGTGACGTCTGCTTGTTTCTTTATCACTTATTTGACGCACCTTCTGTGTTGTGTCTTATGACGTCTGCTTCTGTGTTGTGTCTTATGACGTCTGCTTCTGTGTTGTCTTATGACGTCTGCTTCTGTGTTGTCTTTTGGCGTCTGCTTCTGTGTTGTCTTTTGGCGTCTGCTTCTGTGTTGTGTCTTATGACGTCTGCTTCTGTGTTGTGTCTTATGACGTCTGCTTCTGTGTTTTGTCTTATGACGTCTGCTTCTGTGTTGTGTCTTATGACGTCTGCTTCTGTGTTGTGTCTTATGACGTCTGCTTCTGTGTTGTGTCTTATGACGTCTGCTTCTGTGTTGTGTCTTATGACGTCTGCTTCTGTGTTGTCTTTTGGCGTCTGCTTCTGTGTTGTCTTTTGGCGTCTGCTTCTGTGTTTTGTCTTATGACGTCTGCTTCTGTGTTGTGTCTTATGACGTCTGCTTCTGTGTTTTGTCTTATGACGTCTGCTTCTGTGTTGTGTCTTATGACGTCTGCTTCTGTGTTGTGTCTTTTGGCGTCTGCTTCTGTGTTGTCTTTTGGCGTCTGCTTCTGTGTTTTCTTTTGGCGTCTGCTTCTGTGTTGTCTTTTGGCGTCTGCTTCTGTGTTGTCTTTTGGCGTCTGCTTCTGTGTTTTGTCTTATGACGTCTGCTTCTGTGTTTTGTCTTATGACGTCTGCTTCTGTGTTGTGTCTTATGACGTCTGCTTTTGTGTTGTGTCTTATGACGTCTGCTTCTGTGTTGTGTCTTATGACGTCTGCTTCTGTGTTTTGTCTTATGACGTCTGCTTCTGTGTTGTGTCTTTTGGCGTCTGCTTCTGTGTTGTCTTTTGGCGTCTGCTTCTGTGTTTTGTCTTATGACGTCTGCTTCTGTGTTGTGTCTTATGACGTCTGCTTCTGTGTTGTGTCTTATGACGTCTGCTTCTGTGTTGTGTCTTATGACGTCTGCTTCTGTGTTGTGTCTTTTTACGTCTGCTTCTGGGTTCCATCATTGTGTTCTTTTGACGCCTGCTTTTGGGTTCTATCATTGTGTTCTTTTGACGTGTGCTTTTGGGTTCTATCATTGTGTTCTTTTGACGCCTGCTTTTGGGTTCTATCATTGTGTTCTTTTGACGCTTGCTTTTGGGTTCTATCATTGTGTTCTTTTGACGCTTGCTTTTGGGTTCTATCATTGTGTTCTTTTGACGCTTGCTTTTGGGTTCTATCATTGTGTTCTTTTGACGCTTGCTTTTGGGTTCTATCATTGTGTTCTTTTGACGCCTGCTTTTGGGTTTTATTACTGTGTTTGACGTCAGCTTTTGGGTTCTATCATTGTGATTTTTGACGTATTATTGTCTTTTATTGTCTTTGTTGTCTTTTTGATATTTGCTTCTGTGCTGCATCGATGTATTTTGACGTATTGTTCTTTGTTGGATCTTTGTCTTTTGCCGTCGGCTATTGTGTCCTTCGGGTTTTTGATACCCGCTCATTAATCAAAATGCTAAAGACCTATTTTAATTATTATTAAATGACTGGCTAAAACGATATTTTCTATTCTCTTGGATCGCAGTAGCTCGTAGTTGATTATTTTGTTATCCACCTTAAAGTGGTTACTTCGATAGCCATTTCACTCACCTCTCCTGACCGGCAATGTCCCACATCTGCAATTTAATAGTTTGCGTGTCTGACCAGCGAACTACTTTCAGAGCGAAATCCACCCCAATAGTCTGCTTGTAATCAGACTGGAATAAATTATTAACGTATCGCTGTACAAATGATGTCTTGCCAACAGTCGGATCGCCAATCACCAGCACTTTCATCAGCTGTTCCATGATGCTGCTGCTGCTTTCAAGTCTGCCCGGCGCAGTGTTGCTGAAAGTAGTAACATTAGGTTATTTTAAACAATAATAACACTAATCTGTACATAATAAAATACGAATTAACAACCATAGTTTCTATTCAGATGGCTTTACCAGCTATCTAAGAATTCTAATTTTCCCATTCAATTAATTCATCTAATACTAAAAAACAAAGGAAATGAAACAACAAGTGAAACGTGCATCAGATCAGTTGAGCTTGTGCTAATTTTATTAACTTTCTGCAGCTAGCTTGGAGAAGAAAATTGAATAGTTTCATTGATCTCTTGTATTATATTTCGTATTCGAAAGAATATATATAGATAAAATATGTACTACTTCTTTGCTAAGTACTAACTTGGGGACTGTTTTAGTATTTTCTAACAATTCTAATCAATTGACGTGAAAATGATCGATGAGAAGGCATGAACATATCGAGTTGGATAACTATTTGATTAGTCTAGATGCAGGTAAAAGACACAAAAAGTTATAGCGCCTCACACAAGCTCAAACACACTAAAAGCTAAACAAATCTCTAGAACTTTAGTGTTACTTATTAGCTAATAATGTATTGATAATATATTACTCACAGAATAGCTCAATACATAATACATCTAACCCAGACTGTGTGATGTTACTAAGAGAGAAAACTTTACAAAAAACTGTGATAATTAACGGAAATCCTAGACTTTCTTCCGAGTGATATTTCATGATATATAACCCTACTTTGCCAGTCACATTTTCCGACGTCAACCAGAAGAAGTTTTGTAAAAGTTCCGCGAGCAGCACTTCTTTCATCAGTATTTTATGATTCGATTTAGGGGGCCATCTCTTTGGGATTTTTTACGTGGGAGTTGAACTTGCGCAGATTGCCAACCAGGGTGTCCTCGTGATCCAGCGAGCCAGGTTGGGGATCGGCATTGTTCGGAAATCTGTTGGGATCTCCGCGGCTGCCAACTTCGCCGTGTTTCTGCTCCCACAGCATCCGGTGCTTCTGCTTCATCAAAGCGTTCTTAACGTTGTAGTGAACGCCCATGTCGCCGTACTTGATGAAGTAGTTGGTGGAGGCTGCGGGAACAATTGGTTAGGGACATGTGACTGTCACTCTCCATCAATCAATGCCTGTCACTCTCCTTCAATAAGTCACTGTCACTCTCATTCAATAAGTCACTGTCACTCTCCAAGACACAGTCACTGTCACTCTCCAAGACACAGTCACTGTCACTCTCCAAGACAGTCACTGTCACTCTCATTCAATAAGTCACTGTCACTCTCCTACAATAAGTCACTGTCACTCTCATTCAATAAGTCACTGTCACTCTCCTACAATAAGTCACTGTCACTCTCCTACAATAAGTCACTGTCACTCTCCTACAATAAGTCACTGTCACTCTCCTACAATAAGTCACTGTCACTCTCCTACAATAAGTCACTGTCACTCTCCTACAATAAGTCACTGTCACTCTCCTACAATAAGTCACTGTCACTCTCCTACAATAAGTCACTGTCACTCTCCTACAATAAGTCACTATCACTCTCATTCAATAAGTCACTGTCACTCTCATTCAATAAGTCACTGTCACTCTCCAAGACAAAGTCACTGTCACTCTCCAAGACAGTCACTGTCACTCTCCAAGACACAGTCACTGCCACTCTCCAAGACACAGTCACTGTCACTCTCCAAGACACAGTCACTGTTACTCTCCAAGACACAGTCATTGTCACTCTCCAAGACACAGTCACTGTCACTCTACAAGACACAGTCACTGTCACTCTCCAAGACACAGTCACTGTCACTCTCCAAGACACAGTCACTGTCACTCTCCAAGACACAGTCACTGTCACTCTCCAAGACACAGTCACTGTCACTCTCCAAGACACAGTCACTGTCACTCTCCAAGACACAGTCACTGTCACTCTCCAAGACACAGTCACTGTCACTCTCCAAGACACAGTCACTGTCACTCTCCAAGACACAGTCACTGTCACTCTCCAAGACACAGTCACTGTCACTCTCCAAGACACAGTCACTGTCACTCTCCAAGACACAGTCACTGTCACTCTCCAAGACACAGTCACTGTCACTCTCCAAGACACAGTCACTGTCACTCTCCAAGACAGTCACTGTCACTCTCCAAGACACAGTCACTCTCCAAGACACAGTCACTGTCACTCTCCAAGACACAGTCCCAAGGAAGGTTGGTACTCAAAGCCTCTTACTCTCGTCGTAGTCCTTCATAATCTGGGCGCAGTGCTTCTCGGCCAGGTCGCGCTGCCTGCCGTACCATTTGAAGCACTGGGCCTGCCGCCTGCGCAGAATGTGGACGATCTCCAGGTCGACCAGCCTGCGGAGATTCAAGGCCAGGCGTCAGTTGGTTGCCATGACAATGGCGCGGAATGGATGCCGATAATTAGGATGCAGAATATGATAATTAGGATGCAGATTATGACAATTAGGATGCAGATTATGACAAAAAGGATGCAGATTATGATAACTAGGATGCAGATTATGATAACTAGGATCTAGATTATGACAAATAGGATGCAGATTATGATAACTAGGATGCAGAATATGATAACTAGGATGCAGATTATGATAACTAGGATGCAGATTATGATAACTAGGATGCAGATTATGATAACTAGGATCTAGATTATGACAAATAGGATGCAGATTATGATAACTAGGATGCAGATTATGATAACTAGGATGCAGATTATGACAATTACGGTGCAGAATATGATAACTAGGATGCAGATTATGACAAATAGGATGCAGATTATGACAAATAGGATGCAGATTATGACAATTAGGATGCAGATTATGATAACTAGGATGCAGATTATGATAACTAGGATGCAGATTATGATAACTAGGATGCAGATTATGATAACTAGGATGCAGATTATGATAACTAGGATGCAGATTATGATAACTAGGATGCAGATTATGACAATTACGGTGCAGATAATGATAACTAGGATTTAGATTATGACAAATAGGATGCAGATTATGACAAATAGGATGCAGATTATGACAATTAGGATGCAGATTATGATAACTAGGATGCAGATTATGACAATTAGGATGCAGATTATGACAAAAAGGATGCAGATTATGATAACTAGGATGCAGATTATGATAACTAGGATGCAGATTATGATAACTAGGATGCAGATTATGACAATTACGGTGCAGATAATGATAACTAGGATTTAGATTATGACAAATAGGATGCAGATTATGACAAATAGGATGCAGATTATGACAATTAGGATGCAGATTATGATAACTAGGATGCAGATTATGACAATTAGGATGCAGATTATGATAACTAGGATGCAGATAATGATAACTAGGATGCAGATTATGACAAATAGGATGCAGATTATGATAACTAGGATGCAGATTATGATAACTAGGATGCAGATTATGATAACTAGGATGCAGATTATGACAATTACGGTGCAGATAATGATAACTAGGATTTAGATTATGACAAATAGGATGCAGATTATGATAACTAGGATGCAGATTATGATAACTAGGATGCAGATTATGATAACTAGGATGCAGATTATGATAACTAGGATGCAGATTATGACAATTACGGTGCAGATAATGATAACTAGGATTTAGATTATGACAAATAGGATGCAGATTATGACAAATAGGATGCAGATTATGACAATTAGGATGCAGATTATAGAAATTCACTGACCGATCTCGCTTGTACTGTTCATTGGCCTCTAGAAAGCAGATGTGGTCGTCAACGTAGCACTGGTCGATGGTGGGCACTCGTGGAAATCGCTGATGATAATAGGGATATTTTTGCCGAAATCGATCAGTAACATTGCGCTTAAACCAATCAGTAGGAATATCCAAGGCTTTGTAGAGCCAGGTCTCGTTAAATTGCGGATTCTTTAGCGGCTCATAAAGCGACTCTCTGGTTGGCTCTGGCACGTGTCCGCCGCCCATGCTGACTGCTGCTTTTTAGTTGCAAAGGATTCGGCTTCTGCTTTTTGTACGGATTTGATAATGCAAGCTGAAATGCCAGCAGATGGTGATCAAGGTATAAGATTATATCTATCAAGTATCAGAGTTAGCAAAAAGCTAATAAGAGATGAAATGGTAGTAGCAATCTGTACAGTAGGTCTGTATTGCAACTTCCTATGACCACCCACACATCATATCTATAAACACATTAGACGAAAAGAACATATTAAACACAACAACATGTAACACAAATCAATGAAAACGGATTCTTGTCTCTAAAGTTGGTTCATTAAATGAAAAAAAGCATTCAACAAAATAACAAAAGCCTTTATAAAAAACCAGCAGACACCAACCACGAAAACGAAAATGCTTCGTAAAATTCAATTGAAAACGAAATCAGCGCAACAAGATCGTTTAGCTGTGTTTGAAAATGTGAGAATCATTGAGTAGAGTGACATAAAAAATATGGAACCAGGCTCTCTATTGAATCTAGACTGTTATGGTTGAAAGTCCTGTAAATAAGCTACTGGCAGGTAATTTTTATCAGCTGACTGACAGGTAATCAGCACTAGTGTTATCAATCAGCTGACTGACAGGTAATCAGCACTAGTGTTATCAATCAGCTGGCTGACAGGTAATCAGCACTAGTGTTATCAATCAAATGACTGATCAGTCTGTCATGACAGAAATCACTGCAGTTTTGAGTCCATCAAATAAGCGGTGTGCTCGGCGGCTGAAGCAACCAGTCCGCTGCAGTCGGCCAGCAATCGATTCAAGAGCCGATTGCCGCCGGTCAGACTAAGCCAATAATCCGCGCCTAGACGACGCTTAATCAGCGCCAACAGGTGCAAAGTCGGCACTAGGATTCGATCGCCGATGCCACCACCGTCGGCAGAAACGGCAGCAGCAGCAGAGGGCAGTGAGGAACCCAGACAGGCTTGACAAGCTGTCACTAGATTTGACAATTCAGCAGCTGCGGAAGCGTCCGCAGTGTTACTCTCGGGCATTCGAATCAGCTGATCGGCTGCCAAACGGAGCGCCATCTCTGTCAGGCCGCAGCCGCGTCGGCCCAGCCAGTTTGGCGCGCAAGTGCCCAGTCTGAGCAGCGCCGAGCCCGCCACCTCAGACAGTAGTCCCGACTCCGCTATCGACGATGCGAGTTTAACAACGGCAACTAGTAGATCGCCGGCCTCAACCGAAGCCTGATGTCGAACAGCCAATTCGGCCAGCTGTCTAACTAGTTCGCAGGCTAGCTGCGGCTGCACTGATGAGCTAGCAGCATCGGCCGACACTAGGTAGGCGGATCGGGCGGCGCAGCAGCGAAGTCCACGACCGAGTGAGACAGCCGCGGCCGATGCTTCGCTCGACTGGTCGATAGACGTAGCCAGATTGGCTAGCAATACGGGATGCTGAGGTGTCAGCAGTTCCATTGGTTGGCTGTCTTGATTAGGAGCGGTTAAGAAGGCCTGCTGAAGACAACAGGCAGCGAAGAATGGCTGGCAGAGGGCTGGATCAACGATGCCTGCGGATTTGTGTTCAAAGAAGTAATTTTTAGTCACAAAATTAAACTCTAGTACTAGCTACTATCAGTAGAGTACAAGCGCATTTCGAAAAATTAAAATAGCAATAAACTAGTAACAATCCGTATAATATAATAATAACTTACGGGAGGGCTGCAGGCAATGGCACATCATTTGGTGACACTAGACCCACAGCCAGCGAGGAGGCAATTCTGCCCATTTCGCGGACTCCTGAGCACACAAGAACAGATACCGTACGCAGGCACACGCTCATACAGGTGTGTACATCTGCCCTGACTTTCTCATCGTCAGGCCAGTGTACACTTTCACTGTGCCTTGGAGGTTGGCCCTCAACGGCGTAAATTGCACGACAAACCCCGAAGCTTTCTCGCTGCGCCCCAAATGAATGTGGCCTCGCCGCGAAATCGAACTTAGGCACCTTGGAGTGGGAGGCAAACGCGCTAACCGCTTTGCCACCGCCCTCTCTAGTAAAAATCAAAGTATAGGCCTTCGTTAACGCACCTGCAGCCAGTCGGTCAGCAGCTCTCTGGCAAAGTCGCCTAACAGTTTCCAGCATAGACACCAGACGGGGTTGTACAAGATCCCGTAGTGCTCGACTCTGAGCTAGGCAGCACAGACGACTCAATCTGACTAAGCCGAGAATGTACAAATCTAGCAGACTATTGTCATCATCTACTTCTTTAATGTTCCATTTAACACTAACCAATCGAAGGCCAATTAAACAGGCATCCAATAGGCCTAGACGAACTAGTCGACCGCCTAGAGCGACACTTGCGCGACAACAATTAATTAAAATTATTAGGCACAAGCGTTGAATAAGGCCGCCACCGCCAGTGGCGTGGCCAATACAGTAGGGCCCAGCCTGGCGCAGCAGCTCAGTGATTGAGTTCGCGCTACACCTGGCAGTCAGGCGTAGCAGAAGGTGGCCAGCAAGCAGAGCTTCGTCGGCGCGTCGACCAGCCAGATAGCCGGCCAGCTTGTAGGCGACGCCGTCCACTCCGACAAAAGCGTCGCAGTCTGCGGTGGTGCGCAACTGTTGCGCCAATAGTCGATTGATTAGATCAAAGTCGCCGCCGCTACCGCCGCCACAGAGGCGTTTAAAGTGTAAAAACTCATCCGCCGCTGCTAGGGCGTTGCTAATATCAACAGGACTGACGCTGGTAGCCTGGAAATTTTTTGGTGGGATACTCTAATAAGAGTAGAATGATTCGATGATTAAATATTACACCTAGCCTAGTTGTTGCGGGGCGCTTCTAAAGACTGTGTACAGCTGTTCAGTCCGTGGACTGGGTTAGGGGTCGCCACCGAAACTCGACAAGACACTTAAGACAGTAATAACAAAGCCGTTAAGAAAGAACATGATTTAAAATCGAATCTTTTGACCTTAGCTCGACTAGCATTCAAAAGCTCTGCTAGCCCCTACTTTTGTGTTGCAAAATACACGAAAAAAGATAGAAGGATGGCAATTTCTAAAAAGCTAACGCAGCGGTTTCAAAACGTTTTTGTTGTGATCACTTGATATAAGAACATCCATAGAAGAATAAAAAATATACGTACAAGCTACTAATTACAATGGCACATGGCTGTTAACATCAGGATAAATACCGTTAATATGCACCTGAATATAGAGGACATCCCACAGAAAATTTTACTCAATTATATTTATCTGCAAAAATCCATTTAATTTTAGATGAGAATGATATTTTCAGTACATGTTCTATGTAAACAAATCTGTCTTATCAGCTATGACGGCTGCAGCATCAAGCCCAGCTGCTCAGTAGCGAAGCCAGTTAACTGAGCCAACACCTGACTTCTCAAATCCATGTTGCTAGCCAGTAAGCTTGCCAGAAGAGCCGCATCGCTAACATCCAGGCCGCGCAACAGATCCATAGTTGAGTCCAACAGTTGGTCGCGTTTCTCCTTTGGCAGCCGTTTGAGTACAACAGCCAGCGGCTCAAATGTGCCAGCTGTGGCCCACATGCCTGTCAGGCCGCCGAGTGTAGCGCCGACCGCCACGCCAACAGGACCGCCGATTAGGCCGCCGACAAAGGCGCCTGTGCCGGCAATTGCGGCGCCCTTAGCCGACTGCTTAACAGTGACCCGAATGCCCTCCTGATCGGCCAGTTTAACTAGCAGGTCGTACACTGCCACCGGGTCTAGCATAGCTTAGTTATTGGCTTCACAGCTGAAGATGGTAAGTAATTTTCTATACATATCGGCTGCGGCCTCCTTGTTCTAATAGGACTTTTTCATTCTTATGTCACACAATATTTTTACATTCAACGTATCATTCAATATTTAATTATACTAAATACTTTGGATACGCATAGCATCTAACTAGTTTCTGCTTTGTTCTGTTCCATAGTCAACTGTGACTCAGAAAAGAAAGATTATTTGATACATATTTCGATACATATCGTCTCAAAAGAACAACTATATAATATTTCAAAAGAAAATAAAGAAACCAAAAATGCAGATACAAAACAAGACCAAACAGGCACGCTAACTCGCAAAAGTATTTTATTATTTTTAAAAAGTACTGCTAAACTGAATAAATAACACGTAAGACGCACAAAATACCAAGATGCTACTAACAAAGTAGTTAAGTAAGAACATGTAATAAGCATGTGTGAAATAAAATACACGAAAGCTTTAGAGATTACACAAATTAGTGCATTTACAAGCATTTCGTGTATAATTTTGAAAAGGTATGAAGTAAAAAATACTATACTATACTCGTACATTGCACGGTGAAGTCTATGAAGTACAAAAATAAGGATAAAAATGTCTTTCTTTCGTTTATAAAAACGATCATATTAATAAAACTTTCTAAAAGTCAAATGCCGTCAGACAACAAATCAGACCTGACGAGACAAAAGATTGTCGCACACACTATCAGGTAGAAGAATGAATAAATATGGACGCTTGTCAAATTTGGCGCGCATAGATTAAGTAGCAAAATAAGCTATAGTTACCCGACTTGATGATCAAATAAATGAACAGCTATTGAAGCTATTGCGTATAAACGTGTAGGCGTCAGAACAGACAGATAAAATTGCAAAATGAAAATATTACAAGACTGGATTAGCAACAGTTCAGAAGTGACAATAGGAACACCACGGGGGTATTTCAAATACGCACAATGTCCTTTTTCGGTATCGCCCAAAATATTCAACCAATCGCCATGAAAATCCAGAACACGATCTGAAATTTTCCGTTCTATCCGACGACGTCAACGATGACGACGACGACAACTTCCAGAATCACAAAACATCGGCATCGTCGAGATATTCGACAAATCTCGTCGGGGTGTCTGGTGGCAAAAACGACCATTTTCTGCTCACAAAATTTCATTATTTAACCACGTCTGCTACTATTGTTAATTATATTTTATTGATTATACATTTGAACCCATAAGGATTCGCCATAGAATTTTACATCTACGACAGGAATCGCTGAAAATGTCAACGATGCTGACTCGGACGGCTGCAAAAGTTGGTTCAACGTAAAGGGTGGAAACTTCGGTTTAAGAGCTATCGTGAAGTAGGCAGTGGGTATTTGAAATACCTGGTCTTTCTATTGTTAAGTGCGAAAAAAGAACAGGACATATCGCTATGGGAAGAAAAACATGAATAAAATAAAAACGAAATCGACGCGCCAAAAAATTCGATCATTTTCCTGTAAACTTGGTGCTAAGAAAATCGACAAGAGAAGCGGTTTATTATTTAGTATTGCATCAAGTTCTGCTACAGGATTGGTCGCCTTGTCCAGGGCGCTGCTGCTGCTGCTGCTGTTGCTTGCAGCGAGAGCCCGAGCCGTTCAGATTGGCCAGTTCAGCGTTGCGAGCTCGCAGTCTGACTTCGAGATCGCGAGCCTGCTGACGCAACGAGGCCGCCTCGCTGGCTGTAGTGGCAGCAGCGGCCAGCTGGTTGCACAGACGCAGTTCTGCTAGCAGGCAGTCGACTAGGCGCGCGGTGTCCTCTACTAGGCGATCGTGCAGCCATTTGGGCAGCTCGTCTGGCTGCTGCAGGCTGTAGTTCAAGGACGAGCTCATCGCCGCAGACTGAAGAGTAATCGCTTTGTTCAAGCACAAGCTCATGTCACCTTGTTGGGGCTGTTGGTTGATTCGATGGTGGGACAAAACGGCTAGGTACAAAGAAAACTATATTAGTTTATCTCAGTAAACATAGTAAATCTCAGTCTGCTTCATTTTAGATTGGGAGATCAGCCTACTCATGTAGATTGAGAGAATGGGGATATCAGCCTACTCATGTAGATTGAGAGAATGGGGATATCAGCCTACTCATGTAGATTGGGAAGAATGGGGATATCAGCCTACTAATGTAGATTGAGAGAATGGGATATCAGCCTACTCATGTAGATTGAGAGAATGGGGATATCAGCCTACTCATGTAGATTGGGAAGAATGGGGATATCAGCCTACTCATGTAGATTGAGAGAATGGGGATATCAGCCTACTCAAGTAGATTGGGAGAATGGGGATATCAGCCTACTCATGTAGATTGGGAAGAATGGGGATATCAGCCTACTCAAGTAGATTGGGAGAATGGGGATATCAGCCTACTCATGTAGATTGGGGAGAATGGGGATATCAGCCTACTCATGTAGATTGGGGAGAATGGGGATATCAGCCTACTCATGTAGATTGAGAGAATGGGGATATCAGCCTACTCATGTAGATTGAGAGAATGGGGATATCAGCCTACTCATGTAGATTGAGAGAATGGGGATATCAGCCTACTCATGTAGATTGAGAGAATGGGGATATCAGCCTACTCATGTAGATTGAGAGAATGGGGATATCAGCCTACTCATGTAGATTGAGAGAATGGGGATATCAGCCTACTCATGTAGATTGGGAGAATGGGGATATCAGCCTACTCACGCAGATTGAGGAGAATGGGGATATCCGCCTACTCATGTAGATTGGGAAGAATGGGGATATCAGCCTACTCATGTAGATTGGGAAGAATGGGGATATCAGCCTACTCAAGTAGATTGGGAAGAATGGGGATATCAGCCTACTCAAGTAGATTGGGAAGAATGGGGATATCAGCCTACTCATGTAGATTGGGGAGAAGGGGGATATCAGCCTACTCAAGTAGATTGGGAAGAATGGGGATATCGGTCTATTCAAGTAGATTGGGGAGAATGGGGATATCAGCCTACTCATGTAGATTGGGGAGAATGGGGATATCAGCCTACTCATGTAGATTGAGAGAATGGGGATATCAGCCTACTCATGTAGATTGAGAGAATGGGGATATCAGCCTACTCATGTAGATTGAGAGAATGGGGATATCAGCCTACTCATGTAGATTGAGGAGAATGGGGATATCCGCCTACTCATGTAGATTGGGAAGAATGGGGATATCAGCCTACTCATGTAGATTGGGAAGAATGGGGATATCAGCCTACTCAAGTAGATTGGGAAGAATGGGGATATCAGCCTACTCAAGTAGATTGGGAAGAATGGGGATATCAGCCTACTCATGTAGATTGGGGAGAAGGGGGATATCAGCCTACTCAAGTAGATTGGGAAGAATGGGGATATCGGTCTATTCAAGTAGATTGGGGAGAAGGGGATATCAGCCTACTCATGTAGATTGAGGAGAATGGGGATATCCGCCTACTCATGTAGATTGGGAAGAATGGGGATATCAGCCTACTCATGTAGATTGGGAAGAATGGGGATATCAGCCTACTCAAGTAGATTGGGAAGAATGGGGATATCAGCCTACTCAAGTAGATTGGGAAGAATGGGGATATCAGCCTACTCATGTAGATTGGGGAGAAGGGGGATATCAGCCTACTCAAGTAGATTGGGAAGAATGGGGATATCGGTCTATTCAAGTAGATTGGGGAGAATGGGGATATCAGCCTACTCATGTAGATTGGGGAGAATGGGGATATCAGCCTACTCATGTAGATTGAGAGAATGGGGATATCAGCCTACTCATGTAGATTGAGAGAATGGGGATATCAGCCTACTCATGTAGATTGAGAGAATGGGGATATCAGCCTACTCATGTAGATTGAGAGAATGGGGATATCAGCCTACTCATGTAGATTGGGAGAATGGGGATATCAGCCTACTCACGCAGATTGAGGAGAATGGGGATATCCGCCTACTCATGTAGATTGGGAAGAATGGGGATATCAGCCTACTCATGTAGATTGGGAAGAATGGGGATATCAGCCTACTCAAGTAGATTGGGAAGAATGGGGATATCAGCCTACTCAAGTAGATTGGGAAGAATGGGGATATCAGCCTACTCATGTAGATTGGGGAGAAGGGGGATATCAGCCTACTCAAGTAGATTGGGAAGAATGGGGATATCGGTCTATTCAAGTAGATTGGGGAGAAGGGGATATCAGCCTACTCATGTAGATTGGGAAGAATGGGGATATCAGCCTACTCAAGTAGATTGGGAAGAATGGGGATATCGGTCTATTCAAGTAGATTGGGGAGAAGGGGGATATCAGCCTACTCATGTAGATTGGGAGAATGGGGATATCGGTCTATTCAAGTAGATTGGGGAGAAGAGGGATATCAGCCTACTCAAGTATAAGTAATGTGAATAATGATATTAGTCTATTCAAGTAAGTTGAGAGAATGGGGTTGCACTATAAGAGAGGCCTAAAATATCAAGGATACAAGCGAAAAGTTAGGCCTACCATAATAACAGACTTTCCTAGGACATTTCCACCGGCAGAATTATGCGCTGCCGCAGGAGCAGCAACAGCAGCGGCATTCACACCAACATCGCAGCTGGTTCCGCTGGAGGTGCCGCAACCGAGGCCGCCACATTTCCGACGCCATTCAATACGCAACAGGCGACCTTCAAGCGATACGCCCAGACCGCGTCCTTCAACCAAGCCAATGGCCGATTCAGGCCTAGAGAATCTAATAAAAGCGAAGCCCCTAAAGCTGCCGCCTGGACCGTAGGCCAGGCTGATGTGATCGATAGGGCCAAATCGGCCAAGTTCGCGACTCAAATCCGATTTAGTAACCGACGCCGGTAGGTTGCCAATGAATATGTCACCAACTGTTAGTGCCTGCTGCTGCTGCTGTGGCAGCGGCGGCGGAGGCAAATGAGGCGGAGGCAGCTGCGGTCGCGGTGGCGGCATTTGTGGCGGCGGTCCAAAATAGAAGCCGCCCTGCTGTTGCTGAGGGGGGTAGCAGTAGTTCTGCATTGCCGGATGCTGCTGCTGCTGCTGCTGTCGCAGCTGCTGATTCCAGTTAGCGGCAACTGTACTCATAATTACTGCACTTATTAATCCGTAGCTGAAAGCTGAAATTAATAAAAAAAGAATATAGTCAATAGAACTGTTTAATCCTACAACAACGCTAACAATGTGACCATTGAGACACAAACTTTGCATTGCAAGATGAAACGGAGCAAAAACAAGCACAAAACCAATAACAAAAAAGAAGCTTTATCAAAATCCTAAAGCCAAATATTTTTGCTGAAAAATATAGTTTAATTGCCTTGCAAATGTTTATTTCGTAACAAAAGAAAGATGACACACGCAAACACATCAGAAGGTTAAATTTACTTAGCAAAGAAAAAAGTTTTGTTTCAGAACAAAGTATTAGTGCACAAGTTAGAGTTGAATAGACCAGACACGCTCACTAATTTATTGGCATGGCTGTCACAGAAGCGGTTGATTTGCTAAGTGGCATATTGATTCAAGCGGAACAGCACATGACAAATTCATGAAATATTGTGCTTCTTTTAGTAACCATGGGCGATATAATCCTGATTGATGAAGACGAAGAGCAATCGACGGGATTGATAATAGAGCACGATGAATGCAATGACAGCAAATGAATACAGGTACGCACAATCGTTGCTTGCTAAAGTAACTTACAAGCGACAAAACTTTTTTTTACTATTTTAAACGTGTTTTTTATTTCTAGGCAACCTGCAAAGGAAATAAATAAGTAGCTTATTTATTGAACTAAAAATGCAAGAAAAGCCTCACGGAGCAGAAATGGTATTGCAGTAGAGAGCCTCAGGGGTAGTGTGGGTGTTGCAGTGGGACAGGTCAAAGCCTCATCGACTGGGGAAGTCGAGAGCCTCGGGGGCAGTGTGGGTGAAGTAGTGAGACTGTCGAGAGCCTCAGGGGCAGTGTGTGTGTGAGGTAGTGAGACTGTCGAGAGCCTCAGGGGCAGTGTGGGTGAAGCAGTGGGACAGTCGAGAGCCTCAGGGGTAGTGTGGGAGAAGCAGTGGGACAGTCGAGAGCCTCAAGGGGCAGTGTGGGTGAAGCAGTGGGAGTGGGACAGTCGAGAGCCTCAGGGGCAGTGTGGGTGAAGCAGTGGGACAGTCGAGAGCCTCACGGGCAGGGATAGTTAAGAGCCTCAAGGGGCAGTGTAGGTGTTGCAGTGAACAGTCGAGAGCCTCAAAGTGCAGTGTGGGTGTTGCAGTGAACAGTCGAGAGCCTCAAGGGGCAGTGTGGGTGTTTCAGTGGGACAGTCGAGAGCTTCGTGGGGCAGTTGTGTGTGTAGATATAGAGATACTAAGCAACCTATCGGACTAAAATCTAAGTTTACGTAAGAATAATTTACTAACCCGTTTTTACTTACATATTATCATACATATTCCAAACACACCAAACGCAAACCGCATTGTACTGTAAACGATTAACAACGAACCAATGAAAACAAGAAAACAAACAAAAACATACGACAAAATAGTGAGTCAGAAGACATTACACTGACCGGAAGTGTCATTTAGCTTACAGTTGGTTTTTTATTTGAAATGAGATGAAAAATATATTTATGTATAAATTTACAGTGAACTACTGCACTAGACTTGCTGTTCTTATATATACCAACCTATTTCTAGTGGTTAAAAGAGCAGCTGATGACTAAAGGTTAAAGTTAGGGTGGGTTGGGTTAACTTAGTCTCACATGGAGAACACTAAGCTGCATTGACAATAATCTGGCTAAACTCGAGTCGGCTCGCCGCCAACGCTGGCGTCGGCCATTTTTTTACGCGGCGACGCCGAACCAGACCTGGACGATCCGGACGATGAGCCCGACGATGACGATGACGACGAAGAAGACGATGAAGCCGAGCTATTGGATGACATCGACAATGATCTACGCCGGCCAGCCATAAGAGGATCGTACTGCTGACCGGATGAGCTGACGCCGACGCTGCTGACGCCCACAGTTGGCAGCGGCGGCATGGCCTGGTCGTCGTCGATGGCGGCGGCATTGCTGAATTTATTCTTGACTTCATCCTGAGCGTCATTGTCTTCAGCCTCCGATGACGATGATGAAGATGAAGATGAAGAAGACGACGACGAAGAGGAGGAGGAAGACGATGATGTGTCAGAAGAGCTGCTGCTGCCACCGTCTAATCTAGGCACGAATTTATCCCTAGCTGATAATTCCCTAGGCGGGGTAGCCGTTGTGGCTCTAGTGAGAGATCGCTGTCTGCGCTGCTCTCGCCGTTGCTGTCGTTCAATGTAGTTGCGCTTGACCCGGTAGCGACTGTCCGAGTTGGCGGCTGCCAGCTGGGCCAGGTCTTGGTTGCCGCTTCGGCGTCTGTTGTAGTTGCGATCCCGATCCTGATCCCCGTCACGATCCCGATCCTGGAATCGGTCACGATCCCGATCCTGGATCCGGTCACGATCCCGATCCTGGAACCGGTCACGATCCCGATCCTGGATCCGGTCACGATCCCGATCCTGGAACCGGTCACGATCCCGATCCTGGATCCGGTCACGATCCCGATCCTGGAACCGGTCACGATCCCGATCCTGGATCCGGTCACGATCCCGATCCTGGAACCGGTCACGATCCCGATCCTGGAACCGGTCGCGATCCCGAGCAGCCTCACGATCTTGAACTCTATCGCGGTATCGGTTCCGATCATCCGAGTTGTCGCGATTCTGCTCACGATCTCGACGACGATCCCAATCTCTGTTCCGATTTCGATCCCGATCCGTTTCCGCAAGATCGCGTCGTTTCCTCCTGTCGGCGCCCTCCGGACTACGACTAGCTCGGCGGCCTCCTTCTTCTCGACGCTCAGCGTCGGCACGTGTGTTCTGACCGTCGTCTTCGATCTTCACTTTGGTAACGGCGGTGACCTTGGACGGCACGACAACAGCCGAGCTGAGTTCTTCGCCAGCGGCTGATCTGCGCCTAGGTGACATCGAATCTTTGGGACTCGCTCTGCCAGCATCGCCAGACCGACGGCGCTGTTGAAGCTGCCGGCCACGCAACTGACGACGCAAGTCACCGTCACCGCCAACGTCGCCTCTGCCAGCTTCGCGTCGACCCCGGCGTCGGTCGTGCATAAAGTCGTGCTCCAACTCCATGAACTTGTCGCACTGCCACCGGCCGTCTGGACCACCGTCGGCGTCATTGTCATTTACAGCTGCCACCGCTGTTTCTGAATTTCTCTGTGGCGTTGGTGACTTTGATTGGCAACCAAGGAGTTCGTCATCTTCCTCCATATCGGCCAATATATCAACGGCGTCAGAAACATGCTGACGCTCACCCCGACGTCCGCGTCTTGAAATGTCGGCGTGCAGGTCGTCATTATTGCCTCCGTCGTCCGCATCATCGTCGCTAATAACGTCAACATCCAGACCAGCTGTGACAGCGGCGATGGCGGCGGCTGCGGCTGCCGAAGCAGCCGATTTGCTCCATTTAGCGCCTCGTCGAGCCTTCCGACGCTCCTGGAGGCGATTTCTAGCGTCTTCGCTGCTGATTGCGGCTCCGCCAGTGTGATCGATGGGTTCGCCCTCGGCTAGCTGGTCCGACACCATCTTTAGCGACGTCAGCGGCCGACGCCTGGCCGGCTCTTCGGCGCGTGCATCGTCAATGTCAGAGTCTTCGCCAGCGCCATCGGAGGCGTCGCCGCCGTTAGCCAGTCGGCGTCGCTTAGACCGAACGGCGTCTCGCGTGTCGACATTGGCCTCAGTCTCGCGCAAGCGCCTCTCAGCGTTCACCCGCTTCCTATAAGACTTGGATATGCGGCCAGGCAGATTGTCGTAGTTCGGATTGCCGTACTTTTTATAGTATTTCGAATTCTTATTGGCTCCCTTCACTTTGCGATCGGATTTAAAAGCGAATCTGATTCGCAAACAGCGACAGCGCCGGTGCGGCTTGGCCTCCAGCCAGTGTCCGGGTGGCAGGCGCTTCATCTGGTTGTCCTCGTCCGAGTCTGTGAGCTGATCGGATGCCGCATCGTCAGCCGGCGGCTTCTCCGCCTGCGACAACGCAGACGACGATGAAGAGCCTCGTCGGCGACGCCGGCGACGTTCATTCGGAGGCTTAGCCTCGTCTCCAGTCGCCTCTTTGTCACCAACGGCATTATCTTCTTCCCCTTTTTCATTAGTATCGGTTTCAATGTCGGCGGCAACGGACAGAACAGCGCGCAGAGCAGTCTCATGATCAACAAACGCCACATTACAAGAATAATCATCGATCCATTCCATTGATTCTGGCGCTATATCGCCAAAATAGCGAAAGATCTCTTCTGTGGTCATACGATTCACACCGCGCAGATGGACAGCGTTGAGGCGCAGCCGACGCTCGTCTGGGTCGGCCAAATCACCCGGCGAGATGGCCAGAGCGGCGTAAGCGGCCTGTTTTAATTCGTCGGGATTTTCGCATTTAGTCAGGCGGGTCATGACTGACTCTGTTGGCCGCGGTGGCAACGGGCGACGTGGAGGCGGTGGGCGACGCGGTGGCGGCGGCGGTCGGGGCGAGGATCTACCCTCGCCATCGCCACTGCCACCGACGGTGTCATCCGACTGCTGCTGGCGTTGTCTAGCCTTCGGCGGTTCGTACAGCTGCTGCTGCTGTCGACCGGTTCGCCGACTCTCCAGAAGGCTGAGCATTTCGCGACAATCTCGAGTCTCAGATTCTGTTAGATCGCCAATCCTGGCTGGCAGTGCCTTCGCAGCGGAGTCGGGAGCAGGCGGAGCGTCAAAGAATTCGTCATCATTGGAATCGGCATCCAGTATCATAACTGCGGAATCCGCGGCCATGGTAATTCAGTGGCGCGTTCTTTTAAATAGGATTTCGTTACAATTTTGTGCAATCTTTGCTTCGCTTGGAATCTGAAATAAATAAACTGACTTTAAATTGCGGAAGCAACTAATAATAATAATAATAATAATTGCAGGAGGGTTGCGGGCATTAATGGCACATCATTTGGTGACACTAGACCCGCAGCCAGCGAGGCAACTCTGCCCATTTCGCTGACTCCTGAGCACACACGCACACAGATACTGTACACAGGCACACACTCACACAGGTGTGTACATCTGCCCTGACTTTCTTATCGTCAGACAGTGCACACTAGCTGTGCCCTGGAGGTTGGCCCTGAAACGGCGTAAATTGCAAGACAAGCCACCAAGCCTTCTCTCCGCGGCTGCACCACAAATGAATGTGGCCTTGCCGCGGAATCGAACTTAGGCACCTTGGAGTGGGAGGCAAACGAGCTAACCGCTCTGCCACAAATCCCCATGCGGAAGCAACTAGGATGATTCTGAATCTTTTCTATCGATAGTTTCGCCAGTTTCTTGACTTGCCACGGATTTTATTTGTCACAACTAAAAAATCACAAACTTAATTACGAGAGTTAAAACTGACTGTCTATACTAAAATATACCCTATATATTTTCGTATAGGCCAATAAATATGTTTTAATAAAAACGCAGAAAACACCAATGCTATTGGCCGAATATTCCAAAAAGATCTTCACTCACTTCTAGGATATATATTTAGTAGTTATTATTAGTAAAAGAAATCTGTTAATCCAGTAATGAATTTCACAAATGGTGGGCCTAAAAGTTTACTTTACTCGTTATTAGCATGCGTGTTTATTGAATGTTATTAAATGAAGAAATCTGATTTTCAATGGAAAAAGACACAACAGTAGTATATAAGGGTGATGCAGTTCTTAGGCGCGTGCAAATTGCAGAAAATATTAATTAATTAATAAACAAAATGCGAAACAAAGGCAAACTACATATACTACTATATGTAATCGCATCAATGCAAAACACAACTATAACTGCTAAAGTAATTAAAAAAACTGATTAGGGACCAGTCTCGTCAGTGTTAGCTGAGAATGGCTATTGATATTGGATCAACCAAATTTGAGTGTTTCATTCTGAATTGAAGAAAATCATGTGTCACAGTATTAGGACTATAGAAATAACTCATGAATTCAAAGCAAGAAATTATTAGACCATCAATTGCAAATCGAACGAATTTAGAAGCAGACGAGTAAAAAAATCATCACATTAACGACTTGGCTCAAGCTTACACACACACACACACACACACACATATATATATATACTTGTACTTGTCTATTGGTCAGCAACACAGGCAGGCGACACCATGCTTATTTATAACGCAGCTAGGCATTTTAAGTGAATATATAGCTGAATAAATTTAATTGGACAGAAGCTTTTCCGAGAGTTAAACGTGTGAGATCGTTTTTAGCGCATGGCAAATGACAAATTTTCACTGGGCAACGAGTAATCTTAAACTTTCAGTATCTCCTCTCCCAATAGTCGTCTTAATCCCGATCTTTAGTCTCCATTCTTCAGTGAACAAATATGTTAGCTTGTTAAAGATAAAGTTAGAATAGATTGACACAAAAGCAATAAGATTATAATGTATAATTCAAAATGAAGTAGTAATATTCAAAGCAAAGTTACCAACTTAGACCTGGAATTCGGAAAATAAGCATCCATTGTTTCAAGATTTTTCTAACTAGGCTCAAAAACATAGTTCAATAATAAGAAGATATTAAACGATAAACACACGAGTAAGTCCAGCATTTAGCTATTGAATCGGTAAGCGGCACTGGCCACAGTCACGGACACTAGAACACTGGCTGCCGCTCCCAGTAGCCAGGCGTGTCTGCGCAGCCAGGAAGCATGACGCTGCTGCTGCTGCTGCCCGGGCCGTCCGCCGTTGTCCGCTCCGTCGCGCAATCCCAGCATCTTCCTGTACATAGCCGTGTTAGCAGCCTGCTGACGCTTCAGCTCCAGCGTCGCCTTGGCAACCTCATTCTGGACTAAACGCGAATCCGGATCCCGTTCCAGAGCGGCCCGTAGAGAGCGCAGGCCATTGGGTAGATCGCCTTTGCTAACCAAAGATTTGCCTTTACGAAAGTGAGCCTTGATATTATCGGGCTGCAGGCTGAGCACGCTGTCGCAGGAGGCGATTGCGGCGTCGTAGGCGCAGATTTTTACCTGAGTTGCGGCTAGATTGTTGTAGACTCGAACCCGCGCCTCGGCTACTCCGGCTTCGCCCTGTTCAGATTTTTATTGTTTCTAAGTTTTAAATTATCATTAATAACAATAATAATAATTGCAGGAGGGCTGCCGGCAATGGCATAACAATCTGCCGGCAATGGCGTGACGGTAGGCCCACAGCCAGCGAGGAGGCAATTCTGCCCATTTCGCTGACTCCTGAGCACACACGCACACAGATACTGTACGCAGGCACTCTCTCACACAGGTGTGTACATTTGCCCTGACTTTCTCATCGTCAGGCAGTGTACACTCTCACTGTGCCTTGGAGGTTGGCCCTCAATGGCGTACATTGCACGACAAGCCCTCAAGCCATCTCTCCGCGGCTGCGCCCCAAATAAATGTGGTGCGAGAGGCAACCGGCATAAAACTGTCCACCAAGGCAGTGCACAAATGCAGACATAAATATGCACATTTTTGACAGGCCTGCTCAAAGGTGGGCTATACAAAATAGCACATTGTAGGCATGCTATTTAAGACTGCAGACACGGAATTATTTATTGGGTCTTGAAGCCTCGGTAAGTCACGCCATGTAAGCATCTATTCAAATTATATTTTTAGGCGAGGAGGTTGTAGCCTAGTGGGTTGAGAGTCGGACTCACAACTTGAAGATCGGTCGGGGGTTCGTCCGACATCACTGGAACAAGATGTATCGTTTAGCAAGACACTGAACTCTGCATTGCTTCAGTTCACTCAGCTGTTAACAGTAGAACTACCAAGAACTAGCACCCGAACGGAGCAACGCAAGCACACGAAACTCAAGAACACGGGCCCTTGCGCATCTTCTGAAACAAGAATCAAGTCGAATCATATTCAACGGTTCTGGCCGAAGGTCAGATTTTTCCCATACACCCCTCTACACGAATTTGCACTGCGCCTCAGTGCAACCTTGCCAGGCCTTCAAACATTTTTCAGCATGTCACTCGAATGTGACTGCGTCATCTCCAACTTTGGTGGTCACCTACCTTTATCTAGACGGAGCTGCTGGACATTAAACGAGTAATAGTTGAGTTTAGGCAATATCGAGGCTTTATTAGAGAAACTAGAAAAATCGCTCTAGGGACTCCATAGCCAGCTGGAGGCACTCTGCTGACGGTGCTGACCGCGTCTGGGTGGTGACTGATTGGTTGACAGACTAGGCGAGGGTTCTGTGGTTAAGCTTCATACCATATTGAGGCTTGATCAGCGAAATGGGAGAAATTTGCATCAAGGGTGTCCATATTTGACTGGTGCCACTTGTTGAAGGTTCAGCAGCTCCGTCTAGATCAAGGTGCGTGACCACCGAAGACGGAGATGTTGCAGGCACATTCGGGTGACGTGCTGATAAATTTTGAAGGGCTGGCAACTGCAAGGCCGCAGTGAGGCGCAGTGCAAATTCGTTTATTTGGGTGCATGAAATACACTTGCTCTTCGACCTTCGGCCTAATCAGAACCTCGGCCTAAATATCTCGACAGTCTGGCGACTTGATTCAACAAAAATTTGGCCCGTGTTCTTGAGTTTCGTGTGCACACGAAGCATGCTTGCGTTGCTTCGTTCGGGTGCAGCACAAAAATAGTCAAATTCCCCCTTGGTATAAAAACTGACGGCAAAATGGATTGGTAGTCCTACTGTTAACATATATTTAAACTCTGTCTCTCTGTCCTAGCCTGTCTACCTGTTTGTTTGACTCCAGCAGAATCCGTATTGAAATGTTACATATAACTAGTTTGTAAAAGTTATTAGCAGTATAAAACTGTCCACCAAGGCAGTGCACAAATGCAGACATAAATATGCACATTTTTGACAGGCCTGCTCAAAGGTGGGCTATACATAATAGCACATTGTAGGCATGCTATTTAAGACTGCAGACACGGAATTATTTATTGGGTCTTGAAGCCTCGGTAAGTCACGCCATGTAAGCATCAATACAAATTACTTTTTTTCTGATTAACTGCACTGCTTGTTTACCAGTCTTGTTTTCTAATGACTTAAAGGTCTGGGGTTCGATTCTGACTCGGCTGGAACAATTTGTGACCTATAGCAAGACACTTAATTCTGCATTGCTTCAGTTCACCCAGCTGGTACCAGCATCAGCCGGGGGTAATTGAGAGCAGGTGTGGCGAACCCCAGTCAATGGACTGAACAGCCGTACGCAGCCTTCAGATGCGCCGCGCAATAGCTGCGGCTGTGGTGACGGCTGCACATCTGGCCCGATTCGGGCAGGTGTAATCAACTAATTATATACCAGCATGACAAAAATTGCCTGTTCTCCTGTTAGTTTTAAATATTAGTAAAATCTATTAATATTCTGTACTCTATTGGTCTGATAATCATATATTATGATTTGTCCACCCAAGCATGGCGCAGTTGCAAATAATATATAATCCTGCAACACTGTATACGACTGTATGTGTGTTTCGTACACATGCTCGAAAAGTGGGCTATACAACATAGCACTATTTAGGCATGCTATTTAAGACTGCAGACACGGAATTTTCATTGGGTCTTGAAGCCTCGGTAAGTCACGCCATTCAAAATTTAATTTGAATTTGGATGTGGATTTTATACTCGTATAAAAGGACCGATTCTACGCTCGTATATCCCTCAAACTGATGGCGATTCTCAAGGTCAAATCTATCCCTCAAACTGGTGGCGATTCTCAAGGTCAAATCTATCCCTCAAACTGGTGGCGATTCTCAAGGTCAAATCTATCCCTCAAACTGGTGGCGATTCTCAAGGTCAAATCTATCCCTCAAACTGGTGGCGATTCTCAAGGTCAAATCTATCCCTCAAACTGGTGGCGATTCTCAAGGTCAAATCTATCCCTCAAACTGGTCGCGATTCTAAAGGTCGAATCTATCCCCCAAACTAGTGGCTATTCTAAAGGACGAATCTCACTAAAAACTGAATGCGATTCTCTCAAGGTCACAAAATCTGAAAGGGTGATTCCCAAAATCGAAAGTGGAAAGATTCATCATACCCGAATCTTCCTTCGAAGTCGGGGCATCGTTTGCAAGTGCAAGATTTAAAAAAATTAAAAGGGCGGGATAGCACACCTGACAATGATCCTCAAGAATACGGGCCGCCCTGCCATAACAGTTCACAGCTCCGGCAAAGTCCTCCCTATTAAATAGATCGTTGCCGCGTTCGCGCTTTCTATCAGCAATGCGGAGAGATTCAACTGGTCCCAGAGCGGCATAGTCAACAGGATCGTCAACTGATAGAAGGGTGACGGTGCAGTGCAGCACAGAGCCGGGTGGTACTGTGACTCCGCTGCTAGTTTTGGCTTCAATAGCGAAGCCATAAGCATAACGAGCCGAGGTGATAATACTGCAGCACTCGTCTAGCTCCATTAGCGGCGCGGCAATGTCCAGCGCTTGAAGGTGATCGCATTCGCCAATGGAGATTACAAGGGCCGCTTCGGATTCAACAACTGTGCCATCGGCAAGGCTGGCTTCGAATTTTAGGGTCACCTAGCCAAAAAAAAATAGTTTTCGATGATAACGATGCTAATTAAAAAAGGAAAATCAGACAGACAAAACCTAAGTATCAGCCAGTAACCCCTAGAATCAGACAGATAAACCTAAGAATCAGACAGATAAACCTAAGAATCAGACAGATAAACCTAAGAATCAGACAGATAAACCTAAGAATCAGCCAGTAACCCCTAGAATCAGACAGATAAACCTAAGAATCAGACAGATAAACCTAAGAATCAGACAGATAAACCTAAGAATCAGACAGATAAACCTAAGAATCAGACAGATAAACCTAAGAATCAGACAGATAAACCTAAGAATCAGACAGATAAACCTAAGAATCAGACAGATAAACCTAAGAATCAGACAGATAAACCTAAGAATCAGACAGATAAACCTAAGAATCAGACAGATAAACCTAAGAATCAGACAGATAAACCTAAGAATCAGACAGATAAACCTAAGAATCAGACAGATAAACCTAAGAATCAGCCAGTAACCCCTAGAATCAGACAGATAAACCTTAGAATCAGACAGATAAACCTAAGAATCAGACAGATAAACCTAAGAATCAGCCAGTAACCCCTAGAATCAGACAGATAAACCTAAGAATCAGACAGATAAACCTAAGAATCAGACAGATAAACCTAAGAATCAGACAGATAAACCTAAGAATCAGCCAGTAACCCCTAGAATCAGACAGATAAACCTAAGAATCAGCCAGTAACCCCTAGAATCAGACAGATAAACCTAAGAATCAGCCAGTAACCCCTAGAATCAGACAGATAAACCTAAGAATCAGACAGATAAACCTAAGAATCAGACAGATAAACCTATGAATCAGACAGATAAACCTTAGAATCAGACAGATAAACCTAAGAATCAGACAGATAAACCTAAGAATCAGACAGATAAACCTAAGAATCAGCCAGTAACCCCTAGAATCAGACAGATAAACCTAAGAATCAGCCAGTAACCCCTAGAATCAGACAGATAAACCTAAGAATCAGCCAGTAACCCCTAGAATCAGACAGATAAACCTAAGAATCAGACAGATAAACCTAAGAATCAGACAGATAAACCTATGAATCAGACAGATAAACCTTAGAATCAGACAGATAAACCTAAGAATCAGACAGATAAACCTAAGAACCAGACGGATAAACCTAAGAAAAAGACAGATAAACCTAAGAATCAAACAGATAAACCTAAGAAAAAGACAGATAAACCTAAGAATCAAACAGATAAACCTAAGAATCAAACAGATAAACCTAAGAAAAAGACAGATAAACCTAAGAAAAAGACAGATAAACCTAAGTATCAGAAAGATAAACCTAAGAATCCGACAGACAAAAACCTAAGAATCAGACAGATAAACCTAAGAATCACACAGATAAACCTAAGAAAAAGACAGATAAACCTAAGAATCAGACACATAAACCTAAGAATCAGACAGATAAACCTAAGAATCAGACAGATAAACCTAAGAATCCGACAGACAAAACCTAAGAATCAGACAACGCAATATAAGCTAAACATTCTTAATAAACAGCGAATCATCACCTGATCACCAGACTGTGGCCTAGAGTCGCGACCGCGTCCTTCATTTAGAGTCTTCTTCCACAATCGCTTGTTGCCAAGCACATCGGTGTAGCCATCATCTGGAGGTTCAACAGTTTCGCGTTGTTGATCTCCGGAGTCGTTTCCATTGTGCAGCTCCGTTAGGACAGCGGACTCGCCGAGTGTCATAGCTCAGTGATGCTTTACTTAATTATGTTTAGCAGTTTTGGTTTCAAACAAATAGCTTTAAAGTTGGAAAGCTGCAAAGAAATTCAGTGGTAAGAATAAAAAACACTTATCATAATCATCATAGACTACTAACGTTGTTTCAAGCATATTAATTAAAAAAAGTTTCTGTTTTTTTTCAAAATAAGGGTAAAAACCCCAACTATATGCTACTCAATAGTAGCACACCAAAGAAAGTTAAATGCAAGGACCCAAAAATAGGTTGTAAATCTTTGAGTGATCTTCGTTTAATTATTTCTTTAAAAAGGGGGCAAAGGTTTTAAGATAACTATGGCATGCGGAAAATCAATCTGGCAAATTATGACGCAGAAGTGAGATAAGTAGTTTTAACACAAAATTATTTATTGCACTAAAGGACGGAAAAATTCTGAATGGAATGATTAGCAAAAGTTTACACAAAAACGTACTGCACTTTAATCACAAAATTGTGAGTAAAAGATTCGACAAAAGCGTGCACCAAAAAGCTGGTGAAATTCTGTACTACTCGCAAGTAGTTAAAACACAGCTGATAAAAACCGAATACTTTGTGGCAAATACAAATAGACATGAAAAAATGAAATCAGCAGCTGTTGCGAAAAAGCTAATAAAACATGTGATTGTTACGTCGATACTACGATCAATAAACTGTACTCGTAAGTATGGGAAGACAAAAGTGCCGTGCGAATAGAAAATAGGAAAAATATATTTGACGCATCAATCAATTAATCAGCCAATCAAACGATAAAATTAGTGGAGCCTGCGCACCATACTTTGCGATGGTTTTACATTTAGGTTTCAAAAGTGAGGAAATTCCCACGGAAATTCCGCGGGAAACACTTCTATGCACACGCTAAGAGCAATCACGCGACAACAATTCAGAGAGTCCCGTTAACGGCGCCTAGCCAATCAGGACGTTGCAAGCGCCAACCAATGAGGGGTAAGATTACGTGACGCATTTAGTCTAGAAAAGATGCGAACAAAGGTCCAGTCAAACAACCAGAGCTTAGTCCTGCCCATGGGCCTGCGTTGGTGGCGGCACAACGATGGTTGTAGCGCTGGCGTGATGCAGCACATAATCAACAATGCTGCCTAAAAAGGCTCGCCGTAGGGCGCCCAAACCTCGACTGCCAATAACGATTGCGTCGACAGCCTGCTCGTCGGCTATTTCAACTAAAGCCGGACCGGCGCCGTGAGTCAGGCGTTCAAGAAAACGCGGCTGCGCCTTCACGCCCATATCTGTGCAACGCTGGCGCACCTCGGCCGCCATCAGTTTGCCACGCGCCACGGCCTGATTGACACCTTCGGCGAATAATTCCGGTGAGCCGACGCCGGCGCCGCCGTAGGTGATGGCAGGCGGCTCGGCGACGTAGACGAAGATAAGAGTGTCGGACGATTTGTTCATGCGATCGGCGTACCAGCGAAGTGCGCGATAACTGTGCTCGCTTGCGTCCATCGGGATCAGAATCTTGCGGCCCATATCAGTTGCTT
Organism: Macrostomum hystrix; assembly: GCA_950097015.1. Classification (NCBI taxonomy): domain Eukaryota; kingdom Metazoa; phylum Platyhelminthes; family Macrostomidae; genus Macrostomum; species Macrostomum hystrix. Next base: position 886,202 of record CATNEN010000025.1, on the reverse strand, counting down.
TGCTATTTCTGGTAGCTTATTGCACTGAAAATTTTGCGGTTTTCATGAATTTAGCAATGATTAATGGGGGATCGCGACAAATGAGGATCTGACAGGTTTGTGCAATTCAATAATAGTAGCGAAAAAATGAGAATCCGATCATTGTTTCGACTTTTAGATTTGAGGATCTGTTTTTTTAAATGGGATTTAACAATGAGGATCTAATTCGATATTTTTTTTTAATTCTAGGTAAGGATTTGCTTGAATAGGGATTAGATTTCAATCGACTCTAATAAAACTTTGCCTGCACAAAATTTTCTAAGAATGAAATAAAACATGCAAACAAAAACACGACTTTTACTGGGCAATAATTGTATATAAGGGAAAGTTCTCATTTTTTTCATTTCTAAATTATGAGAAAACACAAACACGCGCGTATAGGAAGCCAAAAAAAGACAAAAAGACACCAGAAAATGAGTACATATAACTCCTTCCGTCTAGTGATGAAATTGAACAGGAAGCCGCAGAATTAACAAGAAGAAACAAAAATAAGACACAGTTAAAAATAAACTTAGAAAAAACAGCAACTAAACGAAAGTTGTTCAACAATCCAATAAAAGTGGCATAAAAAACTCACAAAAATCATGACAACCAATGGGGAGAAAAGACAAGATAGGCTTAAACTAAAAAATAAAAGTTATTTCACGGCAAGCGCATTGTGGACCAGCGCAGCTGTAAATAATTAATCTATACATAGAGATTGCAAATTAAGGGCACTGACTTCCTTAATCGAAACTCCAAATTTAAAGTTAGACGCGTTATAAATACTACAAATGGTTGTACAAAAAACAGAACAAAATAGAGATTTTATCTTCCGCCTAAGAATTAAAAAAACTTTGAGACCGATGAAAATATTTTGCTACTGCTTGTTATAGTGGTACGAAAAAAAGTTAACAAAGCAACTCAAAAAAATTTGTGCAGAGCAGAGAGAAATCTTGTGATAGTTTTATAGAGAAATATTCGTCAAAAAGTTGCACGATAGTCAGTCCTCTGGTATAGATAAATTAGCAGCCGGAAGAAAAACGAAAAAATGGGAAGAACCGTTCTGGTCATTTATTTTATTATTTGATTACACCTGCCCCAATTGGGTCAGATGTGCAGCTGACAGCACAGCCGCAGCTAATGCGCGGCGCATCTGAAGGCTGCGTACAGCTGTTCAGTCCACGGACTGGGGGGGCGCCACACCCACCTTCAATTATCCCAGCTGATGCTGGTACCCATTTAACAGCTGGGTGAACTGAAGCAATGCAGAGTTAAGTGTCTTGCTAAAGGACGCAAATTGTTCCAGTGGAGTCGGGAATCGAACCCCTGACCTTCAAGTCATGAGTCCGACGCCCTAACCACTAGGCTACAACCTCTGCTGGTCAATATGGTATACGCTATCCTAACAATACCACACACGAAAAAACTTATAAAATGATGCTTTTTGGCAAAATAATTAGGCTATAAAACAAAACTTTCTGAAGACGGGTTTGCACTCTAGTTTAAAATAGCTATCGAAGCTTTGGTAATAAGTATAGTTAAAAGGTAAAAAAACGATGAACTGGATAAAGTTGCAATGCTATGCAAACATCAGTTCTTTGAGTCCTATCTAGTACAGATACTACTTAGGAACAGTAGTAGCACTGGCCTGACCGGCCTGAGCGGATTTCGACTCGGTGCTGTTTGACTGCAGAGGCGGTACGATGACACAAGGCCTATGCGAATGATGCAGCACGTAGTCGCTAACGCTACCTAGAAAGGTGCGCCGAAGTGTGCTAACACCCCGACTGCCCATGATGATGACATCAGCGGATTCTTCATTGGCCACGCTGACAAGAGTCGGACCGGGGCCAGCGTGCAAACGCTCCAAGAATCGTTTAGTAATGTCAGGCCTAATGCCCAATTCGGAGCACAGGTTATTAGCCTCGCTAGCCAACTGTTGAGCCTTGGCCAGGGCGTCCTCTTTGCAGCGCAGATAGATGTCAGGAGTGGCTGCGCCAGCCGACATGATCATGGACGGAGGCTCAGAGATGAATACCATTAATAGGCAGTCGCCAGCTAGTTGGTTATTTGTTAAGTACCATTTTAGAGCGCGCAGGCTGTGAGAACTGCCGTCTAAAGCTACTAGAACGGTGCGGCCCATGCTTCCAGTTTATAGAGCTGAAATAGGTAATATATGCATTTATGCGCTTCTGCTAGAGCAAACAGGTAAAAAATAAGGTAGTAAAAGTAAGCGTGCTACTGACACAACTGTCAACAGAGCGAATTAAATGCAAAATCAAAACAGCAAAATAGATTATGCATGTAATAAAAAGTTAACACCCTGATTTACAATATCGGCGCGCTATTTAGGGCTTAAAAACACTGAATTAAGTTTGCGAAGCCCCGGTAAAACACGCCATTTTATACTTCATAGCTATTTATTACTACTGAACAGTAGTGCTGATTCAAAACTATATAATAAACCTATCACTCAAAATTCTTAATACCTCCGTGTGATCTATATTGTCAACACATCACCTAGCTCCTTCCATTCACTATATCTGCTCCTTCCATTCACTATATCTGCTCCTTCCATTCACTATATCTGCTCCTTCCCTTCACTCTCTGCTCCTTCCCTTCACTCTCTTTGCACCTTGCCTTCGCACCCTCTGCCCCTTTCGTTAAGTCCATAAATGAAGCTAGACAACTGACGAATGCTACAAACGTAAAATAAACAAAGCATAATACACATCGAAGCCTATATGAAAAAGTTATATGATATGATTCTGAAGTTTTCATTTTTATCATATTGACAATCGCATGTTATACTCGTAGTTACAATTTAAAATACATACTGTAAACATACATACACAAAACGCATGTGCCGGCAATTTTCTAGCTTGGATAATTTACAAATGGGTTTTGCAAATTCAACTTTTTCACACGGCTTGGATAAGAAAATATCTATTCTTATATAATTTGATTTAATGACAGGAGTTAGACAGATCTGAAAAATTTAATTTGAAATTACACATGCACAATTATAATAACATATTTATAAGAGAACAGTAACATGTTGGAAAAGTTTAAGAATTTGAATTTGTTAAAATCTAAAGAATTTTTTTCGACACAATTAGTCAACTAAAAATGTAAGAAATGAAAAAAAATTGCTATTTAATCTTCTTTCATGCGACCAACAAGCGGTGGAAAACAGGAAATTGAAAATTGTGAATTAATGAAGCAGTAACTAATAAGCATTGTTTGATTTTAACGCTATCATAAAACAGTCGATAATGTAACAATTAAGAATACTGAATTCAAATAGGAAGGCCGAAAAAAAGTATTATAAACCGTAAGATACCTTTAATAAATGGTTGAATTTTTAGTTAGCCTATTAGAGAAATAAGCTGCAAAAATGTCACAGCCAGAAACATACGAGCCGTATTTTAACAATTGTCACTGTTTTCTAATATGACAGCAATAATAAATAGGCATAATAACAGAGCAATAGGTAAGTCAAACAGCTGAACAAATAACTGATTTTAAACCTGCGAGTCGTCGTTAACTGCTATGCTTCGCTTCAGCGCGTCCATCCATTCTTCCATTTCTTCAACGCTGGTCGCACTAAATCTGTAACAATCGTGCTTGGATGTCACTCGATTGCTATTGTTCTCCTTCCAGGCCTAGAGGAAAGTTAAAGGGAACTGCTTGTTAAATAAAATAGATTACTTTGTAACAGAAATATAATCAGCCGATATGTATAGAAAAACTTAGAGCACTATTAGCAAGTACATCCAGCTGAAGTTTAGGGCATATGTAAAACTGTAGCTAAGTAATAAAAATATATAAAAAGGCAGTGTACAACAGTTCAGTCTCTGGACTGTCACATACAGACAAAATTATACCCTGAAATAATGTTGGTAACCAAGGGCGAGTGGCAGAGCGGTCTAACACGCTTGCCCATCGCACTAATGTCTCTGAGGTCGATTCCGCGGCGAGAAGGCTTGGGCGCTTGTCGCGCAATTTACGCCCATGAGGGCCAAGCTCCAAGGCACTGTGAAACTGTACACTACGAGTATAGCTGGGCGAATCGAAGCAATTTCAGAGTTAAGTGTCGTGCTCAAACGTTAAAAAGCATATTACCTAGCACATAGCATGTGTACAACACATAAAAAAGAGCTTAAACATAGGAAATAGTTGACAACATAAGACGCACCTTAATGCGGCCGTCACGACCAACCGGTTTGACAATCTCGAAACAGTATTTGCCTTCGTCGGCCTCGCGCACCTCTAAGCCCTGCAACGGTATTGAACCTTTAGCTTTGCCCTTACTAGGCAGATCTGTATAATAGCTAAGATGATTGCCGCTTAACACAAAATAGCGCCTCTTCCAGCTCTTAACACTGCCGCCCTGTTTCAATAGGTAGCCAGCTTTGTCAACAGCGCTAGTTTCCAATTCGTCGGCGGCGTCATGGCTAACAAATGGCTGCGCTTTGATATCGTCGAATATCTCTTTAACAAATTGACGATCTAGATTCTTTAGGTCGCTGCGGCCTAGGAGAATGTGAAAGCCTTCAACTGTGTTAAGCGATTTGTCTCGCTTGGCGCTAACATTGTGCAGCGAGGTCTGCAGCATCATGCAGGCGTAGCAGAGAATGAACAGCTGCTCGGCTGTTAGTTGGAAGTCCGGATTCTGTCGATGATAGGCACCCGAGAAGATCTCCATAGTGCGCTCGATTACCTGGAGTAAGTTTATGTAGATTATGGAATAGATATCAGGTAGGCTATGGAATATATATCAGGTAGGTTATGGAATAGATATCAGGTAGGTTATAAAATAGATATTTGGTAGGCTATGGAATAGATATCAGGTAGGTTATGGAATAGATGTCAGGTAGGTCATTGAATAGATATCAGGTAGGTTATGGAATATATATCAGGTAGGTTATGGAATAGATATCAGGTAGGTTATAAAATAGATATTTGGTAGGCTATGGAATAGATATCAGGTAGGTTATGGAATAGATTTCAGGTAGGTTATGGAATAGATATCAGGTAGGTTATGGAATAGATGTCAGGTAGGTTATGAATTAGATATTTGGTAGGCTATGGAATAGATATCAGGTAGGTTATGGAATAGACATTAGGTGGGTCATTGAATAGATATCAGGTAGGTCATTGAATAGATATCAGGTAGGTCATGGAATAGATATCAGGTAGGTCATGGAATAGATATCAGGTAGGTCATTGAATAGATATCAGGTAGGTTATGGAATAGATATCAGGTAGGTCATTGAATAGATATCAGGTAGGTCATTGAATAGATATCAGGTAGGTCATGGAATAGATATCAGGTAGGTCATGGAATAGATATCAGGTAGGTTAATGAATAGATATCAGATAGATTATGGAATAGATATCAGGTAGGTTATGGAATGGGTATCGGGTAGGCTATAGGATAGGGTTTAGGTAGGTTGAATGATAAAGTTCAGGTAGATGACCAATACAGTTTACACAGGTAGATTTCGCTCCTGACCTGACTTTCTCCAACCATTTTAAAGGAGAACATAAACTCGCGCAGAGCTGTCATGAAACTCTTGCCGGCGAACGGAAACTGGGCAGCGAATTCGGTCAACAATTTGGCATTGTCAGCTTTGCCAAGATAGTTGCCAAGCACATGCTTATCTAGCTGCTTGGCTGAGTATAGATACTTAGCCACGCTTTCCGGGCTATCGTCTGGTATGAGTCCGTTCTCAACCATAAACGCAATGCCCTCCTGCGGTTTAGTATTGAACTTGAATTTGGCTCGCGAAGCCATCTGCTCCTTGGGATCCTTCTTCTCCTCTGGCGTGAGGTAGATGCTAATATTCTTCAATTCGTATTCGTATTTATCAATATCTGATTGCAAGCGTTGAATCTCCAGCACCAGCTGCTCCTTCTGCTTCTGGATGGCGGACAAGCTAGCCGCCTTGCTCATGGCTGGTGACTGCAAAAAATGAGGCTAAATTTTATTCGATAATTTTTAATTGAATAGAAAGGACACCGTAAGGTCCGTTTAGTAAGGGAGACAAAATATTTCCCTAGGATTCGAACTCTAGATCTCTATTTCACAACTCCGAAGCACTGCAATGAGCAACAAGCTCCCCGTCTATATTTTATAAGCAAACTATAAAATTCAGCAGCACACTATACTTTTAGAGTAGTATACCAAGTATTAACCCACAAAATTAAATTATTAAAACGGCAATCTAAACTGCAAGGAAGGTTGATAAAAAATAAAATCAATAGTGTTTTGCTTCTTTCAATAATAATAGTTCTCGTTTATTTAACTAGAAAAACAAATTTACAAAGAAATCACAATAATAGTTCCAGCTAAAAAAGCCATGCTCGGCCCAGCCGTAATAACTATATCGACAATGTAAAAATGTATGGCTTTTGTATCACAATTTCGACAAAATATCTTATATTGTGCGTCGACTGCTTAAACATAAATAAGCTAAAAAAATAAACCAACAAAAGAGCAAAAAACTCTAAAAAACCTTTTCAATTCGTGGACGGCCAAGCGTTTTGATTTAAAATGAACTCTAGCTTCTTCCCAGAGACAGGATTGTAGGACAGCAACCAATTTACCAATCAGTGCACTCTGTCAATCCTAATAAGTGTTGTCCCCAAACAAACTTCAGTGTACAATAGAGTCACGCAAAGGATATGATCAGTTGTCAATTCGAACAAACACTTTTGGCCTAGAGAAGATCCGCATCGCTTCCTCTAATTCGGCCAATTTGCGTTCGATCTCGCCTTTGATACGCACCAGACGGACTGTATCCGAGCGTACAGGTAGGCGATTTAATTCGCCTAGCAACAATCGATGATTTTCAGTTAGTAGGGCGAGAGTTCGCCGACGCTCAGAGTCGCTCAGTCGGCGATGACCGGGCGGCTGGTCAGGATCCGGTCTGGCGGCGACTTCGGCAGCGTGAGCCGCCTCGGTTAGCTGGCGTCGTTTAACCAGATAACTGGGAACCTCGCCGCGTCGATAACCAGTCAGGTCGATAGCCGAAGCTGTGCGCGCCGCAGTTGCGGTGGAAGCCGCATCAAATCGGCGACTACCAGCGGCGCTGGCCGCATTGGCGTTGGCCCTGACATAGTTGACGCTGCGTCTAATTAGGCGCAAATCGTTGGCTGACGCGGCGCGCGGAACGGAGACACGATCTGGTGGCACGGTCCTACGAAATGGAGGAATCGGATGATCGTCCTTCTCTAGATTTGGACCAGTTTTCTCGTGCGCGCGCAGGTACGACTGCTGCTGCTGCTGGCGCCGACGACGAGGACCAGGTTGAGCAACAGCTGCTACTGCTGCTGCTGACATTTTCCTAAGTGTTTTTTCGTTGTACTGTCTGAAATTTCTAAAAATAATGTGCGAGATGTAGTAAAAAACTAGCTAATGAGTAGTCCATAGACAGCTAGCTGGCCTACTAGCATAGTTGCCACTGGCAAGCAATGAAATATTAGCGCTGGATGAAAAACTTAGCGCAGCATTAGATAAATTGTTTAAAACTTAAATAAACGGTAAAATTCATAAGCAGTAACCACAAGTCCACAAAGCCCAGAGTTATCTTTCTCTTTTAGCCAGTCTTCGTCCCATATTGTGGCTCGGCCTTGTTGGTTTGGCTTCCGCTTAGGCTTTGCTTTGGAATTCATGCCTGGTGCAAGCGTCTATTCAATTAAATAGTTTCTTCTGTCGCTTCTGTTACTTTGTTGAAAAACAAGTTCTCTGTTTAAAAGTGATTAAAAAAGAGCTCTAGCTGGGCCATTTGGGTGGGACTGCGATTGGGCCAGGGGTGAACCAAACCCCACCTGGCTAAACCAAACCTCAGACCCTATATGTACATTGAGGGTTTTGGCCTAGTCTCACCCTAGCCCAGGGAGGGGTGGCATGACTAGGGTGAGATATATAGCGAGAGGGGTGGAGGCATAGAGCACAAGACATGGGAGGCGCCTAGAAAGGGGAAAGGGTTGGAGGCAAGCTGATAAGGAGCAGCCATCTTGGGAAGAGGGACAAAGCAGTTAGTAATAAATAACATGTAAAGATGTTTTTAGTGTATGTGTACTGTCCTTTTTGGTCATTAATTTCCATCCCTTCCCTGGCTATTCTATATGAGATGAGTCTGAGGTAGGGAACTAATGTGAAATATACAATTTTGTATCAATTAGCGCAGGATTTACTGTATTTTACAAAAAGTAGCGCAATAGCACAGCTAAAGCAAAATAGCGCAATAGCGCTAAAATAGTGCAGGTGTGGCAATTATGCCTACTAGTACTTGTTAGCTCTATTTATCATAGAATTATGTAGCACAGCCTTAAGTGTCAGCCTGGCTGGATTAATTTGCTAATTCAAGACAAATTTTATGAGTTACAATTCTATAATACTCTTGCTCTAGAAGTAATAAAATAAAATTAGTAACTATTGATAGTTATTGCTCACCTAACAACATTTAACTGGTCATTTTGATCCACAATTATTCTTGGCAATTACCCTTTTAAATAAAAATGTTTTAGTACACTTTTAAAATGGACCTGTAAAACATAATAGTCTTTGTCTACAATTTTGTTGTATAAAAATACTGTACTGTAAAGCCTCATAGTGAGTAGTGAACTACTTCAACTTTAATGTTAATGCTCCTCCTTTTATAGCCACAAAAGTAATATATGCAGGCATTAAATCAACTTGTTTTTTATAATTAATATTGAAGCCTATTTAAATTTGAATTAATTGTACAAGAAATTTACGTGGACTCTAGAATTTCTTGCAATGCAAAAATAATGCATATTATATTATTATATATATATTATATTATATCTTTTTTTATTTAGAAAATCAGCATTGATAATTCAGCAATATTTTGCTTATTTAAGTTTAATTGAACCAAATTTAATTAAACATTTATATTTTAATTTGCTGTTTATCTGATGACTGTAAATGGGTAGGAGGCTTTTGCACCAACAAAAATCATACATCAATTGTGCACAAAAACTATTGAGTGCTTAAGACTATTTAGTAAGCTTTGAACTCTAGCTTACTAAGATTAGCAATGAATCTTGAAAGTTGCATAGGTAACATAACTTGTTGGGGAAATTTAAGTATGACCAGCTGTTGTTACATAAATTGAGCAATCCAATAGTTGACTTGGACTTTGTGACCTATATGTTTGACCCATATGTAAGACATAATTACACCTTGCTTTCCATTCCTAGGTGTTCTAGTCTTAAGTCATTCCTGGCCAGTTGTATAGCACATGTTAAAATGTCACATTGAGGTAGAGAAAGGCAGAAACTAGCTACCTTAAGAGACCTGCATACTGCTTAGTTTGACTAGGTGACAATTCTAAGTACAATATCCAATTTTTATATCATATGTTTTCACTTATACTAATTAAAAAATTGCCTTTAGGTTACTAAATATTTTTGTTAGGGCCTATACTTTGTTTAATTAACTACTATACAAAATAAACTATTTGACAGCAAAATGTTGACATATTGACTATTGTTTTGCATTTTTATGAAATCATATTAACAGATAATAGGCTGATAGAAAAACTAATAATAGACTTAGGCCAAATTGTTTTAGTCTTGACTGAAACAACTTAAAATGAAAGAAACACTATTATATTAAAGAATGCTTTAAATGCAGGCAATCCTCTAGTTGTGCATGTTTAGTTAGCTAATTTAATAATAATGACAAATTAATTACTTATAACAAGTAAATATTTTAAACATAAGTTTTTAAAGACATAGCAGTGCAAACCAAGGCAAAAGAGAGAAGAGAAATGATATGAAAGACTAGGAAAGATGATTTCACTATTGGGCCGTAATGTCTTATAGCCAAATATTGAATATTAAGAATTTGTAACAAAAACCTATATACTATCAATAATATTTATGAACTTATAAAAATAGATAGCTGGACAAAACATAAATACAAAAATAGCTGTAAAATACAAAACATTTGCTAGGCATTTTGGTACTAATACTTTTTGTTACAACACATTTTAATGTCTAGTCTTGCTTTTGGGAAATTTTTTATGATATTTTAGTTCTCAGGTTTACAAAGGCCGACATGACATGTCTTGGGGTCAGCAACAATGTTACAAGTCAGTCAATTGTAAACTGTACATGTACCAATCTTATAATGCAATTTGGAAATTTGCTAGGTATTTGCTATTTGCTATGTAAACATGCACATTTCATTCACAGGCAGTTCAGGGTGATGTACAATTGTCCGGTCCAGCTAAGTATGTATCTGCAAAACACAGGTTGACACTGACAGTCTGTAGATTGACAAACCACTTTGCCTTAGCTTGCTGGCAATGTCCTAGTTTCCCACATTAAATTATTATGACCGGAATTTTTTAAATTTCAGCGCATCTGACATGGCTGGCCGACCTAGAGCGCCAACAACAATCATTCCTCTCATGGATTTACTGGCTGCTGTCACGGGTACGGGGGTCTAGCCCAGAGTCTAGGTCTAGTCACTAACACAGCTAGTGGCCAGATGCTTTATTTGAAACATAACATACTGATAAATATACTGCAGTAAATATACTGCGCGCTAAACAACCCAACAAAGTTTTTATACTAAGAAATGCACGACTTGACTCTTAAAACACACAAACAATGTTGGCATGGCTCGCGGCTAGAAATTTAGAAAGACTGAAATGAGAATTTAAATATTACCTCAATATTTCGCAAAATGTGTCACAGTACCTTAAAGTCTTTTAAAACATAGTTTTTCTGCAAATTTGAATTCAAGATACTTATAGCTTATAGCAAAAGTAAGCGCTTAGACTATGGAGTTTGTTTAAACGAGTTAATTTTTCAGAAGGTTTGACGGCTTCCGTTATTTAGGTGAGTAATTCCCGGATCGCCCCAGAGTAATAAATTGATCTCTTCATTTTGACTTGGTCAACAGTTCATTGAGTTCTTAGACTTTCACAAAAAATCGGTCATTCGGTTTGGGAGCTTTCGTGAAATGGGCAGTGGGTATTTAAACAAAACCCTGCAGGTCTTTCCCCAAGGGGAAAATGCGTGGTCTTTCTACTGTTTGAAAGACACGAATTGCCAATATAAGACCTAAGTTAAGAATTTCATTTAAAGTCTAGTTTCCAAACATCAACACCTATTTCGCTACCTACTTAATTATAGATCGTTCAAAACATTCATGATTTCTTTTTTAGCGGCTGTGACGACGCAACCTGGTATTTAAATTTCTGGACTTGATGAGAAAGCAGCCCAGCAAAAATCGTAAAAATTAAGAAACAAAAAACACACGTCATACATCTCTTATGACTCACTGACTGACAAAAAAATGCAGTACGTTCTTCTCATGTTTAACAGAAAAAATCTGAAATAATATTCCTGTGTGTAAATGTTCCGAAAAAGAAGCCCATGAAAAATATGCTATTAGAAAAAATTCAACGCACGCTCACAGTGCGGTGATTGAGGGGGTTATTGTTCTGATTTGCTCTCATGCGCAATCGCTGGTGGACATATAGCCGTCGCTAGCATTATCGTCGGTGGTGCGTTCAACCAGTTTTAACTGAGCTGAGAGACATCAATTGCACCTGGTGATCTGGAATCGCAAGATCTGTTGCTCAACCTCTCGCTGTTGTCTTTATCTGTAATTCAGGCTTTAAATATTTGAATCGCTTCTTTGAATATGGATCTTGCAGCTGTCGTGGTTGTTGTCGCTGTTGAACTTCTTTTTGCATATTCTGCATTGAGTAGCCGAGCTGCGTCTGTTTGTCCAGAGTACTAAATGAGCTGTCAGCAGCTCCCGCCTGCGACACGCCGGCAAAGATCTGATTGATGACTAGCTCTGGACAATGTAAGATGATATTGCGCAGCCTACAGTTTTTAGAGATCCTTTTAAAGACTTTGGCAACCAATCCTTGCTGGATGACTGGCTTAAGTCTTAGTGAGCTTTCGGTGGGGCTTAATAATTTAAAAACGACATCTTTCAGTGGGTTCGCCAGACATTTGTTCACGCCTGATTCCTGACTGATTTGGTTCGCGTGGCATTGTATAGCCAGGTTGGTTGCCACTCTCAGCAGTTCAATGCGATCATTGTTAACATGGTTAGCGGGGCGCTCGGAAGCCCAATTGAAGCAGCAGGGTGGCCAAGTCAAGTCAATAAAATGAGGAGGAAAATCATACTGGCTTGCGCATTGCTGGTGCCGACCGACTTTGGATCCATCGTTCGCTTCTGAGCGATTCGTCGTTTTAAGCAGCGATATATTAAATAGGTCGCCTGCCAATTCAATTGACGAGCCCAGAAGATGGTATCTCACTATTGAAAAATTAACTATTCGCGATGCAACGCATCTAGCAAATGTAAATTTCGGGCTACTAGCTCTGCAGCAGACTTTAGTCCGAATGACACTTTTAGTGACCTCGGACTCACTAAAACGACCGACGATATTTATCGTCTGGCTGATCGACACAGGTGTTGTAATCTCGGGGGTGACGATTGGCAGGTTCAGCTTCAGCTGCTGAACATATTTCAGAGGTCGCCACGAGCTAAAGCTTTGTTCAACGATGCAGCTAGGTAGTTCGATCTGATGTTGAATAGCTTCTGCAAGCGGCAGTACTATTTGAACTCGACTTCTGCGACCAAGCGTGGTCTGCTTCCTTTCGGTGATTTTTACCGCGCCGTTGAAGTTTTCGCGGTCGATCCAAGGCCGGGCCGGCAGCGTTGCAACCCAGTTGGATTCTAGAGCACTCTCCACCTCAATATTAGACTTGGACAGCAGGCCAGACTTACCGGCTGAAAATTTCGATGAAAGTGTAGAACTTCTTCTGGAAAGTTTCAATTGTTCAGTCTTGCTACTAAAATAGGTGCATTCAGAATTTGAGCACTCCCTCAGAAGCTGGGTGGCTTCCGTGTCCAACACTGCATCTCGCTCTGATATGCGCAATGACTCTGGAACAAGGATTTGAATCATAGGCTGCGTCTCTATGCGGTCACCGTACCGAAACTCGGACCCAGTGTCAGCTGGCACGGACTTCAGGCTTGTCACCTCCGTATCCTCCATGGGTAGCAGAAGGTTCGACTCGTCGCGACCGTTCAAAATGCAACCGAACAACTCCTCAATGCTAGCAGCTGTTGAGGTTGCAGCCTGCGACATGGAGTCATCCACATTTCGCTTCCAATAGTGCTGGCACTGCCTACCGGCCACTGTCCGCGAATCTGACGAAATCTCTAGCAATACTGCTTGCGATGAGCTGCTAGTAAGCGCGGCGATAACGCCCACCTGCACAAAATTGATGGCATCCGTGCTTAACTCTGGCGTTTCTGAGCGTACACTGGCAATCGCTTCATCTGTAGAGCGCGATCTGGAGCGGTTGCGGGTGTCCTCTAGCTTCAGGCTGCTAATGGAAACTGGCGTCGCAGTCGAGTGCACTCGCGATGAACAAATACTTGTTTCAAAAAACAAACTATGTCGACTGTTGGCTCTGCGTTTCGATGCGTTTGGTCGATGAAGAAGTCTTACCCCACACTCGCTTGAAGTTCTGACGGGCATTCGACAAAGCGATAGTAGCGATGATCTAGGCAACACTGATCCTCGCATGTCTGCTGAAAATCTGCCCAATAAAACTGCTTCAGAGCCACAGCGATCGCCAATTCGACTGCGACTGACAGATCGCATGCAGAGGGCATGAGTTTGGCAAAGCCACCTTCTGTTTCTAATTTTATGCGGCTTATTAAAACAATTGTTGAAGTTCTGCTGGCGGCAAACACATTTATCGGTAGCAGCGGCGTCTTTATGTTTACTGTGCTGTCTGGCTTTCGCAGCCTTTTTATTTATTTCGGTTCTGCTACTCACCTTCGTGGGCTCCGCAAGAGATTTGCAGTTTCTAGGTATTGAATCACCCTGCCCATTCTGCTTGCACTTGTGACGATCAGCCCGGCTTATGTTCTCAGCTATGATCTCAGCCAGAATGTGCACTATTTTCGACTCAGACGAGTAGCTACGCATCTTCGTTGACTTCTTTGACAGTTTCTGGGATTCCTTCTTTAACTTGTCTTTATTAGCACGACTTACTCCAGAGCCGTGAGTCGATTTTCCAGGCATGGACCCTTCAGCTGGCATTGTCTCTCCAGCGCCCGCGCGGATTGCCCCGCCCACTAGAATCTCGTGCAGCAACAGTGCTACCTCAGATGGTTGACTTAGTACGCGGCGTTTTTTCGTCTCCGTCTTAGATGAAGCCGTAGCTGCAATCTCCATGTCGACGGCATGGCGCGTGCTGCCTGCCAGTGCCTGGCGCGTTATCGTAGATGCTACGTGCGGCTCACACTGGGGCACCCGACTGTGGTCAGACACCACGTCAGAAGCGAATGAATCTTTTTTAACAGAAGCAGATGCGCTCCGCGGTGGAGGAGGTGGCTTCGAAGGGGGCTTCAGAGACGGTGGTAATGGCATCTGTGGTGAGAGCTTATGTGGTGCCGAGGACGGTTTTGGTGTCATCATCTTCGGTGATGGTAGTGGTAGCTGCGACGAAGGAGGCGATGGTGATGGTGGCGGTGGCGGTGGCCGATTTGGCAGGAATTTTCGAGGCGGTGGACGTGGCGCTCGAGGCGGTGTCGGTGGCTGGATCGCTGATGCCGAAGGCGGACTTTGTGAAGGCTGTGTTACCAATGCAGATGGGGTCGCTAACGCTAACGGTGGAATCCGCGCTGATTGCTGCTGATTGCGGTTTGCCCGTGGCGGCGGCCGTGGTGGTACTGGCTCCTGTTGCACAATAACTAATTGTTTCGACACGACAGTTGTCTTCTGCTGAACTGGCGAGCAACTTTTAGACGCACAAAATAGTATTTCAGAATCTGGAGACCTATTCGAGGAAGTATTTCTTATGCTGCCATAAGCATCAGTGTCGTCTTCGTCTTTGAAGTCTTTCACCCAGGCGGACGTTGGTACGTAGGTCAAAGAGCGCCTCCTGACAGTGGAGTACTTGTCAGAACCACCCGACGAAGTCGAACTGTCCACATTCGCGTATGATGTCTCCTGTTTTGACTGATGCGAATGATGACGTCGGTGATTCGTGACTGGCAACTCTCTGTCCCGGTGGTCGCGACTCCGGTCCCAGGTCTGCAGGAAGTTTTGCTGCCGGCTCGGCTTGGTTTGGTTGTTGGCCGACGAGTCGGGCTCTCTACCACGGCGCTTTCGGTGCATGGCGGCCAGCGGTACACCGCCCTATACCGCTTTTTGTGACTAGGCTAGTCTAATTAACCTGGGCGAGTGCTTTGCCTAAAATAGTTATAAAACAAAAGACAGAAATTTGCTAACTAATTTGGAATTTATAATTTTCGCATGTGTATTTATTTATATAATTATGTTTGCTATGCAAATAGCTAGACAATTCAAGCACTCCTTATACTCCTTATACTCGTAATTTGCTGATCGAGTGAGATGTCTGTCTATGGCTGAGAACCAACTGTGACTCAAGCCGGAAATCTATAGAATTAGAATGCGCAATTCAGGAATTACGAAGAGAAAGTAGCCGATATTCTTAAAATCTTAAAAATTTATTTTACAAGCAAGTCAACATAATTGCATAACTATTGATATTGTCTTGTATATTTTTCAGCTTAACAATAAGTCAAAACAATGTTTGGCATCTGAAGAAGAACGTTAATGAGCTTTCACCAGGTATCAATGAGTGAGTAGACTTTAGAAACATAAAGCGAATTGTCATACTCAGAGACCGGTTTTCAGAAACCAATGATTATAATGAGGGAGAGCACACCATTAAGACTAATTTAATTACAATTTACAATCCATTTAATGGTAGAATTTCTATGGCAAATATAGATGAGCAAGCATAATGTAGATAAATCACATTTTTCAAACTAAAACAAACAAAAAACACATTGTTCAAAATCTATTTGGTGCAGCACACTACATATGTGTTATATAGTGCGAGTGCTTGTAATTTCAACTGAATTCACACTTAATGCAATTCCAACCTAGTATACAGCTAACTAAATACAAACTGATACAACAAGTCAAGCAAGAACTTCGGAAGCTTAAAATTGATTGAAAATCATTGATAGGTCACACATACGAGTAGAAGAAAAAGATAATTTTGCCATTGCTAACCGACACAATATTATTATTATTATTTTAAGTTAACTAGCATATCCATTTCTATTGTCAAGCGAAATCGCACTACACGACTGATAACCGTGTTAGAGTTGAAGAGCTTGGAAAATAGGCAAAAATATATAGATTCTATCCAGTAGGATTCTAACTAGTGGGATTCTAGCCGGTGGGATTCTACCCAATGGGATTCTATCCAGTAGGATTCTAACTAGTGGGATTCTAGCCGGTGGGATTCTACCCAATGGGATTCTACCCAGTGGGGTTTGAACTAGTGGGATTCCAGCTAGTGGGATTCCATCCAGTGGGATTCTGCCCAGTGGGATTCTATCAAATGTGATTCTACAGAGTGGGATTCTAGCTAGTGGGATTCTAGCTAGTTGGATTCCATCCAGAGGGATTCTACCCAATGGGATTCTGCCCAGTGGGATTTGAACTAATGTTATTCTATATAGTGGGATTCTACTCAGTGCGATTCTACCCAATGTGGTTCTACCCAGTGGAATTCTACCCAATGGGATTCTACCCAATGGGATTCTACCCAATGGGATTCCACCCAGTGGGTTTCCATCTACTAGAATTTTACTTGCTTTTATAACTAGCAGATCAGGAAGGTCACAGCAGCAGGAAGTACAGCAGCAGGCAGTGGAGGCCGCACAGATAAGCCAGAGCGGCGTTGCGCGCACTCGGCCGAAGCCGCACAGACCGCCACGGCACAAGGCAGCGACGCAGGCGCCGAATTAAAGTCAGCGGAGTTGCTGCTGCCGAGACCGACTGCTCATCGGCAGCTAGCAGCATCGGAATAATCACGGAGTCCTCCGTTGTTGACAGCGATGGCGATGCCGACGAAGCTTCATCAACTACTGTAGGCGTTTGCGGCGAAGTGGCCGCAGCTGCTGCCGACTCCTCCAGCTGTTTCACCAGGGCACGGAGGGTCTCGCACTCGACCGCAGCCAACTCGAGTTCATTCAAACGTTTCCGAAGCAGGTCAACATCTTCAATGGCGTCGTCCGCCTCGGGGCCAGTCTGGCTGGCAGCCTCGGCGACAGGCGGCAACGGCTCCGTGGCTACAGACTTGGCCTCGCTGGTTGCCCGCCGTCGCCGCGCCGTCTGCTGCGATTCAAGTACGCGAACCGCCTCGCGCAGGCGTCGACACTCGGAACAGTCGGCTCCGCTGATGACGCCTCCGCCGAGGCCGGTGCCGTGAGCGGCTGCCGTTTCTAAACGATTGCGCAACTCGCGATTGTCGGCCGCCAATTCGTCTAATTGACCGCGCAGATCAGCCGCCTCGGCCATCAGGCGCTGCTCAGTCTGACGCTTGGCTTCGCGAGCTGCAGCCGCCTCTTCGGCTAGAACGGCCGCCGCCGATTCAGCGCTGCCCTCGCGAAGGCGTCGTTCCAGTTTACCGGCGCGCGCCTCTTCGGCCTCGAGAGCGGTGCTGAGGCGTTTAGCCTCGCCGAGCCGACGGCTTCTCTCCGATTCTAGTTGAGCTCGGCTAGCGCGCAGTTTATCAACCAGCTGGTCCAGCTCGGTGTCCTTCTCGTCCAGTCGGTGCTAGAAATTTATTAACGTATAAGTAATTAACGTTCGAGCGAAACAGTATTCACATTTTTATATACTCTTAGTTACCTGAAGCTTGTCAATTTTGTCTCGCTCGGCCCTTAATCTGAATTCCATTTTCTTAGCTTTGGTCTCAAGAACGCTAACTTTGAAACGCAAGCCTTCGTTCTCAGAGCGCAGAGTGAGAACCTCATCGTCGGCTGCCGCAGCTGCCGCAGCTTCTGACTGCAAAATTTGAAGCTGCGTAGGCGGAGGAGGAACCGGCGGCGGAGGATGCTGCACCGGAGGCGTCGGCGAGGGCGACAATTGTGATCTAGGTAACAATGGCGGAGGAGGCGACATGGCTGGCGATTCGTCTAGCCGACGCCGCAGTCGATCGTACTCCTGCTGGATGCGGGTCCGCTCGGCTCGCACCTGATCGAGCTGGCCGCGGCACCTTGAGTGCACCGCTCGCAGGGATTGAAGCTCGGCTTCGGCCTCGGAAACTGCGGCGGCTGGTGCGGCTGGCGGCAGGGGCGGCGGGGGCGGTGTCAAAGCCAGCGACATTCGAGCTGACACTAGCTCAGCTTCGGTGGCCTCCAAACGCCGACGAAGCGCTTCCGTCTCAGTCTCGGCTTCAGCCAGCTGACGCCGATGCTGTTGCAGAGTCTCCTGGCGCTGCTGTCGCAGCTTCTTGATCAGTGCGGTGTACCGTAGCTCCAGGCGTTCTTTCTCGGCCAGCCTGTTGCGCAGGCTGGTAGCTTCATCGCTACCGTCGTTGTCAGGATCACGACTAGCTCCGAGTAAGCGCTCGCTTTCGCGGCCGTCTTCACAATCTGCGAACGTTTCTGTCTGAGTGGAACTACTTTCAGTAGAGACAACGTGCTTTCCTGCTTCCCTACTGATTAGCGATGAGTGAGCAATGTCTAATTGTTCGTTTAATTGACTAATCGACAATTTAGCTTCAGCTAATTCGCCGCTCAAAGCTTCTTTAGCGTGTGTGGAAGCTGCCAGATTCTCTCTTATGCTGTCAATCACACTGTTCGCTTCAGAAAATCGGTAGTTAAGCATTTGCTTGTCCTCTGCAGCAACCTTCAACTCATTGCTCAGCTTTTCTATAGTGAGTCTAAATTCATTGGATTCGCTAAGCATATCCTCCTTAGCTTTGGCCAACTCAGCCGTCAAGCTGTCAAGCTCGTCATTTGCCTTGGTCAACTCCTCGCTAAGAACCAGCTTCTCTTTTCTGGTCGATGCCAATTCAGCTCGAAGCTCCGTCACAACTGAATTTTCATTCGCGTTAAATAATTCGGTATTTAAACGGTCAATCGCGTTTTTAGCTTCAATGAGTTCATCGCTGAGCATATTATTATCTCGACTAGTAATGGACAGTTCTGAGCGCAGTTTGTCACTAGCAGCTTCAAATTGTGTTAACTTTTCATTCAGTTCCAACTTTGCAGCGCTCAGACTGGTTGTCAATCGGTCAATAGCTCCTCTAGCTTCGGCTAGTTCATCATTCAATGCCTCGCGCGACAGCTTTGAGTCTTGCAACTCGCTATTCAGCGACTCAACTAAATTCTTCGCATTTGACAGCTCTACGCTTAACTCTTCCAGTCCTCGCTTAGAACTAGTTCCGCCACTGGCATCGACTGAGTCTACAGCTTCTTCGGCATCATCGCCGACAGTGGACATCGAGGCGGTCTCGCGAGCCAGCGCCAGTAGCTCGTCTTTGGCGTCCAGGTCGGAGCGCACACGACGCAGCTCAGCTTCGTACAGTCGCACCTGTTCGCGCATTGTGGCCAAATCAATGCGCTTCGCTTCGCTTTCAACGCGCAACTGGTCGGCCAGTCGGAGCAGCTCATTGTCGCGATCGCGCAGGGTCAGTCGCAGACGGCTAACCTCTTCTTCGGCTTCGTCTAGTTGGGCAAACAGCGATTCCACCTGTTTAAAAATAATTGGAAACACTTCAGAAATTAAGAACTATCTGAGAGCTTAAATCTTAAGATCTTGTTATCCCACAGGTTAGTCCCAGTCGGTAATTTTACCTTAGATCAATCCCTCACTAACCTCAACAACGAGCCGCTCAGCTTCGGCGCTATCTACAAGCCGAGCGCGGAGCAGCCGACTAGAGGACTGCAGTCTGGCCTCCATTCGTCGCATAGTCTGCAGATGCGACTCCAGCTTGCGGTTTAGTTCTCGGCTGTCCCGCTCCATGGCGGCAATTTTACCGTCCCGCTTAGCCAGGGTGGCCTCCAATTCGCCAATTAACGGCTGGGTTAGGTCGCACTCCACTTGACGACTGGCCACGGAAGCGCCAGGACGAGCCGGTGTAGAGTTGGCAGCCGCAGCCCGCTTGTTGGCAATCTCTAGTCTCTCCATCATCTCGGTCAGGGACTCCTCTTTCTCGGCTATGGTCTGCTCTAGGCTTTCGCAACGCTCGCTAATGTCCGCCAGTTGCTGGCGCTGGCCGGACATGCTCTGCGTTTTAGGGAGGTCAGAATTTAGCTTTGCGAAACAATTTGGCTCTGTGAAATGACAATTAACAATTCAGAAAATGTCTTACAGCAGCAAGGAGACGAATAACCTCAGAGATTTCAGTGAACGATGATAAAGCGAACGAAGATGAAAGGCCGATGTCGCCGAGGCTAAGACCAGCTGCTTCAATAGCCGCACAGAGACATTGCCACTCCACCAGATCATAGACATCTATTTCAGTCGCGGCATCCACCATCGATCTCTCGGGCTCAAACGGCGACTCCGAAGTCACCGCTGCTTCTGTCTCAGTTGATGCGTCAGTCAAAGCAGTCACAGGTCTTGCATCAGCTCCAGCCGCAGCTACTGACTCGGTCTCCGCCTCAGTCTGACACTCGCAGTCTGCAGTGTCAGCTCGCTGTTGAACCTGCTTGGCTGCCTCCTTCAGGATGCGGCATTGCTTCACGAGTCGAGCACACTTCTCCTTCATGCGATCTCGCTCCGCACAGGCCTGGTCTTGCTTCTCCTTTAGCAGAGTGGCAGACTCCATGAGCTGCGCGTTCTCCAAGGCCAATGCGTCACGCTCGGATGTGATTGCGTCACGGTCTGAGAGCAGAGCGTCTCGCTCGGATGTGATTGCGTCACGGTCTGAGAGCAGAGCGTCTCGCTCGGATGTAATTGCATCACGGTCTGAGAGAAGAGCGTCTCGCTCGGATGTGATTGCATCACGGTCTGAGAGCAGACCGTCTCGCTCGGATGTGATTGCATCACGGTCTGAGAGCAGAGCGTCTCGCTCGGAAATGATTGCAGCACGGTCTGAGAGCAGAGCGTCTCGCTCGGATGTGATTGCGTCACGGTCTGAGAGCAGAGCGTCTCGCTCGGATGTGATTGCATCACGGTCTGAGAGCAGAGCGTCTCGCTCGGATGTGATTGCGTCACGGTCTGAGAGCAGAGCGTCTCGCTCGGATGTGATTGCGTCACGGTCTGAGAGCAGAGCGTCTCGCTCGGATGTGATTGCATCACGGTCTGAGAGCAGAGCGTCTCGCTCGGATGTGATTGCATCACGGTCTGAGAGCAGAGCGTCTCGCTCTAAGGCAAGTGCATCCCGCTTTGCAATGATCTTGTGATGCTCATTTGCTAGCGTGTCACGGTCCAATAAAATAGCATCTCTGTCGGTTTCCAAGCTTTGCAACTTTGACTGTAGCTCTTCCAGACCAAACGGGCTTTGTCTATTAGCCATTTGTGAGCCCTGGAAAAATAGATAGATGTTAATGTTAGTCCAAACGATAAAAAATCATAAAACCGCAATCGTAGTACTTTTATCGATAGGAAAAATCTGTATTTTCTTACCAGCAGGGCGACTCGAACTGGGGTGGCAACGGTCTCCAGCTCAGGCAGTTCTTCAATCGCCGACTCTCCGCTCGACACACGCTCTGCCAACAACTTGACTGCTTGCAGACGTTTCATCGCCTGCTCCAGATTGGACTCTGCGGTCAGCCTCGCTGAGTCCGATGACGCGAGCCTCTGCTTCAGCTCGAACACTTCGTCCGTCAGTGACATCTTTGAAGTTAGCAGGCTCTCGACTTCCTGTTGAGAGACACCTGACACGGCGCCACTTGGCTCAGTGAGGTTGCCGGCTTCCACCATCGATCTCTCGGGCTCAAATGACGACTCCGAAGTCACCGCTGCTTCTGTCTCAGTTGATGCGTCAGTCAAAGCAGCTACTGACTCGGTCTCCGCCTCAGTCTGACACTCGCAGTCTGCAGTGTCAGCTCGCTGTTGAACCTGCTTGGCTGCCTCCTTAAAGATGCGGCATTGCTTCACGAGTCGAGCACACTTCTCCTTCATGCGATCTCGCTCCGCACAGGCCTGGTCTTGCTTCTCCTTTAGCAGAGTGGCAGACTCCATGAGCTGGGCGTTCTCCAAGGCTAGTGCGTCTCGCTCGGATGTGATTGCATCACAGTCTGAGAGCAGAGCGTCTCGCACGGAAATGATTGCATCACGGTCTGAGAGCAGAGCGTCTCGCTCGGAAATGATTGCATTACGGTCTGAGAGCAGAGCGTCTCGCTCGGAAATGATTGCATCACGGTCTGAGAGCAGAGTGTCTCGCTCGGAAATGATTGCATCACGGTCTGAGAGCAGAGCGTCTCGCTCGGAAATGATTGCATCACGGTCTGAGAGCAGAGTGTCTCGCTCGAGTGTGATTGCATCACGGTCTGAGTGCAGAGCGTCTCGCTCGGATGTGATTGCATCACGGTCTGAGAGCAGAGCGTCTCGCTCGGATGTGATTGCGTCACGGTCTGAGAGCAGAGCGTCTCGCTCGGATGTGATTGCATCACGGTCTGAGAGCAGACCGTCTCGCTCGGATGTAATTGCGTCACGGTCTGAGAGCAGAGCGTCTCGCTCGGATGTGATTGCGTCACGGTCTGAGAGCAGAGCGTCTCGCTCGGATGTGATTGCATCACGGTCTGAGAGCAGAGCGTCTCGCTCTAAGGCAAGTGCATCCCGCTTTGCAATGATCTTGTGATGCTCATTTGCTAGCGTGTCACGGTCCAATAAAATAGCATCTCTGTCGGTTTCCAAGCTTTGCAACTTTGACTGTAGCTCTTCCAGACCAAACGGGCTTTGTCTATTAGCCATTTGTGAGCCCTGGAAAAATAGATAGATGTTAATGTTAGTCCAAACGATAAAAAATCACAAAACCGCAATCGTAGTACTTTTATCGATAGGAAAAATCTGTATTTTCTTACCAGCAGGGCGACTCGAACTGGGGTGGCAACGGTCTCCAGCTCAGGCAGTTCTTCAATCGCCGACTCTCCGCTCGACACACGCTCTGCCAACAACTTGACTGCTTGCAGACGTTTCATCGCCTGCTCCAGATTGGACTCTGCGGTCAGCCTCGCTGAGTCCGATGACGCGAGCCTCTGCTTCAGCTCGAACACTTCGTCCGTCAGTGACATCTTTGAAGTTAGCAGGCTCTCGACTTCCTGTTGAGAGACACCTGACACGGCGCCACTTGGCTCAGTGAGGTTGCCGGCTTCCACCATCGATCTCTCGGGCTCAAATGACGACTCCGAAGTCACCGCTGCTTCTGTCTCAGTTGATGCGTCAGTCAAAGCAGCTACTGACTCGGTCTCCGCCTCAGTCTGACACTCGCAGTCTGCAGTGTCAGCTCGCTGTTGAACCTGCTTGGCTGCCTCCTTAAAGATGCGGCATTGCTTCACGAGTCGAGCACACTTCTCCTTCATGCGATCTCGCTCCGCACAGGTCTGGTCTTGCTTCTCCTTTAACTGGCTGTTTTCCACAACCAAGGCGTCGCGCTCAGAGGTTATGCTTTCCTGCTCAGCTAATTGGACCTCCCTGTTAGCTGAGTGATGTGTACTGGAGGATGTTAGTTCATCGAGCTTGTCTGACAAAGTGCTGATCTTCGTTGTCAAATCGTCCTTCTCAGCTGCCGCTTCTTCTAACTTGCCCTCTAGCGCGGCAATCTCGCCAATTAATATTTGCTCTTTGGCCTGAAGTTGCTCGCTTTCAGTCAGAGCGAGCTGCATCTTGGCAGTAAAATCGGCTGGAGTTTCCTAAAAAAAGAAGAAATTCTAATTGCAATGTTATGCAAGATATTAGGTTTATTGAGCCTACACAGGTTTATACTTAATTAGGCTATACGTTACGTTACTATACGTTAATTAGACTATTACGTAATAGCGTAAACTAAAAAGTAAAATTAACGATAAAAATGTACCTCGCTAGTTCGCCAAGATGCCTTTAAACTATTAATTTCATTTGTCAAAAACTGAATTGTTTCCTTTAAAGTCAGGCTTTCTGTTTGCAGATTGACAGTCGATTCTTCAGACACCTGAATCTCAACATTCAGACTGACCATTCTAACCTCTAGATCTTTGTAGACCTGCTTAAGAATAAACATTTTATTAGAAAGCTGGGTGCTTTCTGCCTGATGTAGCATAATTTGCTTTTCATAATTGCTAATGCGCTGCTCTAGGTGGGTGTTTTCTTGGCGAACGTGACACAACTCACTGCTTAGACTTACATTACTAGCCTCCAGTTGTCGCACTCTTATGAGTTCTTCATTACTCAGCAACGCATCAAGTTCTTTAACCTTGTCATTTGCACATTTTAATTCGATTGTCAAACCACTTTTTCGCTCTCGCAATTCCGTCAGCTGCTCGTCCAGGACAGAATTAGTGTCTTGCAGCTCTGCTATAGCCCTCCTCAATGCAGAGATGACATCCTTGAGGCTCGAGACAGTGCCTTCCTGCACAAAGCTAGCCTTTTGCATCAATAAAATCTGGGTCTCCTGCGAATAAATGATGTCTACGTACTCCGAAATTGACTTTT
The DNA here is from genome assembly GCA_950097015.1 of Macrostomum hystrix. NCBI lineage: Eukaryota > Metazoa > Platyhelminthes > Macrostomidae > Macrostomum > Macrostomum hystrix. The sequence goes on along the minus strand of CATNEN010000025.1, from coordinate 861,681 downwards.
CCAAAGCGCTATTTGTGTCTTGCAGTTCTAAAATGGCCTTCATTTGCCCAAATACAATGCTTTTTAATTCTTCGCTTTGCCGCTTACTTTGCCCCAATTTCTCCTGCAGCACCGAGGCACTCTTTTGATTGTCTTCAACGCGTCTATTTAGTTCCGTTATTTTCAAATTCCTTTCGCCGATTATTTCTAAAGCACATTTTAATTCCAGCGATTGGTCTTCACATCTCTTGCTAGCCTTGCTTAGTTCCACTTCGTCAGCGATCCGCAATTGCGTCATATTTTCAACAATCTCTTCGAGTGCGCGTTTGGATTCTGTCAAATCGTCGCATTTGCGAGAAAAAATCTCACTCGTCTCATGCAACTTCATCACTTGATGGTCCAGCTGATGCTTCGCTTCTTCTGACTCGTGCAGTCGATCGCACATAATTCTCAGCTCAGTCGACTGAAAAGTGTTTGAATCCTGCAGCTCAGCAATGACTTTCTCATGAGCGGCTCGGATTGCCTGCAACTCAAAAATTTTCTTATTCTGTTTAGAGTTAACGTCTTGAAGCTGAGAAATGGTTTCCTCTTGGCTTACAGCAGATTTCTGCAGATCTGACAGAGATTTCTCAAGTGACGCTCTCACAGAGTTCAGCTCAATAACTTTTTCTTGAGTCTTGACCACCACAGACTCAGAATCAACAAGGCGACGATTCAATGCATGGTTAAGCTCAGACAAACGTAAAACGAGAACTCTCAAGCCGTCGAAGCTTTCTTCCAAATTCTGAGATACGAATTCGCTCTCAACCTCCGTGCAGTTCGAATCAGAAATGGCTTTAGTAAGCAAAGAAAACAATTCCCTAGATTGGACAGAATGCGCTTGCACTTGACTTGCAAGCTCACTTTGGCTAATACCAGATGATTGAATCATGCATTCAAGCTCAGCTACGCGATTTTGTTTAGATTGCAGCGCATCCTCTAAGGCTTGCATTTTCAAACTAACTTTTGCTAGCTGGTCGTCCTTTAAAACAACTTCACTCAAGAGTTCACTTACCCTGATTTCTTGTGCTGAAGTCCAATTCTGAAGCTCAGAGAGTGCACGTTCCTGGGCGCTGCGAATAAGACTTAACTCTTCAATAGCCGCAGCCTGAGACGACTTGCATGCTGCTAATTCTTGTAAAGTCATTTCTTGCTTTGAGAACTCGTTCTGAAACTCACAGAAACTTCGGGACAGAGAAACCCGAAGCTCCTCAAGTTCCTGGATTGTCTTACTTTTTGCAACCACTTGCACCTCCAGCATGGCGTTTGATTCAAGCAGCTCACTGATCTTAGTCTCTTGAGATTTTGAAGATTCACTGGACTCGTCAATCTCTTTCTGAAGAGCGTCCACTTTCTCCTGAAGCTCCTTCACCTTGACCTTGAGAAGCTTGTTAGACTCCAGAACCTTCTTTAGCTTGCCGCTCATTTTCTCGTGCACTTCGGAAGCGCGAGTGAGCTTCTGCTCGTCTTTCTGCTTGGCCTCACCAAGCGAGCGAAGCTGCTCCTCAAGCGACGCCTTTGAGTCGCTCAGCTCAGACACACTTCTTGTTAGTGCTTCATTTGCCTCGTCCAAAGCCTGCTTTGATGACTGCAGCTCACTGGACTCTTCACGAAGCCTCCTAACTTGCTCTTCCAGACCTTCATTTTGAGCAAGCAGATCAGATACTCGAGACTCAAGCTGCGACTTTGCTTCCTCTGTCGCTCTGAGCTCAGAAGAAACGTTTGCTCTGGCCGAATCCAGGCTGTGCAGCTCAGTAGTCAGTCTTTCGATAGTGTTGGACTGCTGTTCAACGGACTCTTCGAGGTCAGCAATCTGCTTCGACTTTGAGTCAACTTGTGCAACAAGGCTGCAATTCGCTTCGGAGAGCTCACTGATCTTAGTCTCTTGAGATTTTGAAGATTCACTGGACTCGTCAATCTCTTTCTGAAGAGCGTCCACTTTCTCCTGAAGCTCCTTCACCTTGACCTTGAGAAGCTTGTTAGACTCCAGAACCTTCTTTAGCTTGCCGCTCATTTTCTCGTGCACTTCGGAAGCGCGAGTGAGCTTCTGCTCGTCTTTCTGCTTGGCCTCACCAAGCGAGCGAAGCTGCTCCTCAAGCGATGCCTTTGAGTCGCTCAGCTCAGACACACTTCTTGTTAGTGCTTCATTTGCCTCGTCCAAAGCCTGCTTTGATGACTGCAGCTCACTGGACTCTTCACGAAGCCTCCTAACTTGCTCTTCCAGACCTTCATTTTGAGCAAGCAGATCAGATACTCGAGACTCAAGCTGCGACTTTGCTTCCTCTGTCGCTCTGAGCTCAGAAGAAACGTTTGCTCTGGCCGAATCCAGGCTGTGCAGCTCAGTAGTCAGTCTTTCGATAGTGTTGGACTGCTGTTCAACGGACTCTTCGAGATCAGCAATCTGCTTCGACTTTGAGTCAACTTGTGCAACAAGGCTGCAATTCGCTTCGGAGAGCTCACTGATCTTAGTCTCTTGAGATTTTGAAGATTCACTGGACTCGTCAATCTCTCTCTGAAGAGCGTCCACTTTTTCCTGAAGCTCCTTCACCTTGACCTTGAGAAGCTTGTTAGACTCCAGAACCTTCTTTAGCTTGCCGCTCATTTTCTCGTGCACTTCGGAAGCGCGAGTGAGCTTCTGCTCGTCTTTCTGCTTGGCCTCACCAAGCGAGCGAAGCTGCTCCTCAAGCGATGCCTTTGAGTCGCTCAGCTCAGACACACTTCTTGTTAGTGCTTCATTTGCCTCGTCCAAAGCCTGCTTTGATGACTGCAGCTCACTGGACTCTTCTCGAAGTCTCCTAACTTGCTCTTCCAGACCTTCATTTTGAGCAAGCAGATCAGATACTCGAGACTCAAGCTGCGACTTTGCTTCCTCTGTCGCTCTGAGCTCAGAAGAAACGTTTGCTCTGGCCGAATCCAGGCTGTGCAGCTCAGTAGTCAGTCTTTCGATAGTGTTGGACTGCTGTTCAACGGACTCTTCGAGATCAGCAATCTGCTTCGACTTTGAGTCAACTTGTGCAACAAGACTGCAATTCGCTTCGGAGAGCTCACTGATCTTAGTCTCTTGAGATTTTGAAGATTCACTGGACTCGTCAATCTCTTTCTGAAGAGCGTCCACTTTCTCCTGAAGCTCCTTCACCTTGACCTTGAGAAGCTTGTTAGACTCCAGAACCTTCTTTAGCTTGCCGCTCATTTTCTCGTGCACTTCGGAAGCGCGAGTGAGCTTCTGCTCGTCTTTTTGCTTGGCCTCACCAAGCGAGCGAAGCTGCTCCTCAAGCGATGCCTTTGAGTCGCTCAGCTCAGACACACTTCTTGTTAGTGCTTCATTTGCCTCGTCCAAAGCCTGCTTTGATGACTGCAGCTCACTGGACTCTTCTCGAAGTCTCCTAACTTGCTCTTCCAGACCTTCATTTTGAGCAAGCAGATCAGATACTCGAGACTCAAGCTGCGACTTTGCTTCCTCTGTCGCTCTGAGCTCAGAAGAAACGTTTGCTCTGGCCGAATCCAGGCTGTGCAGCTCAGTAGTCAGTCTTTCGATAGTGTTGGACTGCTGTTCAACGGACTCTTCGAGATCAGCAATCTGCTTCGACTTTGAGTCAACTTGTGCAACAAGACTGCAATTCGCTTCGGAGAGCTCACTGATCTTAGTCTCTTGAGATTTTGAAGATTCACTGGACTCGTCAATCTCTCTCTGAAGAGCGTCCACTTTTTCCTGAAGCTCCTTCACCTTGACCTTGAGAAGCTTGTTAGACTCCAGAACCTTCTTTAGCTTGCCGCTCATTTTCTCGTGCACTTCGGAAGCGCGAGTGAGCTTCTGCTCGTCTTTTTGCTTGGCCTCACCAAGCGAGCGAAGCTGCTCCTCAAGCGATGCCTTTGAGTCGCTCAGCTCAGACACACTTCTTGTTAGTGCTTCATTTGCCTCGTCCAAAGCCTGCTTTGATGACTGCAGCTCACTGGACTCTTCTCGAAGTCTCCTAACTTGCTCTTCCAGACCTTCATTTTGAGCAAGCAGATCAGATACTCGAGACTCAAGCTGCGACTTTGCTTCCTCTGTCGCTCTGAGCTCAGAAGAAACGTTTGCTCTGGCCGAATCCAGGCTGTGCAGCTCAGTAGTCAGTCTTTCGATAGTGTTGGACTGCTGTTCAACGGACTCTTCGAGATCAGCAATCTGCTTCGACTTTGAGTCAACTTGTGCAACAAGACTGCAATTCGCTTCGGAGAGCTCACTGATCTTAGTCTCTTGAGATTTTGAAGATTCACTGGACTCGTCAATCTCTTTCTGAAGAGCGTCCACTTTCTCCTGAAGCTCCTTCACCTTGACCTTGAGAAGCTTGTTAGACTCCAGAACCTTCTTTAGCTTGCCGCTCATTTTCTCGTGCACTTCGGAAGCGCGAGTGAGCTTCTGCTCGTCTTTTTGCTTGGCCTCACCAAGCGAGCGAAGCTGCTCCTCAAGCGATGCCTTTGAGTCGCTCAGCTCAGACACACTTCTTGTTAGTGCTTCATTTGCCTCGTCCAAAGCCTGCTTTGATGACTGCAGCTCACTGGACTCTTCTCGAAGTCTCCTAACTTGCTCTTCCAGACCTTCATTTTGAGCAAGCAGATCAGATACTCGAGACTCAAGCTGCGACTTTGCTTCCTCTGTCGCTCTGAGCTCAGAAGAAACGTTTGCTCTGGCCGAATCCAGGCTGTGCAGCTCAGTAGTCAGTCTTTCGATAGTGTTGGACTGCTGTTCAACGGACTCTTCGAGATCAGCAATCTGCTTCGACTTTGAGTCAACTTGTGCAACAAGGCTGCAATTCGCTTCGGAGAGCTCACTGATCTTAGTCTCTTGAGATTTTGAAGATTCACTGGACTCGTCAATCTCTCTCTGAAGAGCGTCCACTTTTTCCTGAAGCTCCTTCACCTTGACCTTGAGAAGCTTGTTAGACTCCAGAACCTTCTTTAGCTTGCCGCTCATTTTCTCGTGCACTTCGGAAGCGCGAGTGAGCTTCTGCTCGTCTTTCTGCTTGGCCTCACCAAGCGAGCGAAGCTGCTCCTCAAGCGATGCCTTTGAGTCGCTCAGCTCAGACACACTTCTTGTTAGTGCTTCATTTGCCTCGTCCAAAGCCTGCTTTGATGACTGCAGCTCACTGGACTCTTCTCGAAGTCTCCTAACTTGCTCTTCCAGACCTTCATTTTGAGCAAGCAGATCAGATACTCGAGACTCAAGCTGCGACTTTGCTTCCTCTGTCGCTCTGAGCTCAGAAGAAACGTTTGCTCTGGCCGAATCCAGGCTGTGCAGCTCAGTAGTCAGTCTTTCGATAGTGTTGGACTGCTGTTCAACGGACTCTTCGAGATCAGCAATCTGCTTCGACTTTGAGTCAACTTGTGCAACAAGACTGCAATTCGCTTCGGAGAGCTCACTGATCTTAGTCTCTTGAGATTTTGAAGATTCACTGGACTCGTCAATCTCTTTCTGAAGAGCGTCCACTTTCTCCTGAAGCTCCTTCACCTTGACCTTGAGAAGCTTGTTAGACTCCAGAACCTTCTTTAGCTTGCCGCTCATTTTCTCGTGCACTTCGGAAGCGCGAGTGAGCTTCTGCTCGTCTTTTTGCTTGGCCTCACCAAGCGAGCGAAGCTGCTCCTCAAGCGATGCCTTTGAGTCGCTCAGCTCAGACACACTTCTTGTTAGTGCTTCATTTGCCTCGTCCAAAGCCTGCTTTGATGACTGCAGCTCACTGGACTCTTCTCGAAGTCTTCTAACTTGCTCTTCCAGACCTTCATTTTGAGCAAGCAGATCAGATACTCGAGACTCAAGCTGCGACTTTGCTTCCTCTGTCGCTCTGAGCTCAGAAGAAACGTTTGCTCTGGCCGAATCCAGGCTGTGCAGCTCAGTAGTCAGTCTTTCGATAGTGTTGGACTGCTGTTCAACGGACTCTTCGAGATCAGCAATCTGCTTCGACTTTGAGTCAACTTGTGCAACAAGACTGCAATTCGCTTCGGAGAGCTCACTGATCTTAGTCTCTTGAGATTTTGAAGATTCACTGGACTCGTCAATCTCTTTCTGAAGAGCGTCCACTTTCTCCTGAAGCTCCTTCACCTTGACCTTGAGAAGCTTGTTAGACTCCAGAACCTTCTTTAGCTTGCCGCTCATTTTCTCGTGCACTTCGGAAGCGCGAGTGAGCTTCTGCTCGTCTTTTTGCTTGGCCTCACCAAGCGAGCGAAGCTGCTCCTCAAGCGATGCCTTTGAGTCGCTCAGCTCAGACACACTTCTTGTTAGTGCTTCATTTGCCTCGTCCAAAGCCTGCTTTGATGACTGCAGCTCACTGGACTCTTCTCGAAGTCTCCTAACTTGCTCTTCCAGACCTTCATTTTGAGCAAGCAGATCAGATACTCGAGACTCAAGCTGCGACTTTGCTTCCTCTGTCGCTCTGAGCTCAGAAGAAACGTTTGCTCTGGCCGAATCCAGGCTGTGCAGCTCAGTAGTCAGTCTTTCGATAGTGTTGGACTGCTGTTCAACGGACTCTTCGAGATCAGCAATCTGCTTCGACTTTGAGTCAACTTGTGCAACAAGACTGCAATTCGCTTCGGAGAGCTCACTGATCTTAGTCTCTTGAGATTTTGAAGATTCACTGGACTCGTCAATCTCTCTCTGAAGAGCGTCCACTTTTTCCTGAAGCTCCTTCACCTTGACCTTGAGAAGCTTGTTAGACTCCAGAACCTTCTTTAGCTTGCCGCTCATTTTCTCGTGCACTTCGGAAGCGCGAGTGAGCTTCTGCTCGTCTTTTTGCTTGGCCTCACCAAGCGAGCGAAGCTGCTCCTCAAGCGATGCCTTTGAGTCGCTCAGCTCAGACACACTTCTTGTTAGTGCTTCATTTGCCTCGTCCAAAGCCTGCTTTGATGACTGCAGCTCACTGGACTCTTCTCGAAGTCTCCTAACTTGCTCTTCCAGACCTTCATTTTGAGCAAGCAGATCAGATACTCGAGACTCAAGCTGCGACTTTGCTTCCTCTGTCGCTCTGAGCTCAGAAGAAACGTTTGCTCTGGCCGAATCCAGGCTGTGCAGCTCAGTAGTCAGTCTTTCGATAGTGTTGGAATGCTGTTCAACGGACTCTTCGAGATCAGCAATCTGCTTCGACTTTGAGTCAACTTGTGCAACAAGGCTGCAATTCGCTTCGGAGAGCTCACTGATCTTAGTCTCTTGAGATTTTGAAGATTCACTGGACTCGTCAATCTCTTTCTGAAGAGCGTCCACTTTCTCCTGAAGCTCCTTCACCTTGACCTTGAGAAGCTTGTTAGACTCCAGAACCTTCTTTAGCTTGCCGCTCATTTTCTCGTGCACTTCGGAAGCGCGAGTGAGCTTCTGCTCGTCTTTCTGCTTGGCCTCACCAAGCGAGCGAAGCTGCTCCTCAAGCGATGCCTTTGAGTCGCTCAGCTCAGACACACTTCTTGTTAGTGCTTCATTTGCCTCGTCCAAAGCCTGCTTTGATGACTGCAGCTCACTGGACTCTTCACGAAGCCTCCTAACTTGCTCTTCCAGACCTTCATTTTGAGCAAGCAGATCAGATACTCGAGACTCAAGCTGCGACTTTGCTTCCTCTGTCGCTCTGAGCTCAGAAGAAACGTTTGCTCTGGCCGAATCCAGGCTGTGCAGCTCAGTAGTCAGTCTTTCGATAGTGTTGGACTGCTGTTCAACGGACTCTTCGAGATCAGCAATCTGCTTCGACTTTGAGTCAACTTGTGCAACAAGGCTGCAATTCGCTTCGGAGAGCTCACTGATCTTAGTCTCTTGAGATTTTGAAGATTCACTGGACTCGTCAATCTCTCTCTGAAGAGCGTCCACTTTTTCCTGAAGCTCCTTCACCTTGACCTTGAGAAGCTTGTTAGACTCCAGAACCTTCTTTAGCTTGCCGCTCATTTTCTCGTGCACTTCGGAAGCGCGAGTGAGCTTCTGCTCGTCTTTCTGCTTGGCCTCACCAAGCGAGCGAAGCTGCTCCTCAAGCGATGCCTTTGAGTCGCTCAGCTCAGACACACTTCTTGTTAGTGCTTCATTTGCCTCGTCCAAAGCCTGCTTTGATGACTGCAGCTCACTGGACTCTTCACGAAGCCTCCTAACTTGCTCTTCCAGACCTTCATTTTGAGCAAGCAGATCAGATACTCGAGACTCAAGCTGCGACTTTGCTTCCTCTGTCGCTCTGAGCTCAGAAGAAACGTTTGCTCTGGCCGAATCCAGGCTGTGCAGCTCAGTAGTCAGTCTTTCGATAGTGTTGGACTGCTGTTCAACGGACTCTTCGAGATCAGCAATCTGCTTCGACTTTGAGTCAACTTGTGCAACAAGACTGCAATTCGCTTCGGAGAGCTCACTGATCTTAGTCTCTTGAGATTTTGAAGATTCACTGGACTCGTCAATCTCTCTCTGAAGAGCGTCCACTTTTTCCTGAAGCTCCTTCACCTTGACCTTGAGAAGCTTGTTAGACTCCAGAACCTTCTTTAGCTTGCCGCTCATTTTCTCGTGCACTTCGGAAGCGCGAGTGAGCTTCTGCTCGTCTTTCTGCTTGGCCTCACCAAGCGAGCGAAGCTGCTCCTCAAGCGATGCCTTTGAGTCGCTCAGCTCAGACATACTTGTTGTTAACTTATCATTAGCTTTATGTGACTCGAATAACAGTTTTTGTAACTCATTGAGCTTCTCGTCCTTTTGTTTTTCTGTTTGTGTAAGCTCGCTGTGAAGTGCCTGCTTGCTAGTTTCTAAGTTGCTAATAGCCTGTTTCAGCTCCGCATTTTGTGCAGTTATTTCCGCGTTAATGCTTTCTTGATTTGATATGGTTTGAATGATATTATTCATTTTTGTCTTCATTTTTTCTAATCTTGAACGTGTATTTTCGTAGTTAGCTGTGATGTCTTTTAATTTATTTTCGCAAGCAATGTGTGAGTCTCGAGTGAATTCTAAAGCAGCTTCTGTGTCGTTCTTCTCCTTTAGTGCTTTGGCTAGATTTTGTTCCACTTGCTCCAGTTTCTGCTTTTGAAGAGTTGATTGAGTACTTGCGTCCATGGATGCCCTTCTTGCCGAACACACGAATTTCGTTATGTGTTCTATACAATTTTCGATAGAGCAACCGGGACTCACATCAACAGTAATGGTTGAATTACATTCTAGAGACCACTCTCTGGTAGCGTTTATTAGGTCAGCGACATTGTCAGATATGCGAGCTAATAGGTCAGAATTAAGGCGTGCCTTGGAACTTACCTCGGAAATTTTTTCCTCTCGTGTGAGAAGTTCAGCTCGGAGTTGATCGACTTCTGCAAGTAGCAACATCTCTGCCGTTTGGTACTTGCTTGCTTCGTTAGATTTTTCGGATAGCTTTGATTCTATTTCTTCAACCATCAACTTTAAATCTTCGACAACCTGTCGCAACTGAGAATTATCCTCGTCCAGGCGAGAACATTTGAGCTCGAAGTTTTCGTTGGCCACAATTAAATTCCGTTGAATTTCGTGCAACTTGTCCTCATTTTCTTTTAGTTCACTCACACTGTCAGATAGAGATCTAATCTCCTCTAATGAGGAATGCAGTCTTTCTTGGCACTCATTGCTGTTTGCTTTTACTGAATCGAGGAGGCTGTGGAGAGATTGATTTTCTTCCTTAAGAAGCTTGCACTCTTGAAGCAACAGTTGCTTGTCAGAAGTTAATCGATCCAGCTGGTCATCCAGCTGCTCTAATTGCAGTTGGTTCTCACTGAAATTTGCGGATAGTTGCTCACTTGAGGACTCTAGTGCAGAGTGATCTCTTTGCAGTACAAAGTACTCTGCCTTTATGGATTCAAGATGGGATTCAAGATCGACGCAATTGTGTTTTAGCGTCCGACATTGCGTAGTGAGATTGGCATTTTCATCTTCGATACGCTGCAAATGCTCCTCTTGTCTGGCACATTTCTCTTTGAGGACACGAGTTTCTTCTTTAGCCTGCATAATTTTCTGTTGCAAGCCTGCATTCTCCTGACGCGCCTCAGCGAATTCGGACTCAGCGTAAGTCAGTGTTTTTTGTAGGCTCTCTAATTCGCGCTGATGGCTGATTAAAGAAGAATGCCACTGATCTGCCTGATAACTAACTGTATTTACGGACTCTTTCAGATCTGAGTTTTCTGTAATTGTTGCCTGCAAACGATCTCGCAATTTAGAATTCTCATCACTAATGTCAGCGATAGAATCTTTTGCCTCAGCCAGTTGACCCTGAAGAGAAACATTTTGATGGTTCAAATCGTCAATTACTTCTACCTGTTGACTTAACTTCTGCAACGTGCTTTTCATACTTTCAGCCTCCTGGTTTCGTTCATACAACTGCTTGTCCAAGCTTTTGCATTCAGATTTCAACGCCTCGACCTCCTCATTTCGCAAAGATTGGATTCGATCGCGCTGTTGAATGACATTGACCAATTGAGTCGTTACATCATCTAGATTACGCTTGAGCGCTTCAATTTCATCAGCCTGCTTCTGCTGCTTGCGCTCACTAGAATCTAACTGGTTGTGCAAGTGAGCCTGTTCGGATTGAATGCTGATTTGCTCAACGACAGACTTTTGTAGCTTTTCTGACAATTCGCGGCTTTCAGCGTCCGCCTGGGAAAGTTGAGTGATTAGAGACTTTTTCGTCTCTTCTAGCTCCCAGATTTGCATTTCACAGTCACCCTTGGAGTCGCTAACCGTCTGTAGAAGCGAACGAAGACTCTGACATTCGTTCTCTGAAGAGGTTAGAGAGATCTGCAGAGCTTCCACAGTGCGCTGCAATACAACACATTTCTGTTCTAAAGATTCCAACTCCTCAATACGATCGGATGCTTCTTCCAAAACACGCTTGGCTTCTACGGCATCTTCCGTTAGATCATTCTTTTCATGGATTAGCAAACTGATTTGTTCTGTCGAATTAAGCAGCTGCTCCTTTAACACAGATACTTCGTTCTGACTCGACTCAAGCTCTTCTTTAAGCTTTTCAATGCGGTCTTGGACTGCAGTCAGTTGTGCGTCCTTTTGCGTAACAAAACCCTTGAGCTCGTTTATCTCTGCAACCCTGGCTTTGTCGCACTCTTCAAATCTATTCATTAGCTCATTTCCAGATGCTTCTGACGTGGACCTCATTTCATTCAGCTGGAGCTTTAAGTCCTCCAAACACGATTGAAAACGACTCACTTCTTCATCTCTTTCTAAAATTTTAGCATTAAGAGCGCGATCACTGGAGAATTTTTCATTCTCAGAAGCTTCTAAAGCTTTTGTAAGAAATTCGTTTCGTGACTGTAAATCCTGGATTGACTGATTCAGTGTAACAGCTTCTTCTTGCAGCTTGCTTGAAGAGATAATCAAATCAGAAATGCGAATCTCCGAATCGTTTAACTTTTGATGCAAGCTACGCACTTCAAGTGAAAGCTCGGAAACTTCTGCACATTTCTCTGCAGTGAACTCGTCGAAAGACTTTTGTAGAGATGATAATTCATCCGATTTCACGTTAAGACAACGCTCAAGATTTAGATTAATCGCTTCTTGCTCATCCATTCTCTTCGACATATCTTGAAGGGATGAATGTGATTCCGAAGTCAACTCTTTAATTCGTTGCTGAGCGAAATCCAGCTTCTTCTCTAAATCGTTTAATAATTTTTCTTTCTCTGAAAACTGCTGTTGCAGATCATTTGAGTTTGACTCGCTGACTTGCAGCTTCTCAGTGAGTTCTGCCACTTGCTGTTGCAGATCATTTGAGCTTGACTCGCTAACTTGCAGCTTCTGAGTGAGTTCTGCCACTTGCTGTTGCAGATTACTTGAGTTTGACTCGCTGACTTGCAGCTTCTCAGTGAGTTCTGCCACTTTCTGTTGCAGATCATTTGAGCTTGACTCGCTAACTTGCAGCTTCTCAATGAGTTCTATCAATTGCTGTTTCAGATCATTTGAGCTTGACTCAGTCGATTGCAGCTTCTCAGTGAGTTCTGTCAATTGCTGTTTCAGATCATTTGAGCTTGACTCAGTCGATTGCAGCTTCTCAGTGAGTTCTGCCACTTGCTGTTTCAGATCATTTGAGCTTGACTCAGTCGATTGCAGCTTCTCAGTGAGTTCTGTCACTTGCTGTTGCAGATTACTTGAGTTTGACTCGCTGACTTGCAGATTCTCAATGAGTTCTGTCAATTGCTGTTTCAGATCATTTGAGCTTGACTCGCTGACTTGCAGCTTCTCAGTGAGTTCTGCCACTTGCTGTTGCAGATCATTTGAGCTTGCCTCGCTAACTTGCAGTTTCTCAATGAGTTCTGTCACTTGCTGTTTCAGATCATTTGAGCTTGACTCAGTCGATTGCAGCTTCTCAGTGAGTTCTGTAACTTGCTGTTGCAGATTACTTGAGTTTGACTCGCTGACTTGCATCTTCTGAGTGAGTTCTGTCAATTGCTGTTGCAGATCATTTAAGCTTGACTCGCTAACTTGCAGCTTCTCAATGAGTTCTGTCAATTGCTGTTTCAGATCATTTGAGCTTGACTCAGTCGATTGCAGCTTCTCAGTGAGTTCTGCCACTTGCTGTTTCAGATCATTTGAGCTTGACTCAGTCGATTGCAGCTTCTCAGTGAGTTCTGCCACTTGCTGTTGCAGATTACTTGAGTTTGACTCGCTGACTTGCAGCTTCTCAGTGAGTTCTGCCACTTGCTGTTGCAGATCATTTGAGCTTGACTCGCTGACTTGCAGCTTCTCAGTGAGTTCTGCCACTTGCTGTTGCAGATCATTTGAGCTTGACTCGCTGACTTGCAGCTTCTCAGTGATTTCTGCCACTTGCTGTTGCAGATTACTTGAGTTTGACTCGCTGACTTGCAGCTTCTCAGTGAGTTCTGCCACTTGCTGTTGCAGATCATTTGAGCTTGACTCGCTGACTTGCAGCTTCTCAGTGATTTCTGCCACTTGCTGTTGCAGATCATTTGAGCTTGACTCGCTGACTTGCAGCTTCTCAGTGAGTTCTGCCACTTGCTGTTGCAGATCATTTGAGCTTGACTCGCTAACTTGCAGCTTCTCAATGAGTTCTGTCAATTGCTGTTTCAGATCATTTGAGCTTGACTCAGTCGATTGCAGCTTCTCAGTGAGTTCTGCCACTTGCTGTTGCAGATAATTTGAGCTTGACTCGCTGACTTGCAGCTTCTCAATGAGTTCTGTCAATTGCTGTTTCAGATCATTTGAGCTTGACTCAGTCGATTGCAGCTTCTCAGTGAGTTCTGTCACTTGCTGTTGCAGATCATTTGAGTTTGACTCGCTGACTTGCAGTTTCTCAATGAGTTCTGTCACTTGCTGTTTCAGATCATTTGAGCTTGACTCAGTCGATTGCAGCTTCTCAGTGAGTTCTGTAACTTGCTGTTGCAGATTACTTGAGTTTGACTCGCTGACTTGCATCTTCTGAGTGAGTTCTGTCAATTGCTGTTGCAGATCATTTAAGCTTGACTCGCTAACTTGCAGCTTCTCAATGAGTTCTGTCAATTGCTGTTTCAGATCATTTGAGCTTGACTCAGTCGATTGCAGCTTCTCAGTGAGTTCTGTCAATTGCTGTTGCAGATTACTTGAGTTTGACTCGCTGACTTGCATCTTCTGAGTGAGTTCTGTCAATTGCTGTTGCAGATCATTTGAGCTTGACTCGCTGACTTGCAGCTTCTCAGTGAGTTCTGTCATTCGCTCCTTGTGGCTAGAAAATTGCTCGGATTTATCCGATTGCAGACTATCGATTTGCTTTCGAAGCTCATCATAATCAACCTTTGAGAGTTGCAATTCGTTCGTCAGTTGCCTGATTTCATCAAAACGTTCTGCATTTTCTATTTGCATCACTGCTGATACTTGTTTTGTCTCTTCTAGTAGAGCTCTTGCGGAGCTGAGTTCCTGTATAATTCGCTCATTTTCCGCGACAATCAACATCTTTTCTGATTCAAGTTGCTGCACAATGTTTTTTAAATCTGACGAGTTGGACTCAGCATTTTGCTTTGAATTGGTTAGCAGAGCAATCTGTTCAGACAGCTGCACTTTCTCCGACTCCAGACGATCGACCAGCTGTTTGAGCTCAGAGTGCTCATCTTGCAGCTTGGCCAGCTCCTCAGTTTTCTTAGTCAGCATTGACCGCACAGCCTTGGAATATTCAGTTGGCTCTGTCGGGTCTGCTAGTTGCTGCTGCAGTTCGCTGGTCTCTGTCTGATGTTCCGGGCTGCTCTCAGAGCCCGTGTCCTGCAATAAGAACGCTGATATTAAAGCGAATAGTACAAAAACTGATAATAACTACACCATAACCGAAATGAGCTAACTAGCAACCATAAAAGTAACTTGAAAGTAGAAAAAAATTCACACAAACAATCCTGTGACCAAAATTGGACAATAAACAAAAAATACTGAATTACTCGGTCGAGTTTTTATTTAGAAAGCGAACGTTGCCAAGACGGTAGTATTTAAAGAGTTAGAAAACATGCGTTATTTAATCTAAAGAGTTGGATAAGATCTACAGCCATCGACATAAATGTCATTTTCACAGTTAAGCTGTTTGATTTAATGGGCTGGGCAATAAATGTCATTTTCAGAGGATACAAATAATTCGATAGGAAATTCGATCCTCAGACCTATCATCCCCTCTTAGCTTATTTTGACAAAAGGCCAACTGAGACAATAAAACTCACCTGACAGCTCGCCTTGGCCTGCTGCAGTTGCGCCTCCAGCGCCTTCAGCTGCTTCTCCAGCGACTTGACCCGCGCCTTCGTTGACAGATGCTTTTTCTTTTCAGCTTGAAGCTCACCGCGTAGATCGTCCACAGCGGCTGGGGCCGTTGCCGTGGCAACCGGAGCTGCTGGCACGGCAATAGCAGCAGCCGCTGTCTGCAGTTCAGTCAGGCGCTGCTCCAAGCCATTGCGCTCAGACTCAAGTTGGGACGCCTTTGACCGCAGCTCTTCGGCTTCGCGAGCCCACTGACTGGCAGCCTGCGAGGTAGTAGCAATAGTACTATTAATGATAGTATAGTAATAATATTTGCTAATGAATTACACCTGCCCCGATTGAGTCAGATGTGCAACCGCTGCCGCAGCTATTGCGCAGCACATCTGAAGGCTGCGTACGGCTGTTCAGTCCATAGACTAGGGGGACGCTACACCCACTCTTATTACACCAACTGATGCTGATACCTTTTTAACAACTGGGTGACAATTGGGTGGGTGTCGTGTACTACACAGTCCACGGACTGAACTGCTGGACACAGCCTTTGCGCAGTTTATTTAAGCGCCGCGCAATAGCTTTCGAGCTAGGTGTAGTTCTATATTATATTTTAATACAAGAGTACATTACTAAATTTCTATACCGAGAGATGTCTCTACTAATATGTGGTAGCAGTACAGGTATTGACCGTAGTATAAGTCCATCCACCTTAAAACTAGGCAAAAAGCCTCGATGTACAAGCACGCAGACAAGGCGAACTGACCTCAGCTTGCTCCTCCTTGGCCTTAGCTAGCTGCCGCTCCAATGATTTCGCCTTGGCCTTGGCAGCCAGATGCCGCTTCCTCTCCGCCTGCAGCTCCTTGCGTGCCGCTTCGTTGGCGGCTGCCAGCTGAGCCTCCGAGGTGCTGGTGGCCGCCGCGGCAGCGGCTTCAGCGTCAACGACTGATTTCTGGAAGAAAAGAATCCTGGTTTTCTGAAATACAGACTGACTCGGCGTTGTTGGGGCTTGGGGGATTTGTTGGTGGTGATTTTTTGGTTGAAAGAGTGAGCATTTGTTGATGATAGACTGAGAGTTTGTTGGGATAAAGAGTGGGGACTTGTTGGGTGATAGAGTAGGCATTTGTTGGGTGATAGAGTAGGCATTTGTTGGGCGATGAGAGTGGCGATATTTTTGGGTGAAAGAGTGGTGATTTTTTGGGTGCAAGAGCCGTGATTTTTTGGGTGAAAGAGTGGTGATTTTTTGGGTGAAAGAGTGGGGATTTGTTGGGTGATAGAGTGGGGATTTGTTGGGTGATATAGTGGGGATTTAATGGGTGATACATTGGGCACTTGTTGGGAGATAGAGTGATGATTTGTTGGGTGAATGAATGGGGATTTTTGGGTGACAGAGTGGGGATTTGTTGAGAGATGGAGTGGGGATTTGTTGAGAGATGGAGTGGGGATTTGTTGAGAGATGGAGTGGGGATTTGTTGAGAGATGGAGTGGGGATTTGTTGAGAGATGGAGTGGGGATTTGTTGAGAGATGGAGTGGGAATTTCCATTTTTCCTTTTATTAAAATTTGATAAACAAAAAACTTTGTGGAGTGGAAAGCAGTACTTTATTATAACTAATTCTCTTTTCGACTTTAAAATATTTTCTTCGAATTACGTGCGCTTTTTCCAGGCTCCCCAATGGGGAATTAATATGCTAGTCTAGCAAACTAAATGTCTTGATCATAATTACAAGGCTATTTTTCTTGATAACTTTACAGCCACGAAATTAAAGCACCTAATAAAATGAAAACCAGTTTCTCTATAAATGTCATTTGTTTTAATACCTGCTCTGAATGATATCATTGTACCTCATTTTGAATAACTTACACTTGACTAAAGTATGGACCTTAAAAGGACCGTTTTGCCCGCTATCTTTTGTCTTGAATTTTTTTCCTCGACCCTTTTGGCATGCCTGCTACTTAAAGTAGAGAAAAAGTAGAAGATTGCTTCTTCTACAAGTGTATTGTCTATAATCATTAAAAAAACTATAAAATCTATTAACTCACCTTCAAATTATTAAGCTCATTTTTAAGCTCTTTGACAGCAAAGTCTCTCTGGGCTAGCTGACTCTGCTGCTCCAATAATTGGCTTTCTGCATCCTTAAGCCGGTCGATCTTCTGTCTGAGAGCCTCCTGACAGTCGCGCAGCTGAGTTTCATAGACAGCGTCCACATTCTGCTTGCTGGCCTCTGCGCAATGGCGGAGAAGTTTAGCAGTTGTTTGCCCATGTACTTTAACTAAATGACCAGTCACAACTCTTTTGTAAAAAAAACAAACTTACCTTTAAACAACTTTTTAACGGACTCCTCGTGACTCTTCATCAAAATCAGCATGTCGTCATCTTTCATAGCAATCTCCTCCTGCTTTCGCTAAAAATGAAGAAAAACTGTTCTTTTTGCATTTACTATATAATTATAATATAATAACTGAAGAAGGGCTGTGGGCAACGGCACATCATTTGGTGACACTAGACCCGCAGCCATCGAGAAGGCAATTTTGCCCATTTCACTGACTCCTGAGAACACACCCAGATAATGTACGCAGGCACCCACTAACACTGGTGTGTATATCTGCCCTGACTTTCTCATCTTCAGGCAAGTGTACACTCTCACTGTGCCTTGGAGGTTGGCCCTAAAAGGCACAAATTGAACGAAAAGGCCCCAAGCCTTATCTACGCACCTGCACCCAAAATAAATGTGGCCTCGCCAGGGACCTTGGTGCGAGAGGCAAACGCGTTAACCGCTCTGACCAAATGATAGTTTTGGTGCGCTATAGCCTGCAGCCCTCCTGAAATTATTATTATTTTTTTATTACCCTGATGGTGTCCATCAAGCGGGCCATCTCGTCCTCCTTCTCGCCCAGGCAGTCCTCAAAGTGGCGCTGCGTGGCTGCCAGCCTCTCGGCGAACTGCTCCTCCTTCTGGCGCAGCGCTGCGGCCTGCTGTTCGCGCATCAGCCTGATGGCTGCGTCCCGAGACTCAACAACCTGCAGCTGCTCGGCGACACTCTCGCGCAGCTCGTGCGCCTGACCCTCCAGCTGGAGAATCTGGCTATTCAGCTGGGACAGACGATCGTCTTTGAACACGCTGGCCGCGTGCAGAGCTGATATCTCATCCTTGAAGACAAAGGTTATGCAAAGAAAACAACATGAAAAGCCAAAAATAGATTACAAGCTAAACGGTTGGAGTTCTCATCTAATTAATAATGTAGCTGTGGAAAAAAGTGTCAATTTTTAGAATAATTTTGCAACATAAATCGAAATATGAACCTGATATTTGTGTTCCTTCTTCTTCAGTTCCTCTTCACTGTGCCGAATGATCTCTTTCAGCCTGGCAAGCTGTTCTTCATTTTCGTCCATGATTTATTTGTAGGTTGTTTCGGAACTATGTGAATTTTGAGGACTCTGCTTAGACAGACAAAGCTACTGTCCAAGCATTTCTTTGCACATCATGCAGACATAAAATAACAAATGGAAGTTGCTGGAAATGAAATAAAAATAATTACACTATAAAAACCAATGTACAACAGCTTTAATAACAATAAATTTGTGTTACTTGGACATTAAAAGAATAGGTATCAACCAAAAGAACTAAAAATAGTAAGTAGTTGCTGTTGCAATAATAAAAAAATGTTTAATCTAATTTAAAATAAGTTAGTACTTACATTGACTATTTCAAAAACGTCATACTCATTGCTTATTTATTACTATATAATTATTACAATTTGCCTCACTTTAAAACATTGAAAATTACAAATTTAGAGGGGTTGAGTTGATAGTAATAAATAACTGAAATAATATATCTGGCCAGTGGCCACAAAAATACAATAGATACAATAGCAGGGAATTAACAAAAAAAACTGATTTAGCAGCATCTCTATTGTTAGATTTAATATAATACCTTTAGCTAACAGTCAATAGCTAATAAGGGGATAATTCAAACTAAAAACACAAGAGAAAAAACTGAATAAAAATTGACAAAATAATTTTATTTAGCACCAAATTTTCTTATGATAGACCTATGAAGAAATAACTATGCTTTAGCTAGCTATTAGTAAAGTGTAAGACTAATTCTTGCATATACAGAGACTGCTATTAAAGTTAGGGTCTAGCTACAATTATTAAGTATAAAACAATTATTATTGACATTTCCTTTTAATAGTTTAATAGATAGGTTGATTTGTCTTGCCTATACTTTGTTCCTATTAAAAAATTATATTTCCTTAGTTTCTGATATTTATAAAATTGTGATATTTTATGTGCTAGCTAGCTAGCTATTGTGTCTTGGATTGGCACTTTTGACTTTTTTTATTCTTAGAAGCACCTAAAAATAATATCAAACGTGTAAAATATTTACATTTCCAACTGCTTAACTGCAACATAATATAACTATAGCTAGTCTGGACTTTTAAGAGAAACTTTTTTTCACAAAAAGTAGACTCTTTGCATAGTAAGCTCATATAATGTACACTTGCAGTATGTACTATATAGATACTCAATAAACTTGGAAAATTAAACCGATTAAAAAAGTGCACACGTGGAATTCGCTATGTTGCAAGTTTACTTAGCTGATACAGAAAAACTTTCTTTTTTTATGTGCATATGGACGAGTTAATAGTAAAAAAATCGTTAATTTAGCTTCGTTTGTCGTCTCAAGCTAATAATTAATTTAACTGGTTAACAAAAAATTTAAACATTGAATTTTACATTTTCCTTTCTTGGAAAACAAGCACTCACAACATGTCGAAAAACACTTAAAACTCACAAGAGAAGCCTATGAGCTGATCTGGCCTCGAGCTAGCTTCCACCGCCAATAAAGCTTAGTGGAAAGCCGCGTCCAATCAGATTGGAACGCAACGTCACGACATTCTTTCATTTCTAGTCTTGCGCACATGTTATTGTATTAGATAGCAAGCTAGGCTTATCATAGCTTTAACTATAGACATGACCGTAGTTATATCGAAATGTTTAGTATTTTGTCGACATCAGACTGCATAGACTGCATCGCTATTATATTATTACAAATTTTTCTTGATGCTTATACTTTAATTAGTAGCTTTTGGGTTCGCCTTAAAGTTTAATTGCATTTTAAATTGAGCTGCAGTTTCCTCTGAGTAATGAGCTAATAGCTTAGCTAAGCTAAATTAAAAACAATTCCTAAACTTTGTCTTCATTTATTTATATATTATTACCAGCTGTCCAGCTAGGCAGTTAGTTTTCTGCACTAGGCCCCCTAATATTTGCTAAAAAATTCGGAATAACAGTTTATTTTTTCAACATTACTTTTTAATTAAGTTTTATATAGCCCATAAGCTATAGTAGGCCTATAACATATTATTATGTTATTTTAGTATTTTTACAATTATAAATTTTAATATTTTTAACATTTGGTAGGCCTATTATTTCTTGCTTTACTAAGGGCCTATTTATAATTTATCCTTTGCTTTGCTAATGATTATAGATTGGACATGTTAGTTGCTAGTATTATTTAAGGTAATATTCTTTGCACTCAAACCTCTAAAAAACTTAGGTGCAAAAAACTTTTTCTGGTGAAAAAAACGAGTACTAGTACTAAGTCACCCCAGGATAAAAATTTGAAGATTCCCATGCCACCTTATGATTAAAAAAAATTCCATGATAAACCATCCACCCACCTTAAAATTGCCATGGCACACTGTCCACAGTCCACAGAATATGGTCAATATTCTAAGGATTTTTAGGAGAACCTTTTTATCAAGTCTTTACTTAAATCTCAGTGGCTAGATACTTAGAAAATACCAAGGAAATTTCCTTGATTCTATATTCACCATTAGAATCCAAACATTTGTGAGCATATTTAAATGCCCTCCCATCTGCTTAGTACTGATTTGTTTTTTGTTGCCTGGCATTTAGAACCTCTGAAAAGCTCTTTTACTAAGAAATTCCCTCTGAAGTACATTTTTAAGCTATTATTTTGGGATAGGACTATCTTCATTTTTCCTATTTTATAAAATTATATAAAATATACTTATTAGCCTTAACCTTAATGATGCTGATAAGTGTAATATGTGCAAATTTCATTATTCCTTCAGCTACATCAACAAACTCCAAAGGTCATTGATGCTTTGAAAAACACACAATCGACTTTGAGAATTGTCTAAACTACAGTTTCCAATCCACATTAAGCCTAGATTCCAGACAGCAGTAGCTAATATGAGCTCAGCCTCTGAACCAGATGAGTACGAATCGCTGCACGAACAGAGTACAGCTGCTCAGCACATGGTGGCAGGCGCTTGTGCTGGTGTTATGGAGCACACCCTAGTTTATCCTGTTGACTGTGTGAAAACCCGCCTGCAATGCCTGCGGCCATTGGAGGGTGCCAGATATCATGGCTTAATGGACGGCCTGCGCACAATAGTTGTCACCGAGGGTATTGGCAGGACTCTGCGCGGAGTTGGCGCCGTTGTGTTTGGCGCCGGGCCAGCCCACGCGCTCTATTTCTCAGCATACGAGCAGATGAAAATGGCCTGCGCTAGGCGCGGATTCAACGATAAGATTAGCTACGGTTTGAGCGCCATTGGTGCCACTGTCCTGCACGACGCTATCATGACTCCAGCAGATGGTGCGTTTCTGGGCATTGCAGTTTTACATATTTTCCTAACGATCTATTGCTGAGGCATGATAAAAAATTAACAAAGAGAGGACCATTTGGTGACACTAGACCCGCAGCGAGCGAGGAGACAATTCTGCCCCTTTCGCTGACACCTGAGCACACAGGCACATACACACAGGTACAAATGCCCTGACTTTGTCATCGTCAGGCAGTGCACACTCGCTGTTCTCTGGAGGTTAGCCTTGAAATGGCGTAAATTTCACGACAAGCCCCAAGCCTTCTCTCCGCGGCTGCGTCCAAATAAATGTGGACTCGTTGCGGAATCGAGCTCAGGGACCTTGGTGCGAGAGGCAAACGCGTTAGACCGCTCTAACTTGTGATTAGCTAGCTAGCCATGATCCACAAGAGGACTGTAGGTGAGTAGCTAGCAGCTATCTATTAGAGGACTGTAGGTTGTGAGTAGCTAGCAGCTGTCTACTAGAGGACTGTAGGTTGTGAGTAGCTAGCAGCTATCTATTAGAGGACTGTAGGTTGTGAGTAGCTAGCAGCTATCTATTAGAGGACTGTAGGTTGTGAGTAGCTAGCAGCTATCTATTAGAGGACTGTAGGTTGTGAGTAGCTAGCAGCTATCTATTAGAGGACTGTAGGTTGTGAGTAGCTAGCAGCTATCTATTAGAGGACTGTAGGTTGTGAGTAGCTAGCAGCTATCTATTAGAGGACTGTAGGTTGTGAGTAGCTAGCAGCTATCTATTAGAGGACTGTAGGTTGTGAGTAGCTAGCAGCTGTCTACTAGAGGACTGTAGGTTGTGAGTAGCTAGCAGCTATCTATTAGAGGACTGTAGGTTGTGAGTAGCTAGCAGCTGTCTACTAGAGGACTGTAGGTTGTGAGTAGCTAGCAGCTATCTATTAGAGGACTGTAGGTTGTGAGTAGCTAGCAGCTATCTATTAGAGGACTGTAGGTTGTGAGTAGCTAGCAGCTGTCTACTAGAGGACTGTAGGTTGTGAGTAGCTAGCAGCTATCTATTAGAGGACTGTAGGTTGTGAGTAGCTAGCAGCTGTCTACTAGAGGACTGTAGGTTGTGAGTAGCTAGCAGCTGTCTACTAGAGGACTGTAGGTTGTGAGTAGCTAGCAGCTATCTATTAGAGGACTGTAGGTGAGTAGCTAGCAGCTATCTATTAGAGGACTGTAGGTTGTAAGTAGCTAGCAGCTATCTATTAGAGGACTGTAGGTTGTGAGTAGCTAGCAGCTATCTATTAGAGGACTGTAGGTTGTGAGTAGCTAGCAGCTGTCTATTAGAGGACTGTAGGTTGTGAGTAGCTAGCAGCTATCTATTAGAGGACTGTAGGTTGTGAGTAGCTAGCAGCTATCTATTAGAGGACTGTAGGTTGTGAGTAGCTAGCAGCTGTCTATTAGAGGACTGTAGGTTGTGAGTAGCTAGCAGCTGTCTATTAGAGGACTGTAGGTTGTGAGTAGCTAGCAGCTGTCTATTAGAGGACTGTAGGTTGTGAGTAGCTAGCAGCTGTCTATTAGAGGACTGTAGGTTGTAAGTAGCTAGCAGCTATCTATTAGAGGACTGTAGGTTGTG
Source organism: Macrostomum hystrix (assembly GCA_950097015.1). NCBI lineage: Eukaryota > Metazoa > Platyhelminthes > Macrostomidae > Macrostomum > Macrostomum hystrix. Next base: position 838,797 of record CATNEN010000025.1, on the reverse strand, counting down.
AGTAGCTAGCAGCTATCTATTAGAGGACTGTAGGTTGTGAGTAGCTAGCAGCTGTCTATTAGAGGACTGTAGGTTGTAAGTAGCTAGCAGCTATCTATTAGAGGACTGTAGGTTGTGAGTAGCTAGCAGCTATCTATTAGAGGACTGTAGGTTGTGAGCAGCTAGCAGCTGTCTACTAGAGGACTGTAGGTTGTAAGTAGCTAGCAGCTATCTATTAGAGGACTGTAGGTTGTGAGTAGCTAGCAGCTATCTATTAGAGGACTGTAGGTTGTAAGTAGCTAGCAGCTATCTATTAGAGGACTGTAGGTTGTAAGTAGCTAGCAGCTATCTATTAGAGGACTGTAGGTTGTAAGTAGCTAGCAGCTATCTATTAGAGGACTGTAGGTTGTAAGTAGCTAGCAGCTGTCTACTAGAGGACTGTAGGTTGTAAGTAGCTAGCAGCTATCTATTAGAGGACTGTAGGTTGTAAGTAGCTAGCAGCTATCTATTAGAGGACTGTAGGTTGTGAGTAGCTAGCAGCTATCTATTAGAGGACTGTAGGTTGTGAGTAGCTAGCAGCTGTCTACTAGAGGACTGTAGGTTGTAAGTAGCTAGCAGCTGTCTACTAGAGGACTGTAGGTTGTGAGCAGCTAGCAGCTGTCTACTAGAGGACTGTAGGTTGTGAGTAGCTAGCAGCTATCTATTAGAGGACTGTAGGTTGTGAGTAGCTAGCAGCTATCTATTAGAGGACTGTAGGTTGTGAGTAGCTAGCAGCTGTCTACTAGAGGACTGTAGGTTGTAAGTAGCTAGCAGCTGTCTACTAGAGGACTGTAGGTTGTAAGTAGCTAGCAGCTGTCTACTAGAGGACTGTAGGTTGTGAGCAGCTAGCAGCTGTCTACTAGAGGACTGTAGGTTGTGAGTAGCTAGCAGCTATCTATTAGAGGACTGTAGGTTGTGAGTAGCTAGCAGCTATCTATTAGAGGACTGTAGGTTGTGAGTAGCTAGCAGCTGTCTACTAGAGGACTGTAGGTTGTGAGTAGCTAGCAGCTATCTATTAGAGGACTGTAGGTTGTGAGTAGCTAGCAGCTATCTATTAGAGGACTGTAGGTTGTGAGCAGCTAGCAGCTGTCTACTAGAGGACTGTAGGTTGTGAGTAGCTAGCAGCTATCTATTAGAGGACTGTAGGTTGTGAGTAGCTAGCAGCTATCTATTAGAGGACTGTAGGTTGTGAGTAGCTAGCAGCTGTCTACTAGAGGACTTTGGGTTGTGAGTAGCTAGCAGCTATCTATTAGAGGACTGTAGGTTGTGAGCAGATAGCACCTATTTACTAGACGACAGTGGGTAGCTAGTGGTGATCATACAATCTCTTATGATCTTAGGCATAAATTATGGAAATCGTAAAGTTGATTTCTACCACATGTCGAGTTTGCAGTTCGCTGTACTAGCTGTTGATTCGGAAGCTTTTGGTAGTTGCAGTCAGTCTTGAGTTGGCACTGAAGGGATTATACAAGATAATCCACCTGCTCTTAAAGTATTTGCTTTATAACTATATTGACGCTAGAGTCAAATACAAAGGGATCATGTGATTTAATAGAATTAGTTCTTATTGAGTACATTGATGCCTGTATCCTAGTATGAAGCAATAGGGTGGGAAAAGTAATGTTCTTTTTATTTGGCTTATTATTCTTTCTAGTATGCTAAATATAGATTTCTTAAACTTTAGCTTTCTCAACTTTGCATTTTAAATAGCATTCAGTCTACTAAGTATGGTAGCTCAGTCTACTAAGTATGGTAGCTCAGTCTACTAAGTATGGTAGCTCAGTCTACTAAGTATGGTAGCTCAGTCTACTAAGTATAGTAGCTCAGTCTACTAAGTATAGTAGCTCAGTCTACTAAGTATAGTAGCTCAGTCTACTAAGTATATTAGCTCAGTCTACTAAGCTATTATACAGTCTACTAAGTATAATAGCTCAGTCTACTAAGTATGGTAGCTCAGTCTACTAAGTATATTAGCTCAGTCTACTAAGTATATTAGCTCAGTCTACTAAGTATATTAGCTCAGTCTACTAAGTATAGTAGCTCAGTCTACTAAGTTGGTAGATCGGTCTACTAAGAATAGTAGCTCAGTCTACTAAGTATAGTAGCTCAGTCTACTAAGTTGGTAGATCGGTCTACTAAGAATAGTAGCTCAGTCTACTAAGTTGGTTGATCGGTCTACTAAGAATGGTAGCTCAGTCTACTGAGAATGTTAGCTCAGTCTACTAAGTATTGTAGCTCAGTCTACTAAGTATTGTAGCTCAGTCTACTAAGTATAGTAGCTCAGTCTACTAAGTATTGTAGCTCAGTCTACTAAGTATAGTAGCTCAGTCTACTAAGTATAGTAGCTCAGTCTACTAAGTATAGTAGCTCAGTCTACTAAGTATTGTAGCTCAGTCTACTAAGTATTGTAGCTCAGTCTACTAAGTATAGTAGCTCAGTCTACTAAGTTGGTAGGTCGGTCTACTAAGAATGGTAGCTGTCTATTTTGTGGGAGTACTAGTGTTGCAAACTGTTAAAATGTTTTTAATGTTTTTAAGCCAATAGGAGTAAGAGAAAAACTTTTCGGTCCTTATCGAGACAAGTTGTAGCAAATACAGAACTAAAAAAAGTTAGAGAAGAGAGAATGGCTTGTTAGTTGTTCAATTGCAATAATTTCAGACAGATATCAGTAAAGTGGACTGTGAAGTAGAGCGTAGAGTGTAAAGATAAGCATGTAATCGGTACTTTAATTCAGTGCGGAGAGATAGGCAAGAGTATTCATTCAACTGCTATTGCCACTGCCCGTTGTTATACTCAGATTAGACTCAGTTCTATATATCTCGTACTTTGTAGCTTTGTCGGAATTTAAAAAAAATTAAAGAAACTGACGCGCCTACTGCTGACTTTCAATGTTGCTGTCATTCACAATTAGCTACATCAAAAGCAGTTTAGAACATGCTAAACACACTATACCTAAATAGGTTAGGGCACTTAAATGTTAGCCCATTGTATGACAGGTTAGTCCACTGTCTAACAGGCTAGTCCACTGTCTAACAGGTTAGTCAACTGTCTAACAGGCTAGTCCACTGTCTAACAGGTTAGTCCACTGTCTAACAGGTTAGTCAACTGTCTAACAGGTTAGTCCACTGTCTAACAGGCTAGCGCACTGTCTAACAGGCTAGCGCACTGTCTAACAGGCTAGCGAACTGTCTAACAGGCTAGCGCACTGTCTAACAGGCTAGCGCACTGTCTAACAGGCTAGCGCACTGTCTAACAGGCTAGCGCACTGTCTAACAGGCTAGCGAACTCTCTAACAGAGTCAAGCAGGTTTGCGTCTATTGAACAAACAATAGTCTTTCAGCTTCAGACAAAGATTAAAAATGTTACTAAACAAAGGAATTCTTTTCGCGCCATTCGCACTCTCTCAATCTCACCCGCAGCTGTGAAGCAGCGAGTTCAGGTGTACCGTTCTCCCTATGCCAATTCTCTGGACTGCCTCCGTTCCGTGTTGCGTAGCGAAGGCGTCGCGGCTCTATATAGAGCTTATACAACCCAGCTGGTGATGAACATTCCCTTTCACATTGTGCACTTCAATGCCTACGAATTGGCTCAGGACGCACTCAATCCTCAGCGAAATTATGCGCCCAGTACGCACGTTGTTAGCGGAGCCATTGCTGGCGCATGCGCTGCCGCATCCACCAATCCGTTGGACGTCTGTAAGACCCTGCTCAATACTCAGGTGAGATTTGTGTCTAGTCTTTCTTGTTAGCTCAGCATATCTATATCCCAAAACTCCCGAAGACATAAAGATCCCGATCCCTGGGCATCCTGATCACGAAACCAAAGGCTTGGAATCCGATCCCTAGAAATCCTGATCCCGAAACCGAAAGCTTGGAATCCGATCCCTAGAAATCCTGATCCCGAAACCGAAAGCTTGGAATCCGATCCCTAGAAATCCTGATCCCGAAACTGAAAGCTTGGAATCCGATCCCTAGAAATCCTGATCCCGAAACTGAAAGCTTGGAATCCGATCCCTAGAAATCCTGATCCCGAAACCGAAAGCTTGGAATCCGATCCCTAGAAATCCTGATCCCGAAACTGAAAGCTTGGAATCCGATCCCTAGAAATCCTGATCCCGAAACTGAAAGCTTGGAATCCGATCCCTAGAAATCCTGATCCCGAAACCGAAAGCTTGGAATCCGATCCCTAGAAATCCTGATCCCGAAACCGAAAGCTTGGAATCCGATCCCTAGAAATCCTGATCCCGAAACTGAAAGCTTGGAATCCGATCCCTAGAAATCCTGATCCCGAAACTGAAAGCTTGGAATCCGATCCCTAGAAATCCTGATCCCGAAACTGAAAGCTTGGAATCCGATCCCTAGAAATCCTGATCCCGAAACTGAAAGCTTGGAATCCGATCCCTAGAAATCCTGATCCCGAAACCGAAAGCTTGGAATCCGATCCCTTTGCTTCCTGCTCAAGAAACCTAGGATCCGGATCGCAAAATCTTGAAATCCGCATTCAGAAATCTTCGTATCCCGCCCTTTAAACCTTGGGACCCTTTCCCTGAGGCCTTGGATCCCGGCAACCTTGGGATCTCGGTACCGATGATCCTACACGAGTGTAAAGCAATCCCCATTGTCAGGAGCAGTGCGCACTGCAAGCAGTGGGCCGGCTCAGGCCTGTTGCATCGATCGGCTCCGCACTGTTCACCGTCTACCGGCTAGACGGCTTCGCCGGCTATTTCAAAGGCATGCAGGCTCGAGTCGTCTTCCAGATGCCCGGCACAGCCATCTCCTGGCTAGTCTATGAGAGCTTCAAATGGTATCTGAGCGGCCGGGCAGCGGCGACGGCTACGGCGACAGCTACGGCTTCGGCGACTAGCACAGCAGCCGCTGCTACAGCTGGCAGTCAGGTTAATTCGCTCGTGATAGACAGCAGGTAATCGTATTGCAATTGTTTCAGTTTAAATTGAACCAATGGCTTATGCACTGTCTAACAGGCTAGCGCACTGTCTAACAGGCTAGCGCACTGTCTAACAGGTTAGCGCACTGTCTAACAGGTTAGTCCAGTGTCTAACAGGTTAGTCCACTGTCTAACAGGTTAGTCCACTGTCTAACAGGCTAGCGCACTGTCTAACAGGCTAGCGCACTGTCTAACAGGTTAGTCCACTGTCTAACAGGTTAGTCCACTGTCTAACAGGCTAGCGCACTGTCTAACAGGCTATTCCACTGTCTAACAGGTTAGCGCACTGTCTAACAGGCTAGCGCAGTGCAAATAGTTTTTACTTCATGAACCAAACCCTCAAAATGGATTGGAAATACTTTAAGTTTACTTATTGTTTAATGCCCTTCAAGTTTGTATCTGTTGTCCCTCCCTCCGCAGGCAGCTATAGATGAGTTTTATCCTAGAAACACTGGAAGCATCACCGCCTAATCGCCTTCGTAATATGCATTCGTCCAATTCAAATATATGGAGGAGACAGTTAAAAAAATCACTTCTGTTATAATAATACTTTTTAGCACAGCCATTGTTGAGCATTCATACGTGTCCTTGTGCTTTCAAATTTAAAGACTGTCTTCTTTTTCTCCTATTCCTTAATCTGCAGCAATTGAAAGCGCCTGTAAGCTTGCGGGACCAGTATGTCATTAATCTAATCTTACTCTATCTTTCTTAGTTCATGGTGTACTAAAATACTAATTACTCGTAGCTAAGTTAAGCTGTTTGACTCGAGTTTAGGCTTTTTTTGTTAGTTAACTTTCTGCAATAATTTAAACAATAGTTAAATGTTTTGTTTAGGGCCAATAAGGAGTTCATCGATTTACAATAGAAATCAATCGGTTTTATACTTCGATTTTAATGCTTATCTATTGTTTAATTATCATGTCTTTGTCTAGGTAGCTTGAATTGTTTGACTTCTCTTTTTCTCGCAATCATTAGCACTGCTGTGTTTGTCAATATTGCTCTTCAAGAAAATGTGCTCTTCTAGCATATTTCTGTTTTTTTGTTGTTTGTTTCGGATTAAGCAAGATGATTATTATACGCGTAAGCTGGGTCATTCACGAAAATTCTTCCAATAAGTTATCTGCTTGATACTGTTACTATTGACAATCATATGCCAATTCCAATCCTAAACAAAATCCTATATCCAAATCCCTAAATTAAATCACTACCTCATAAATATCATGATCCTTGTAATCGCACGAGGGCTGTGGACGATGGCACATCATTTGGTGACACTAGTCCTGCAGCCATTCTGCAATTCTGCCCATTTTGCTGACTCCTGAGCACACACTCACACAGGTGTGTACATCTGGCATTTTACACTCTCACTGTGCCTTGGAGGTTGGCCCCTCATGGGCGTAAATTGCACGACAAGCCACCAAGCCTTCTCTCCGCGACTGCGCCCTAAATGAATGTGGCCTCGCCACGGAATCGAACTCAGGGACCTTGGTGCGAGGGGCGAGGCAAACGCGTAAGACCGCACTGCCACTCACCCCCTAATTGGCCTAAAACTTCAGTTCCAAATCCCAACCTGAATCACAAGCTAATTCCTAAATTAAATACCAATTCAGATCCCAACATCAATCACCATCCCAAAAAATGTCTCCCAATGTTTTCCTTTTCAAAATGCATATCCTGATCTACTGAGGAAAGATTACGCTCGTAACATTTGTTGTCCTTGCGAAAGAGGTTCGCTTTTTTGTTCCCATGTTTTTTGCTTATAGCTGAAATGTCACCACATACATTAAGCCTCTCTGTTATGAATGAGTAATATCTACATTCTTCTATCTTGCTTGTAAAATTTGTCCCAAAAGCATTCTGTTGACAGGGCATGTGGACTTCTCTGTTTATTTGCCGATATATATTTGTATTTCGCCATTTCGCTAAGCTATTTTCTAGTATTTTTCGTTAATAAGAAGAAAACAATGGGCATAGATACGTGCTTGTCTGACAATAATGCAATTAAGAAATCGATTTATTGGTGGGAAGGCTTAGTTTTATCTTAATGTGGCATTTTGCCAGCTCTAATTACAGGTACTTGTGTCGGTTATTGCACTGCATTGCACAACATCAGCTCAACTTATCTATTAGAAAGTGTTTGTTAAGGGTGCCAGATTTTGATAATAAAATAGTTTTCCTTAGCTCAGATTCAATCGGATGTTCTCTTTCCTTTTTTATATAAAGAGAAACGCTTTTTCGAGTTCAAAATTTCCTTCCGTTTCTTTTTTGTGCAAAAAGCATGAACTACCAACTTACTCTACTTTAAGTAGCCTGTTCAAAATATCATAGTTGCTTAAGTTCTGAGTGGCAGAGCGGTTAACGCTTATGCCTCACGCACCAATGTCCCTGAGCTCGATTCCGCAGCGAGGCCACATTCATTTGGGGCGCAGCCGCGGAGAGAAGGCTTGGGGGCTTGTCGAGTGGACCACTCTAAACGAGTGGTCGGGAGTTCGAATCTCATTCAAAAGGGAACCAATTAGTGTCATTGAGCAAGATGCTCAATTTTCGATTTCAAGTGCTTGCGCAATAGCTGTGGCTGTACATCTGGTCTGGCCTAGCTAAATTAATTATATGAGATTATTAACAAGTTGTACATTTCAGTTTAATTTAAGCAAATCATATTATTTCATCGAACCGGCCAAGATTCATAGACTCGAGAATCGGCAAGGGGTCACAATTCGTAGCCCAATCAGCGAACTAGACTCGGAGCCGATAATTAAGACTTGGCATACGGTATTATATAACACAGAATACATGTACATGTTCTGCATTCTCCACACGGTTGCTCCGCCAAAGCCGTGCCCCCCACACCCGCCACTCCTTCAATTAGCGATCGCGGCTGGACTCGACTAAACTTGACTTGACCGGCTCTCATTAAGGCTGTCTTCTGTTTTACTGGTGCCTAGATGAAATCTTTCTAGAGAAAGTGGAAAAGCACGCACACTCAAAAATTTATCTAGCCTAGGGCTTTTTAATCCTGTGTCACGTCTGTGCGTTAAACAAAACATGAAGCTGAATTATTTGACGAAATAAACTATTTTCTACACAGCCGAGGCGTTAATATCATATCCTGCTACCGATTGTCTATGGGATTTTATGATACACAGGAGAGATGAGACACAAGTGAGATGAGACACGGGAGAGAAGAGACACCCGGGAGAGATGAGACACGGGCGAGATGAGATACACTCGAGAGATAAGACACGAGAGAGATGAGACACGGGAGAGACACCCGGGAGAGATGAGACACCCGGGAGAGATGAGACACGCGAGAGACACCCGGGAGAGATGAGACCCGGGAGAGATGAGACCCGGGAGAGACACCCGGGAGAGATGAGACACCCGGGAGAAATGAGACACGGGAGAGACACGGGAGAGACCCGGGAGAGATGAGACACGGGAGAGACCCGGGAGAGATGAGACACCCGGGAGAGATGAGACACGGGAGAGACACCCGGGAGAGATGAGACACGGGAGAGACACCCGGGAGAGACACCCGGGAGAGATGAGACACTGTCCGTTAAACAAAACACGAAGGTGAATTATTTGTAAAAAAATCTGATTTTCCACACGGCCAAGGCGCCAATATCATGTCCTGCTCCCGATTGTCTATGGGATTTTGGAAAAAAAATCCAGTTCCCTCCCCTCTCTCTCTCCGATTCGATCTGCGGAAACAAGCTTTTTTCTCAACTCTCATCGGAGGGAAAAAAATCCCCTTAACCTCCACCGTGAATGGAATCCCTAAAGCCGCCCTGTGCCACCGGAAAAACTGTTGCCTCCCCGGTGTCGCTTCCCGCTTTTATAAAACTGACTGGCCAAGCAAATACTTTTTTATTTCCCCCCTAATCCCCATAGTGAAATATTCCCAATTTTTTGTAGGGAGGCAGACACGGTGTCTGATTTTTCCTCTGCCCTCTCTCTCTTTGTCTTTGGCACCCGTGCGATGCCCCTCTCCATCCAACTGGGAGACTGGCAGCTGGTCCTTGCCGCTTCGCTTGCCGCCAAGCGCAGAACCCGTTCCCCATCCTCAAAGCGCAGATCCCCACTCCTCCAATCTGTTTAGCCTGTTGGCGCAGCTAAATACGTTACCCGCTGATGGGAGGAACAAAGAATGCCACTTTGTGTGCATACTTGCCTAGCTAAGACTCGGAAATCCCTATGAGGATCCGCAGTTTTGTCGGCTCGCCTGTGATCTCGGCTCAGTGAGAATTCATGCGAAAAATATTGCTTTCACGACTGTATAGATTTCTGTTCGAGAATTAACTCTGGCTCGACTAACTCACAAGTGCTGCGAATGCCTCGCGTGCCAAAAAAAGAGGATTCAAGAAACGACAGCGGGCGGATTTACTAAGATGAGACACGGGAGAGATCAGACTCAGGTAGATTAGATACGGAAGAGATGGCACACTGGAGAGATGAGACACGGGAGAGACCACGGGATAGATGAGACACGAGAGAGATGAGACACGGGAGAGACACGGCAGAGACACCCGGGAGAGATGAGACACGGGAGAGACCACGGGATAGATGAGACACGAGAGAGATGAGACACGGGAGAGACACGGCAGAGACACCCGGGAGAGATGAGACACGGGAGAGATGAGACACGGGAGAGATGAGACACGGGAGAGATGAGACACGGGAGAGATGAGACACGGGAGAGATGAGACACGGGAGAGATGAGACACGGGAGAGATGAGACACGGGAGAGATGAGACACGGGAGAGATGAGACACGGGAGAGATGAGACACAGGAGAGATGAGACACGGGAGAGATGAGGCACGGGAGAGATGAGACACGGGAGAGATGAGGCACGGGAGAGATGAGACACGGGAGAGATGAGACACGGGAGAGATGAGACACGGGAGAGATGAGACACAGGAGAGATGAGACACGGGAGAGATGAGGCACGGGAGAGATGAGACACGGGAGAGATGAGGCACGGGAGAGACACCCGGGAGAGATGAGACACGGGATGGATTACACACTGGATAGATTGGACACGGAGAGATGAGATGAGAGAAGAGATGAGACACGGGAGAGTTAAGGCATAGGAGTGATGACCGGTGGTAGCAAGCGGGCAAGAGTTTGCCTGACATAAGCGAGCTCGGCTCAAGATACTCGTACTAGAAAGTGTGCTGGCATGAGCTGAGTTGGTGTACAGTGTTCATGAAGTGGAGTTGGTTCGGGGGTGGTGGTCGCATTCGTTCCATACCTTGTGTGACTCAGACCTGATAACGAGATCGGGCTAGAGTGATCGAGTGAAGAAATGAAAGATGGGCTCCTACATGTTGACTATGGGATGAAAGACACGACAATACATGCGAGTGGATTCACTTCCCTTCACTTTCTGAATGATATCCACCGAGTCTTTGATTTCCTCTCCCTACTTGCACCTGTGCACTTATTTCCGCGTCTCTCCTCATCCCAATAATTATATCATGCTCTTCTTGGCCGCGACTCGACCGGAAGTTGCCGAGAAAAAAAATGAGACAGAAAGAGACAAGATCCAGGGCATAGATGATTGCTGATTTCAGCTATCAGCAATTTATCCGAATGAAGGCTGCAGAGTCCCGAATTTAAATATCTTTCCCCTCTTTTGTCTCCTTCTTTCCCCTCTTTTGTCTCCTTCTTTCCCCTCTTTTGTCTCCTTCTTTCCCCTCTTTTGTCTCCTTCTTTCCCCTCTTTTGTCTCCTTCTTTCCCCTCTTTTGTCTCCTTCTTTCCCCTCTTTTGTCTCCTTCTTTCCCCTCTTTTGTCTCCTTCTTTCCCCTCTTTTGTCTCCTTCTTTCCCCTCTTTTGTCTCCTTCTTTCCCTTTTTGTCGACGACTCGATTCTCTCGTTTCGTTTGATTGATTCTCCCAGTCTCAGTCACTCTATCCATGAGTACTTCTCCCAGTCTCAGTCACTCTATCCATGAGTGCTTCTCCCACTCTCAGCCACTCTAACCATGAGTGATTCTCCCACTTTCAGTCACTCTATCCATGAGTGCTTCTCCCACTCTCAGTCGCTCTATCCATGAGTGCTTCTCCCAGTCTCAGTCACTCTATCCATGAGTGCTTCTCCCACTCTCAGCCACTCTATCCATGAGTGATTCTCCCACTTTCAGTCACTCTATCCATGAGTGCTTCTCCCACTCTCAGTCACTCTATCCATGAGTGCTTCTCCCTCTCTCAGTCACTCTATCCATGTGTGCTTCTCCCACTCTCAGTCACTCTATCCATGTGTGCTTCTCCCTCTCTCAGTCACTCTATCCATGTGTGCTTCTCCTACTCTCAGTCACTCTATCCATGAGTGCTTCTCCCACTCTCAGTCACTCTATCCATGAGTGCTTCTCCCACTCTCAGCCACTCTATCCATGAGTGCTTCTCCCTCTCTCAGCCACTCTATCCATGAGTGACTCTCCCACTCTCAGCCACTATATCCATAAGTGACTCTCCCACTCTCAGCCACTCTATCCATGAGTGCTTCTCCCACTCTCAGCCACTCTATCCATGAGTGATTCTCTCACTCTCAGCCACTCTATCCATGAGTGCTTCTCCCACTCTCAGCCACTCTATCCATGAGTGCTTCTCCCACTTTCAGTCACTCTATCCATGAGTGCTTCTCCCACTCTCAGTCACTCTATCCATGAGTGCTTCTCCCTCTCTCAGTCACTCTATCCATGTGTGCTTCTCCCACTCTCAGTCACTCTATCCATGAGTGCTTCTCCCTCTCTCAGTCACTCTATCCATGTGTGCTTCTCCCACTCTCAGTCACTCTATCCATGTGTGCTTCTCCCTCTCTCAGTCACTCTATCCATGTGTGCTTCTCCTACTCTCAGTCACTCTATCCATGAGTGCTTCTCCCACTCTCAGTCACTCTATCCATGAGTGCTTCTCCCACTCTCAGCCACTCTATCCATGAGTGCTTCTCCCTCTCTCAGCCACTCTATCCATGAGTGACTCTCCCACTCTCAGCCACTATATCCATAAGTGACTCTCCCACTCTCAGCCACTCTATCCATGAGTGCTTCTCCCACTCTCAGCCACTCTATCCATGAGTGATTCTCTCACTCTCAGCCACTCTATCCATGAGTGCTTCTCCCACTCTCAGCCACTCTATCCATGAGTGCTTCTCCCACTTTCAGTCACTCTATCCATGAGTGCTTCTCCCACTCTCAGTCACTCTATCCATGAGTGCTTCTCCCTCTCTCAGTCACTCTATCCATGTGTGCTTCTCCCACTCTCAGTCACTCTATCCATGTGTGCTTCTCCCTCTCTCAGTCACTCTATCCATGTGTGCTTCTCCTACTCTCAGTCACTCTATCCATGAGTGCTTCTCCCAGTCTCAGCCACTCTATCCATGAGTGCTTCTCCCTCTCTCAGTCACTCTATCCATGAGTGATTCTCTCACTCTCAGTCACTCTATCCATGAGTGCATCTCCCACTCTCAGTCACTCTATCCATGAGTGCTTCTCCCAGTCTCAGCCACTCTATCCATGAGTGCTTCTCCCTCTCTCAGTCACTCTATCCATGAGTGCATCTCCCACTCTCAGTCACTCTATCCATGAGTGCTTCTCCCAGTCTCAGCCACTCTATCCATGAGTGCTTCTCCCTCTCTCAGTCACTCTATCCATGAGTGCTTCTCCCACTCTCAGTCACTCTATCCATGAGTGCTTCTCCCAGTCTCAGCCACTCTATCCATGAGTGCTTCTCCCTCTCTCAGTCACTCTATCCATGAGTGCATCTCCCAGTCTCAGCCACTCTATCCATGAGTGCATCTCCCACTCTCAGTCACTGTATCCATGAGTGCTTCTCCCTCTCTCAGTCACTCTATCCATGAGTGCATCTCCCACTCTCAGTCACTGTATCCATGAGTGCTTCTCCCTCTCTCAGTCACTCTATCCATGAGTGCTTCTCCCACTCTCAGTCACTCTATCCATGAGTGCTTCTCCCTCTCTCAGTCACTCTATCCATGAGTGCTTCTCCCACTCTCAGTCACTCTATCCATGAGTGCATCTCCCACTCTCAGTCACTCTATCCATGAGTGACTCTCCCACTCTCAGCCACTGTATCCATGAGTGCTTCTCCCTCTCTCAGTCACTCTATCCATGAGTGACTCTCCCACTCTCAGCCACTGTATCCATGAGTGCTTCTCCCTCTCTCAGTCACTCTATCCATGAGTGCATCTCCCACTCTCAGTCACTCTATCCATGAGTGCTTCTCCCTCTCTCAGCCACTCTATCCATGAGTGCATCTCCCACTCTCAGTCACTGTATCCACCTGTCTTTAAATCTGTACCAATGAGTTAAAATGACAATGTGCAGTTCCGCGCCACAACCTGCAAGATTGACAAGCCTCACTTGGCCGCGACTGTGCTCACTCATTCGCTGGACTCTTTTTGGTCAACTGAATCAAAGAAGGAAGAATTGAGAAACACGGCCAGAGCCAACTCAAGCACCTGGTGAGCTGGACCGCCGGAAATCCTACGCTGAATTCTATTTTTTTTCCTCAACCAAGGAGCCATTGTGCGTTGCAAGAGAACTGTGACTTTTAAAAAAGTCATCACATGTTTTGTGCATTCTGAGTGCTGCATTCACCTGGTGGATGACGGTGGGCCCGTTCCTCTAGTGTTATTTTGCTCTTTAACTCACCATTCTATTCCATTCTCGTACTAAACTATTGTTTGATTTAAAAATGGATTAACGACTTAGGGATTCAGGGATTTGCAAATCTAGGGATAGTCCGTTTGTGGGATTGTAGGATTAGGGATTGTCTGTTCTGGGGATTGTCCATTCAGCGGATTGACAATTCTGGGGATTTTCCATTCTGGGGAAAATATGTTACTGTTAAGCACAGTTCGTAGGTAAAACAGGCAGATACAAAAGCTTAAGCGAAAATCTAGTGAATTTATTCAGCGTTGTGATAATACAGCAATTAAAAAATAGTTTGTAATAACGAAACGAAACGAAACTTATCTGTGCATTTCTCCAAGTAGTGCATTCGAATTGCCTATCTGGCCAGTGTATTTTGGGAAAGCATTCCCAAAGCCTGTACCGGTCCGGAAAATGGTGGTTTGTCGCGGGGATATCTCTTCAGTTTCTAGATTTTAGTCTCCATAGGACGAGTCAATAAACGTGTTTGCACTTGTTTTTAAGAAATCTAAGATCGCATTTAAACAAAGAAAGGCTCAGTTGTTTCAAACATTTTTTCTCTGACTCTGGTTTTCCACAATATTTTCAGCTGAACAAACTTCAACAAGTCCCTAAATAATGCCTTCTTTGACTGTTCATTGCGAAGGCAGGTAAAACACCCAATGGCCAGAATTTTTCTTAATCCACTGATTCGGAAATCCCTAAAAATGGTCACTCGAAACTTGATAAAAGACTAAATTTGTCCCTTCCAAGATTTGTTAATTCTTAACAAAGCAATTCGACCAGAATCGTCAATCCATAGAGTGGAAAATCCCGAGAATGGACAATCCCCAGAATGGGAAATCCCCAGAAGAGAAAATCCCCAAAATAGAAAATCCTTATAATCCCCAAGAGGAAAAACCCCTAAAATGGACAATCCCCCTGAGTAAAGACCTCCTGGTTATTTTCATTACTCGCTGCCTACTTCACCATAGCTTCGAAACCGGATGACCGATTTTCGTGAAAGTCCACCATATGGATCAACATTTTCCGGTTTTTACGATGAACTAACGTTCAAAGGCCGAGAGATATTCTGCGATTTTTGTCGAAGATCTTGGTTACGAGGACAATTCACATTGCTCTGTATCTTGAACAAAGACACCCGATCGGCATCTCAATACGCCTGCTTTTGTTGAAGGTCCTGACGGTCGCTGCTCCGATAACAAATTTCCCTGCCACTGATTGACATAGTTTGTAGAGCTGAAAAGTTGAAAAATAGACTAATTAAGCTACCCGTGCATAAAGCCCTATTTGGAAAGCAAATTTTCCTACAAATCTTTGTTTCATTTCATGCTAAAATTAGACTCGTGTATGCTTTGCACAATATGATTGTGCTGCACTGCGTTCACGCATAATTATACACCAGACACCGCACTGCAATGGGCTTCGTAAATCAGCGAGTACCCACTTTAGCTTAAGTCCGGAGGCCAGAATCGATGGGAGATCAGAGAGGAGTGGGGTGGGTGCTGGAAGGGATTTGAAGCCGGTGGGACAGCGGAAGTGAGCACAGTTTATGATACTTTTTTCTGAACTCAAAACGTTTTAAGGAAAATAAAACAATCGGAGTTGCCAATGAGCAGTGATTTCGGAGGCGCAATGGATTTTAGATAGCAGATTTTTTGTTATAAATTACTCCCCTCAATACTGCCTTAGGGGCCAAATTATCTTCATCCGTTACTTTTTTGTCTCCCGCAATCATTTTTCACAGCTCATTTGAAACTGGGCTGCAATTATAGTGTTGAAGTATTGGCACTATGCTCTTTTTGACGATTTTTGGGGATAATATCCCGTTTTTGTAGGCGCCTGATCAGAGTCAACCATTACTGTCCAATGTAACTTTATAGTAAATAATCTGTTTTCATGGAATCTGTATTTCCCTATTCATTTTAATATTTTTTTACTAAAAGTAACATCAATTAACTGAAACTAAACAATATATCTAATTTCATCCAAGTCATTTATTTCCTTTTCTTCTCTCATCGCATTCTACCCTCTAATCTCATTCTACCCTCTAATCTCATTCTACCCTCTAATCTCATTCTACCCTTTAATCTCATTCTACCCTCTAATCTCATTCTACCCTCTAATCTCATTCTACCCTTTAATCTCATTCTACCCTCTAATCTCATTCTACCCTCTAATCTCATTCTACCCTCTAATCTCATTCTACCCTTTAATCTCATTCTACCCTCTAATCTCATTCTACCCTCTAATCTCATTCTACCCTCTAATCTCATTCTACCCTTTAATCTCATTCTACCCTCTAATCTCACTCTGCCCTCTAATCTCATTCTACCCTCTAATCTCATTCTGCCCTCTAATCTCATTCTACCCTCTAATCTCACGCTCCCCTCTAATCTCATTCTACCCTCTAATCTCATTCTACCCTCTAATCTCATTCTACCCTCTAATCTCATTCTACCCTCTAATCTCATTCTACCCTCTAATCTCATTCTACCCTCTAATCTCACGCTCCCCTCTAATCTCATTATTCCCTCCCATCTCATTCTCCCTACTAATCTGAATCTCGCCTCTAATCTCATTCTAGATTATTTTCTCATTATTTCCTTTTATCTCACTCTGTCATTCCATTTATTAAAGGATTCAAGCAATGATTTTTAACAACATTCGTTTGTTTGATATTTGGTTATAATTTTTTAACAAAAATGTACACTGCTTCAGTTTTCGAAGAAAAACTATTTTGCGGCTTGGAACATTTGAACAAAAATTAGTATTTGTGTCATTATCTGAATAATTGAGTTAACTATAGACTCAATCAGACCACTGACCAGACGTGGTCAGACGGACTGCTGTGCGGACTTCAGTTAAACAAACGAAGAATTGACTAGTTGGAATTGCCGCTTCTGTGACGATGAGTCGACGCCGCGTCTACCAGTAGCAACAGGTGTCGAGACCGACTGAAAGCTGGACTGGTGAATCAGCTGCTGCTGCTGCTGCTGCTGCTGCATCAGGGTCTGATAGGCTGGCGGATGCTGCTGCTGTCCACAGCTGCTTCGGCGACCGCGTCGAACACCCATGGTGGCCGACGCCGAGTCGCCAAGGCTGGCGGCTGTTCGAATGTGGCTGCCAGCGCCGCCGCCTCCTCGATCGTAATTGCTCTCTTCCTCTGATGCCGGGATGCGGTAGTCTGGAGTGAGGTGTTTGGCGGAGTGAGGTGGTTGGCGGAGTGGGGTGTTTGGCGGAGTGAGGTGGTTGGTGGAGTGAGGTGGTTAGTGGAGTGAGGTGGTTAGTGGAGTAAGGTTGTTGGAGGAGTGAGGTGGTTGGCGGAGTGGGGTGGTTGGCGGATTGAGGTTGGTTGGTAGAGTGAGGTTGGTTGGTGGGGTCAGGTGTTTGGCGGAGTGAGGTGGTTGGCGGAGTGAGGTGGTTGACAGAGTAAGGTGTTTGGCGGAGTGACATCGTTTAGATCCGTAACTAGGCTTGTGAATGTGACTTAGACGCAGAGTTAAGGCTTAGACAATCTGGCAGGTACTCACAGGTGTTGCTGACGTCGGGCCCACCGGCCAGTCGCACTAGAGTCTGCGCTCTGTGTCCCTGATCCTCGGGCTGAGTCAGACAGTGCTGAATTGAACAAAAGTTGGAAAAAAAGATTGAGTTATCCTTTATGCATTTAGCCAAACTCGATTTTAAAAAGTTATCAACAGCTTTTATTTAGCTACTAGCCAGTCGTGCAAGATAGATTTTCTTGAAAACTGATCGATTAAGAAATCTTACGCCTATAAAAGGCACGACAAGAATCGTCGACTCTGATCAAGTCCCACGCAAGGTGGTCCGATTTCAGGCATTCTTTGTTTAAACTTGTTAAAGCCGCTGGATACACAAGATTTTACAAAGCGTTTTTTATCAACACTTTGCGTGTCAGTGTGCGTCTGGTGAGACTTAGATTTTTGCAACATTTTCTGCAGAAGATAATGAAAAAGATGAGACTAGAGGAAGCTGTGCCAAGTGCATAAGTGGGATACAATGAGCAGCCATGTCAAGCTCAGGCTCTTCAGTGAATGCACAGTCATGCATTAAATTGCTATTCAGAATCATTATTAGCCTTCCTTTCATCTGTCTGTCTTTCTCCTGCGTGATTGCGAGCTGACCAAAGACCTCTTCGCCCCCTACCCAACCTGGGCAGCGGATTAGCCTCAGCAGAGTTGGGGATTAGCTGCGGATTAGCGGCATGTCTGGATAAGTTAGGATGCTAAAGACAGATGAAAGTATTATTGCGTGTCTAAGAAGATATTGTTAGACTGACGATTGACTTATCGATTGATTGATCAATTTGGCCATTAATGGATCAAAACCTGATATTTAGGAGATGAAAAAACTAAATTTAGACAGTTAATTTGGGAAATTATTGGTTTCAGTTAGGGTGTTCATGAGGGGGTGAGTGGCAGAGTGGCCAACGCGTTTGCCTCACGCACCAAGGTCCCTGAGCTCGATTCCGCGGCGAGGCCACATTCATTTGGGGCGCAGCCGCGGAGAGAAGGCTTGGGGGCTTGCCGTGCAATTTACGACCAACCTACAAGGCACAGTGAGAGTGTACACTGCCTGATGATGAGAAAGTCAGGGCAGGTGTACACACCTGTGTGAGTCTCTAGTGTCTAAAAACTATTTGCCATTGCCCCGGGCCCTCCTGAAAATTAATAATAATAATAATTATTATTATTAGCGGAATGAGCTCAGGTGTCAAATGTTACTTAAAAGTGTCATTTGACTTTTTCGAATCTCATCCATTCCCAGCCTAGATCTGAATCGACGCCCCGGTGACTCATTGACGATCAAGCAATTAAACAGACTTGCAGACTTCACTCTCGTCACTTTAGCCCTGCGGTCAATGTGGCGGGGTCAATCCTATATAAGCGAGTGAGCTAACAAGATTTTCCTCTGAATTGAAGTCGGAAAAGAAACAGAGATTTGGAGTAGCTTAAATATCCCCCCTCCCTCCAGTGGGAGAATGGAGAAAGAGGAGAATTAGAGAGGGAAAAAATCCCACCCGATTTGCGCACGCTATTTGCTAGGTACCGGCATGACGTGAAGCTGGGAAAGGGGAGCCCCCACTCTCCAACGCCCCGTCAAGAGTGACGCGGGTGGGTTGGTTGGGTTGAAACAAGCCGAAAAAAAGAATTTCAAACTGTCAGCAACCGACTGACGTTCCCAAGTTGAGGGGCTTTTTTTAATCTGGGCTACAAAAATCACACGGAAATATAGGTGGAATAGGATGGGATCAAAGCGAATCTCCCTGGCTTCAGATCCCGCTGGGAAATCCTAAGAAATTTGCCTTCCTGTAGTGTCCAATCAGTTGGGAATTGTCTGTTGCGTTTGACAGAATAAATAGGACCTATATGTAAGTTAGTCAAATTGGTGGAGGAATTATCCCACATTTTTTTAAACTAAAAAATCGGTGCAATGCTATTTTTGCACCTAGGTCTGCACAATAATCCCATTGCATTATCCTCGGGGCAGAATGGTGTCTCACAATCGAAGAAATTCTCCCATGTTTTTAAAGGTTCTCAAATTTTCTATTGTATTCATCGCACCACACTTTGAGTCCAGGTGGGCTCTTTAGAGGGCTGAAAACTGAATAGCCAGGTGGTGTCTTTTACAATGCCACCCTTGTTGCCTGGCCTTTGTCTCTTTTCATTGAAATAAAATTCAACTTCCTTTTACGAAATAGACATGCAGGGCGGATTAGCACAGTGGCTGGCCCGTCTGATAATGGCCAGGTGCAAACTGGCTAAAAGAAGGGAATATGGCAGATATTAATTCCACAAAATGGGAGGGGTCAGCCCCTAGTTGCGCAAGCTGTCAGTTATTCAGTTGGGCAACTGCCTCTTTTTGTCTAAGAAAATCTAATATCAACTTGAAATTTATGAGAAGTTTTGTCTAAATGAAATGTGAGAGACTGCCTATTTTCCCATTCACTCTCCTATTCACTCTCCTATTCACTCTCCTATTCACTCTCCTATTCACTCTCCCATTCACTCTCCCATTCACTCTCCTATTCACTCTCCCATTCACTCTCCTATTCACTCTCCTATTCACTCTCCCACTCACTCTCCTATTCACTCTCCCATTCACTCTCCTATTCACTCTCCCACTCACTCTCCTATTCACTCTCCCACTCACTCTCCTATTCACTCTCCCATTCACTCTCCTATTCACTCTCCTATTCACTCTCCCATTCACTCTGCTATTCACTCTCCTATTCACTCTCCCACTCACTCTCCTATTCACTGTCCCATTCACTCTCCTATTCACTCTCCCACTCACTCTCCTATTCACTCTCCCACTCACTCTCGTATTCACTCTCCCATTCACTCTCCCATTCACTCTCCCATTCACTCTCCTATTCACTCTCCCACTCACTCTCCTATTCACTGTCCCATTCACTCTCCTATTCACTCTCCCACTCACTCTCCTATTCACTCTCCCACTCACTCTCCTATTCACTCTCCCACTCACTCTCCTATTCACTCTCCCATTCACTCTCCTATTCACTCTCCCACTCACTCTCCTATTCACTCTCCCATTCACTCTCCTATTCACTCTCCCATTCACTCTCCTATTCACTCTCCCATTCACTCTCCTATTCACTCTCCCATTCACTCTCCTATTCACTCTCCTATTCACTCTCCCACTCACTCTCCTATTCACTGTCCCATTCACTCTCCTATTCACTCTCCCACTCACTCTCCTATTCACTCTCCCACTCATTCTCCCATTCACTCTCCCATTCACTCTCCCATTCACTCTCCCATTCACTCTCCTATTCACTCTCCTATTCACTCTCCCACTCACTCTCCTATTCACTCTCCCACTCACTCTCCTATTCACTCTCCCACTCACTCTCCCATTCACTCCCCCATTCACTCTCCCATTCACTCTCCCATTCACTCTCCTATTCACTCTCCCACTCACTCTCCCACTCACTCTCCTATTCACTCTCCCACTCACTCTCCTATTCACTCTCCCACTCACTCTCCTATTCACTCTCCCATTCACTCTCCTATTCACTCTCCCATTCACTCTCCCATTCACTCTCCCATTCACTCTCCCACTCCCCATATTTTCTCATCCCCAATCCCCATATTTTCTCATCCCCAATCCCCATATTTTCTCATCCCCAATCCTCATATTTTCTCA
The DNA here is from genome assembly GCA_950097015.1 of Macrostomum hystrix. NCBI lineage: Eukaryota > Metazoa > Platyhelminthes > Macrostomidae > Macrostomum > Macrostomum hystrix. Next base: position 817,971 of record CATNEN010000025.1, on the reverse strand, counting down.
TCCCCAATCCCCATATTTTCTCATCCCCAATCCCCATATTTTCTCATCCCCAATCCTCATATTTTCTCATCCCCAATCCCCATATTTTCTCATCCCCAATCCCCATATTTTCTCATCCCCAACCCCCATACTTTCTCATCCCCAATCCCCATATTTTCTCATCCCCAATCCCCATATTTTCTCATCCCCAACCCCCATATTTTCTCATCCCCAATCCCCATATTTTCTCATCCCCAATCCCCATATTTTCTCATCCCCAATCCCCATATTTTCTCATCCCCAATCCCCATATTTTCTCATCCCCAATCCCCATATTTTCTCATCCCCAATCCCCATATTTTCTCATCCCGACTCCCCATATTTTCTCATCCCCAATCCTCATATTTTCTCATCCCCAATCCCCATATTTTCTCATCCCCAATCCCCATATTTTCTCATCCCCAACCCCCATATTTTCTCATCCCCAATCCCCATATTTTCTCATCCCCAATCCCCATATTTTCTCATCCCCAATCCCCATATTTTCTCATCCCCAATCCCCATATTTTCTCATCCCCAATCCCCATAAAGCATATAAGCTGCTCACCCTCAGTCCAGTCTTGAAGTCATTCAGCTTGTCGCAGCCACCGCCGCCTGCCGTGCTCGCTCCCAATGTCCCCGTTGGTGCAGGACAATCAAAGCGAGACATCGGCAGGCCGCCGCCGCCAACAATCAGGCGGATGTCCGGCTTGACATCCCGACAGTCGAGCCCGTCGGTCATCATTCCCGCCGTTGTTGCGGTCGGATCTCGGTGACTGAATCTGCCACGGCCGCGAGCCAGCAGCAGCAGAGCCAGGCAGACCAGGGCCAGGATGGCTGCCGGGATTGCCAGGCAGCCGATCAATAGGAGGCCGCGGCGACCGAGCCCGCCGCCCGCCGAGCCGTTGCCATTTGAGAACGAATTCTGCCTGCCCCGGTCGCTCGCCGTCATTGAAGGCGGCTGCGGCGGCAGCAGCGGCGGCTGTTTCGACTTCTCCGGCGGCAAGTCGAGCAGAGCTATTCGAAGATCGATTTCGGCTGACAATGGCGGCTGGCCGCGATCACGTACGGACAGGCGGAGCTGGTAGGTGCCGACATCGGTGGGGCTCAGGTCCCGGGCCACGAATAGGCGGCCGCTGATTGGGTCCACGCCGAATCTGCCGCCACCGTCGCTGCCTTGAGAGTAGCAGTAGAAGTTTTAGTAATAATAATAATAATAATAATTGCAGAAGGGCTGCGGGCAATGGCACATCATTTCATGGTGACACTAGACCCACAGACAGCGAGGAGGCACCTTCGCCCATTTCGCTGACACCTGAGCACACACGCACAGATACCGTACGCAGGCATACACTCACATAGGGTGTGTACATCTGCCCTGACTTTCTCATCGTCAGGCAGTGTACACTCTCACTGTGCCTTGGAGGTTGGCCCTCAAGGGCGTAAATTGCACGACAAGCGGCCCCAAGCCTTCTCTCCGCGGCTGCGCCCCAAATACATGTGGCCTCGCTGCGGAATCGAGCTCAGGAACCTTGGTGCTAGATGCGTTAACCGCTTTGCCACTGACCCCCTGTAGTAGTAGTCTAGTGTTTATTCTAATAATCGAGTAATCAGGGTTTGTAGCCTAGTGGTTATTGCGTTGGACACACGACTTAAAGGTCGGGGGTTCTATTCCCGACTCTACTGAAACTACGAGTATTTGCTTCCAATGGCAAGATATTTAACTATGCATTGCTTCAGTTCGCCCAGATGTTAAATGGGTACCAGCATTATCTAGAGTTATTGAGAGTGCGTCTGGCGTTTGCCCCCAGTCCACGGACTGAACAGCTGTACACAGCCTTTGGAAGCGCTGCGCAATACCTGCGACTGTGCCACTAGCTGTACATCTGGCCCAACTTGGTTAGGTGCCATTCCTAGTCATAACAATTGTTGCAATAGTAGCATTGGTACATTGCGGATGCAGCGGTACCTATCAGTGAGTAGATCAGCTCAGAATTCGCCCCCTCGTCCGGATCCCTGGCCTGCAGCTCGGCCACAGTGGCCTGGGCCGGATTTCGAAACGAACTGTCTATGGTAGAGTTCGGCTGGCCCGGGAACATGAACCTTGGCGGATTGTCGTTTGTGTCCGTAACCTGCGGAGATGGGGTGAAAAGGTTTGGATCATTTTGGCGTCAGTGAAATCCCCAACCCGGAAGTTTTCTTCGGGCTAATAAACTTATTGTACCAAGACCCGTTTGCCCGGCGGAGAGATATCATGCCCGTTAATTTCCATTAAGATTTATTAATGCCCGGAATTTTTCCCGGATAAGATAATTACAAAAATGCAATGCTTTAATGGCGTTATTGGGAAATAAATTTAGTTTTTTGTATTTATTTTTATTTATGTTTATGTCTTTATTTATTTATTAAAAGATGCCATTGTTTCTGTTGATGTTTACATTATATTTTTTAATATGTTTTTTCTTTATTTCTTTATTTTTTGTTTATTTAAATATGTCTTTAATTTAAGGATGCATATACTTTTATTTAGGTATGTATTCATTTATAGCTTTTCTAATATTATATTTAAAAAACTAAAAAATAATTTTTACCATTAAAATTTATTAACGATGCGAGTAAGAAGACAAGGTTTCCTAAACATAATTTTTTATGTAAAACGTACAAAGGAAATTTAAACGATGAAAGATACACTAATTAAAAAACTAGTATTTTTTCACAAACTGAAGCGTTACATTAAAGCCGTTAAATAAATAACGGCCAGACACTACCTGGGGCCAATTACGTAATTTTCTGGCCGAGAAACAGTCCGTAGTTTATCCTCTCTACTTTTTCCCTGAAATTTTCTAATCTGCAAATCAATTCTTGCCCTGGCAATGACGGTGACGGTGGAATGCTCTGATGAGCAATTAGGAGGCATCTCCTGGCCTAGCCGCAGCTGCGTTGGGCCCTAGCAACCGGCGATAATTTGTGTTGTTCCTTAACCACTCCACTCGCGACCCGCATCCCCTTTGAAAAATCCCATAATTCGCTTGCCTACACAACAATTTGCAGGCAATTCTTTCTAGGTCAGAGGACTGACGGCATTTTATGAAGCTCACGCGCGAAACATGAAAATTCTCTGCGTGCGGGAGCTGTAAACCTGTGCAGAAAATCAGCACAAAGTCCCTAAAAGAGGCGCGGAGAAATTTGTCCCACCCGTGATTTTTGCCGCTAAAGTGAACCCGCGATGGATTGGGCGACGCGCCCCAACGCACTTAAGACAGGCAGCAATGAAATGGCCTCGTAATCTGGGGGGTAAAGCCAGAGCTCTGTAACAGGTGACTTTTGCCCCCCCCCCGAAGAAACAGTTGCCAAGTCAGCAAATTAGTCACTTGGGGGCAATGCCAAGCATTCTAGCCAATCTAAAACCATTACCGGCTTTTGCCGGTCCACCCCAGATCTGCCGCTCGGTTACAACGAGTAATAACAAAATATGGAACCCACTTGGGAGCTGCGGAGGCAAGAATTGGAAGACAATTCTGGAAGGAAAACTCGAACCGAAGTCTGGCCCCAGTGACAGCTGCCTTCCATCTTTGCGACCTCTCAGGTCTCCCTGTCTCTGTCGACTGTCGCTCCCCATTATCCCTTTAAAACTTGGGATTTTAGCGCACTGACTAGATCTGCTGCTTTAGAAAGCCGCACCAAAAACTTCAGAGATAGTAAAAGCAAGATTAGAATTGAAAAATTGGCTTAAATCAACACGAAGTCTAGCTTTCCTGCCTGAAATTCTCTTAACTGCATGCGTTTCTAGATGGGCTCTTTGTCCTGACGACTAAGAAAATTCAGCATACGTATTTTCAGTTTCAGTAATTAGTTAAAAGTTTTAAAGATAAACCACTCATTACTTTAATTGGCCTCATTATCTCATAATATTCTTATAAGTCTGCAACATAAACGTAAAATTGCGCGAAAAAAAAGAATTTTATTTACTCCGAATTTCCTAGACTCCGAATTTCCAAACTCCGAATTTCCAAACTCCGAATTTCACAAACTCCCAATTTCCAAACTCCGAATTTCCAAATTCCGAATTTCCAAACTCCGAATTTAACAAACTCCGAATTTAACAAACTCCGAATTTACCAAACTCCGATTTAACAAACTCCGAATTTCCTGAACTCTGCATTTCCCAGACCTCGAATTTCCAAACTCCGAATTTCCTTAACTCCGAATTTCCAAACTCCGAATTTCCTGAACTCTGCATTTCCCAGACCTCGAATTTCCAAACTCCGAATTTCCTTAACTCCGAATTTCCAAACTCCGAATTTCCTGAACTCTGCATTTCCCAGACCTCGAATTTCCAAACTCCGAATTTCCTTAACTCCGAATTTCCAAACTCCGAATTTCCTTAACTCCGAATTTCCAAACTCCGAAGTTAACAAACTCCGAATTTCATTAACTCCGAATTTCCAAACTCCGAATTTCCAAACTCCGAATTTCCAATCTCCGCATTTCCAAACTCCGAATTTCACAAACTCCCAATTTCCAAACTCCGAGTTTCCAAACTCCGAATTTCCAAACTCCGAATTTCCAAACTCCGAATTTCACAAACTCCGAATTTCCAAACTCCGAATTTCCAAATTCCGAATTTCCAAACTCCGAATTTAACAAACTCCGAATTTAACAAACTCCGAATTTACCAAACTCCGATTTAACAAACTCCGAATTTCCTGAACTCTGCATTTCCCAGACCTCGAATTTCCAAACTCCGAATTTCCTTAACTCCGAATTTCCAAACTCCGAATTTCCTGAACTCTGCATTTCCCAGACCTCGAATTTCCAAACTCCGAATTTCCTTAACTCCGAATTTCCAAACTCCGAATTTCCTTAACTCCGAATTTCCAAACTCCGAAGTTAACAAACTCCGAATTTCATTAACTCCGAATTTCCAAACTCCGAATTTCCAAACTCCGAATTTCCAATCTCCGCATTTCCAAACTCCGAATTTCACAAACTCCCAATTTCCAAACTCCGAGTTTCCAAACTCCGAATTTCCAAACTCCGAATTTCCAAACTCCGAATTTCACAAACTCCGAATTTCCAAACTCCGAATTTCCAAACTCCGAATTTCACAAACTCCCAATTTCCAAACTCCGAGTTTCCAAACTCCGAATTTAACAAACTCCGAATTTCCTAAACTCGAATTTCCTAAACTCCGAATTTCCTAAACTCCCAATTTCCAAACTCCGAATTTCCAAACTCCGAATTTAACAAACTCCGAATTTCCTAAACTCGAATTTCCTAAACTCCGAATTTCCTAAACTCCGAATTTCCTAAACTCCGAATTTCACAAACTCCCAATTTCCAAACTCCGAATTTCCTTAACTCCGAATTTCCTAAACTCCGAATTTTCTTAACTCCGAATTTCCTAAACTCCGAATTTCCCAGACTCCGCAATTAACAAAATCCGAATTTCTAAATTCTGAATTTCACAATTTCTAAGTTTTAATAAAATAGTTTGGCTACTTTATGTCAACTCTAGTTAGCTCTTGCCAATAAATAGTTTCAATAAAGTTAATTGCATTCTCTTATTTGATCAATAATGTATTTGTGTCGCGTTAAAACTGGATGAATTAATTGAGACTAAGTTTTGATGGGCTCTGTTTAATCTTCTATACATTTTTAGTGACCCATGAGAGTTAATGAATTTTTCCATTCGACACCACAGCCGCATGGCTATTGTGCGGCGCATCTGAAGGCTGCGTACGGCTGTTCAGTCCATGGACACACCTTCTATTACCCCCCAGCTAATGCTTGTACCCATTTAACAGCTTGGTGAACTGAAGCAATTCATTGTTAACTGTCTTGCTAAAGGACACAAATTGTTCCAGTCGAGTCAGGAATAGAATCCACGACCTTCAGGTCATGAGTCTGACACTCTAACCACTAGGCTACAACCCGTTGTCTGGTTGGGACATTGTTTTATGAATTACACAATATTGTCGCATATAATTACATTCGGTACTATTAATAACTTGTTTTCGTTTGTGTTATCGCGCACCCTCTTACTCTACTCTCTGTCTGTTCGACTTCTTAGATAGTCTTGATTTCTCTCTCTCCCTCGTTTCTGATTGGCTCAATCTGTGTCTCTCTTTCCACACCCCTCCTATTCATTTCTTACCCTCTGGCTCCGTCCTCACTCCTTCTACCATTCCACCAACCCCCTCCTTATCTGTCGCTATTATTTATTGTATAGACACTCTTTACCCTCAGTACCCTATAAGTATAGACAGATTGGGGTAGCAGCACTACAAGCGTTTGTAAGATATCGAAGATCTTAGCTCCTATCTCGACAGTGTAAATTTCAGTATTGCCCCTTATTTCGTGAAAGTCAAGACAAACCCTTTTTTAATTACGCTAAATAAAGTGGTACTTTTAATCATTCAATTTGTTTAAATTTTCTCCTTTGAGATATACATATTTTCTGGCTTGTTTTTCACTAAGCCAGAAATTTGACACTGTGCAAGAGAATCGAAAAAATCGTGTCTCTTTCACTAAAGCCAGTTAATTTGCATTCTAATCGTAAACAGCAGAAAGAAAGCAACAATATCACCGAGCTCGATGCTAAAATTACTTTTTCCTGCTATAGAAACACCGAGTAAAAATAGACGGACCAATATGCAAGTATAAGTAAATACGAGAATTTAGAGACAGAGCTCAAAGCTTGTGGAAGAGGAAGAACTAGTGGAAGAAGAAGAACTAGTGGAAGAGGAAGAACTAGTGAAAAAGAGTAATAACTTGTGGAAGAGGAAGAACTAGTGGAAGAGGAAGAACTAGTGGAAGATGAAGAACTAGTGGAAGAAGAAGAACTAGTGGAAGAGGAAGAACTAGTGGAAGATGAACTAGTGGAAGAGGAAGAACTAGTGAAAAAGAGGAAGAACTAGTGGAAGAGGAAGAACTAGTGGAAGATGAAGAACTAGTGGAAGAAGAAGAACTAGTGGAAGAAGAACTAGTGGAAGTGGAAGAACTAGTCAAAAAGAGGAAGAACTAGTGGAATAGGAAGAACTAGTGGAAGAAAAAGAACTAGTGGAAGAGAAATAACTAGTGGAAGAAGAAGAACTAGTGGAAGAAGAACTAGTGGAAGAAGAAGAACTAGTGGAAGAGGAAGAACTAGTGAAAAAGAGGAAGAACTAGTGGAATTAGTGGAAGAAGTGGAACTAGTGGAAGAAGTGGAATTAGTGGAAGAGATTGAACTAGTGGAAGAGGAAGAACTAGTGAAAAAGAGGAAGAACTAGTGGAATTAGTGGAAGAAGTGGAACTAGTGGAAGAAGTGGAATTAGTGGAAGAGATTGAACTAGTGGAAGAGGAAGAACTAGTGGAAGAAAAAGAACTAGTGGAAGAGAAATAACTAGTGGAAGCGGAAGAACTAGTGAACAATAGAGGAAATGGAAGAACGAGAGGTAGATAATGATCGAGAGGATAGGAAGAGCGTGCAAAATTTGGGAGAGAAAAATGGAAGGACAGCTCCCAGAAAAGTCGCCCAGTCTCACCAGAACGGTGACCTGGACTGTCGCGGTTCTCCTGGGTGATCCCCGATCAACAGCCCAGACGGTGAAGCTGTGCCTGGGGCCATCCAGTTCACGATCCAGAGCGGTGGCCGTGGCCAGCTGTCCCGTGTGCGGATCGAGGCGAAATCGGCGACGGGCGGCGAACTCGGCCAGGCTGTACTGAACCTGGCCGTTGGGCCCGGCGTCCGGGTCCTCTGCGTGCAGCAGCCCCAGCGGCTGGCCGGCTGGCGCCGACTCGGACACGCTGAACTCGTAGACATCGGCGGGTCGAAATGTCGGCGAATTGTCGTTGAGATCGTCGATTGTGACGACAACTTCTAGGGGTAGAGAGGCGCGAGGCGGCTTGCCGAGGTCATGAAGTCGTACCTGGATCGGAAAAAAATTGTAGACAAAATAGAAATATAGGAGTGGGACATTTCAGTCAGTGGACTGGGGATACCGAAGCACTCAGTTATTGAGTATCTTTTTCGACGTTTGCCCCTCGCTCCATGTCCTGAGCTCGATTCCGCGGCGAAGCCACATTCATTTGAGGCGCAGCCACGGAGTGGGAGAGGCACAGTGAGAGTGTACACTGCCTGTAGATGAGAAAGTCAGGGCAGATGTACACACCTGCGTGTGTGTGTGCTCAGGAGACAGCGAAATGGGCAGAATTGCCCATTCTGCCCATTCAGAAGTGTCACCGAATGGCGTGCCAATGCCTGTAGCCCTCTTGCAATTATTATTATTATTATTTTTAATATAATAATAATTTTTATTATCTCCCGACCTCTCAGCTACAAGCTCCCTTCATTTAAGGATTCGAATTTTTTAATTCTTCGCCAACTGGACAGTCGAAGCGCTCACCCTCAGGTGGTACTGGTCCACCAGCTCCCTGTCGAAGCTCTCGGTGGCGTACAGTCGGCCAGTGCGTTCGTCCAATCGGAACGGCGCCCTGCCGGTTTCCAGCAGCTCGAATCGAACTGCGTCACCGTCTGCGTCGGTGGCGTTGAGGCCGCAGACGAGCCAGCCCGGCCGCTGGTTCTCCGGGGCGCTGACACGCAGCTGGGGCCCTGAGCCGCCAGGCAGGATGAAGGTCGGAGCGTTATCGTTGAGGTTGTTGACAATCACTCGCAGACTGCGCTGACTGGTCAGTTGCGGTTGGCCGCGGTCGGTGCAGACCACCATCAGAGACACCGTCGGCATCGTCTCCGCGTCCAGCATTCGGTTGGTCCTGAGTTCGAACTCCTGCTCGGCGGCTGGACCAGGTTTCGCCAGAAGACGGAAGCCGGTGTTGGCATCGCCGCCCTGGAGGTGACAGTCGACTCCACGCACTCCGCTATCAGCGTCGGTGACCGTCAACCAGGCGACGAGGCTGTCCGGCTGCGAGTTCTCGTCGATGCTCAAGCCACCGTCTGGCCTTGGCGACGTCAGCGCAATCACCGGCGCCTCGTCATTGACATCCAATACACTGACAGTCAGGGTGACGCTGCCGGTGCGCGGAGCGACGCCGCCGCCAGCGAAGCCACCGTCTCGATCGACGGCCTCAATGATCAGGATGTGCGTCGGCAGGCGCTCGTAGTCCAACGGTCGCGACAAGCTAAGGGCGCCGCTGGCCGAATCGACGAAAAATGGTGACAGACCGGCGCCGGCTTGCTGCTGGTTGCGCAGGCGATAGCGCAGACGAGCGTTGAGCCCTGAGTCGGCGTCGGTGGCATTCAGCATCAGGAATGGCCTGCTGGGACCAGCCGGGTGCGTCTCCGGCAGGCGGACGGTGAGCGGCGGCTGCAGGCTGTCCAAATGAAACTGCGGCGTCTCGTCATTCTTGTCGTTGACGCGCACCAGGACGCTGAGCTGGCCGGTGAGGGGAGGCACTCCACCGTCGCTGGCCGTCAGCGTGAAGCGCAGCTCCGGGGTCAGCTCGCGGTCCAGCGGCTTGGCCACCAGCAGACGGGGTTCCAGCCGGCCGCCATTCAGAGTGAGGGTGCGCAGCTGAAAATGGCCGCCAGTGTCGCCGATAATTTCGTACTTTTCAATGCCGTTTCTGTCGGCGTCAGCATCCAAAGCGGCCGGCAGGGCGATTTCCTCGCCCTGGTGCGCATTCTCGTCCAGTGTCAGCCGATGCTCCGCGCTAGGAAACGTCGGCGCATTGTCGTTGAGGTCGCGCAGTTGAATTTCCACCCGCAGGCTGCGGCTACTGTCCGGCGAGTCGCTGTTGATCGCCCGAACCCGGAACTGGATAACGCAGACTGGCCGGCTGTCACAGCAGGCACCGGCGCTGGAACACAGCCCGTCACGATCCACGCTGGCGTTGACGCAGCTGAGCACACCGGTCGCTGGATCGACGTCGAACTGAGTCGCCAGGAGGTCGCCCGGAGCCCTCAGCAGGCTGTAGCGAATCTGCGAGCCCTGCTGCTCCGCCTGGTCATTGTCGAGTCGGCCAATTTGTCGACGACGTCCAGACGGTGGCGGCTGTCGGCCATCGTCTTCGTTGATGTCGAATCTGACAACGGAGCCAGACAATCGGGCGGAGAGAAGAGCGGAAGCGATGGAGGGCCAGATTAGAAGGGCGAGCAAAACCCGTGCCGAGCTCTGACACATTTCGAGCATTGTTCCGGGTTCAGGCTTGTCGGATCTGGTCTTCGTCTGACCCTACTGTTCTACTTTTTCAGTTTGTGCGCTATAATATTTTAACCCAGCTCTGCCAGCTCTGCCATTGGCTGTGAGCTTAGCGGCCAATGGAGTTACAGGAATCTTAAAAAAATCACGAATTTTATCAGGTAAGTAGCATGATGCGTACATATAAATACTAGCTGTACAGATATTAAAAAATATTTTGGTATCCTTTTTTAACTTTTTAACAACCTACGGAGCTGCAATACTGCTGTAAAATGGATGGGAAATTACTAAACTATTAACCATTGCTGATCATCAATGACTACAGCAGACATCAGACAGCGCAATGATATTTCAGACTAATATGCCTGTAAAATTGTGTAACCAGCAGTTGGTTGTGTCTAGTAAATTGATTGCAAACATTGCAAACATCTTGCGTAAAAAATGTTTTCTTTCTTTTTTATCAAACGCCATTAGCTTTGTCAAAGCAGACTAGCAGAGAAGCAGAGAATTTCATAAATCCAGCTTCCAGCTAACTAAGTATTGGAACAAATCAGTACTTTTAAAACATAGTCATGTAGCAACTTGTGTGAACTGAATGCCACGGAAAATGATGCTTTTTCTAATCTACATTTTTACACTGCGATAATAAATGCTTAGTCAGAGCTATAAAAAACGAGAGGCTGATAAGGTGACAGGAATGGCAATTGCTAGGGGTACATTGCGACAGAGTCTGTCAGTGCAGAAGTGCATGCAGCCATAGACTCCAAGCAAGTCGTTGCGATCAGGGCACATCTTACTGGATCTTTCCCTGCACATCTACTGGATCTTTCCCTGTAGATCTATCGGATAATTTCCAGTAGATCTATCGGATAATTTCCAGTAGATCTATCGGATCATTCCCGTAGATCTATCGGATTATTCCCTGTAGATCTATCGGATCATTCCCGAAGATCTATCGGATAATTTCCAGTAGATCTATCGGATCATTCCCATAGATCTATCGGATCATTCCTGTAGATCTATCGGATAATTTCCAGTAGATCTATCGGATCATTCCCGAATATCTATCGGATCATTCCCGTAGATCTATCAGATGAATCTAAGTAGATCTATCGACTGAGATCTATCGATTTTCTATAAATCTATCAGATCTCTCTCTGTAGATTGGATCAGATATCTAGAAGATCTATTCACTGTTTTTCAAATTTCCCAGGACTTCATTGCTGTCATTGTCCAGGTAATCTGTGGAGAACTGTGCCGCAGCCCCATAAAAGATAAGCGGTCATCTGTCCTGCCGCAGAGAAAAAAATGTCCCAGCCGCAATAATCTATGAACAAGATCGGAGAGGGAGGCTTGACTAGAGCTTGTAGTCAAGTAATTTATCGTTAGCTCAATTTCCTAACCGGTCCCGAACTGATAACAGGCCGCTGCTTGTTAGCAACACCGATCCGACTCCCTTGAGTGTGTTGGCATGCTCCTCTCTTTCGCGCTGTAAAGATTATAATGGACCTTGTGTTTCTTTTAGTTCTTCTGTGTTGCCGCCACCAACTAGACCTGGCCTTTTATTGCATTGCATACTGGAGATGGGAAATATAAATGCGAAGAGAGAAGAGAGATTAGGAAGCGAGAAGAGAGATGGGGAAGAGATAAGAGAGATGGGGAAGAGATAAGAGAGATGGGGAAGAGAGAAGAGAGATGGGGAAGAGAGAAGAGAGATGGGGAAGAGAGAAGAGAGATGGGGAAGAGATAAGAGAGATGTGAAGGGAGAAGAGAGATGGGGAAGAGAGAAGAGAGATAGGGAAGAGAGAAGAGAGATGGGGAAGAGAGAAGAGAGATGGGGAAGAGATAAGAGAGATGTGAAGGGAGAAGAGAGATGGGGAAGAGAGAAGAGAGATGGGGAAGAGAGAAGAGAGATGGGGAAGAGAGAAGAGAGATGGGGAAGAGAGAAAAGAGATGGGGAAGAGAGAAGAGAGATGGGGAAGAGAGAAGAGAGATGGGAAGGGAGAAGAGAGATGGGGAAGAGAGAAGAGAGATGGGGAAGAGAGAAGAGAGATGGGGAAGAGAGAAGAGAGATGGGGAAGAGATAAGAGAGATGTGAAGGGAGAAGAGAGATGGGGAAGAGAGAAGAGAGATAGGGAAGAGAGAAGAGAGATGGGGAAGAGAGAAGAGAGATGGGGAAGAGAGAAGAGAGATGGGGAAGAGAGAAAAGAGATGGGGAAGAGAGAAGAGAGATGGGGAAGAGAGAAGAGAGATGGGAAGGGAGAAGAGAGATGGGGAAGAGAGAAGAGAGATGGGGAAGAGAGAAGAGAGATGGGGAAGAGAGAAGAGAGATGGGGAAGAGAGAAGAGAGATGGGGAAGAGATAAGAGAGATGTGAAGGGAGAAGAGAGATGGGGAAGAGAGAAGAGAGATGGGGAAGAGAGAAGAGAGATGGGGAAGAGAGAAGAGAGATGGGGAAGAGAGAAGAGAGATGGGGAAGAGAGAAGAGAGATGGGGAAGAGAGAAGAGAGATGGGGAAGAGATAAGAGAGATGGAAAGGGAGAAGAGAGATGGGGAATTTGATTAGTGACGAAGGCAGAAACTGAAAGCAGTCCATAAACAATTCGAAATAAACGGAGCCAGTGGTAGAAAAGTGTAGATAAAAAAAAATATTCGTCAGTCCGACAGCACACTGCGTGTATCATCGTGTCAAGCAAAACATCACCGACTAGCAAAATGCCAAGTCCCAGAGCCAGCAGCATTATTACGTCATAGTCTACTTCATCATCTGCCTTCACGCAGCTATCTAACTGGGACATCGCCGCGCTTATCATCAGCGAATGCTGCCATACCAAACACGAACTGCGCTTATAGGAGATTAGCGGAAGGTGCGACCCGCACTGTGTGCCTGGATTTGGGGTCGCAACAACAGGGCCTTAGGTGGATTAAAAAATTACACCCTACAGCTGCGATTCTCTGGTCTGTCACAGCTGCGATTCTCTGGTCTGTCACAGCTGCGATTCTCTGGTCTGTCACAGCTGCGATTCTCTGGTCTGTCACAGCTGCGACTCTCTGGTCTGTCACAGCTGCGATTCTCTGGTCTGTAACAGCTGCGACTCTCTGGTCTGTCACAGCTGCGACTCTCTGGTCTGTCACAGCTGCGACTCTCTGGTCTGTACCAGCTGCGATTCTCTGGTCTGTAACAGCTGCGATTCTCTGGTCTGTAACAGCTGCGATTCTCTGGTCTGTCACAGCTGCGATTCTCTGGTCTGTCACAGCTGCGATTCTCTGGTCTGTCACAGCTGCGATTCTCTGGTCTGTCACAGCTGCGATTCTCTGGTCTGTCACAGCTGCGATTCTCTGGTCTGTCACAGCTGCGACTCTCTGGTCTGTCACAGCTGCGACTCTCTGGTCTGTCACAGCTGCGATTCTCTGGTCTGTAACAGCTGCGACTCTCTGGTCTGTCACAGCTGCGACTCTCTGGTCTGTCACAGCTGCGACTCTCTGGTCTGTCACAGCTGCGACTCTCTGGTCTGTCACAGCTGCGATTCTCTGGTCTGTCACAGCTGCGATTCTCTGATCCGTCACAGCTGCGATTCTCTGGTCTGTAACAGCTGCGATTCTCTGGTCTGTCACAGCTGCAATTCTCTGATCTGTCACAGCTACGATTCTCTGGTCTGTCACAGCTGCGATTCTCTGGTCTGTCACAGCTGCAATTCTCTGATCTGTCACAGCTACGATTCTCTGGTCTGTCACAGCTGCGATTCTTTGGTCTGTCACAGCTGCAGTTCTCTGATCTGTCACAGCTGCGATTCTCTGGTCTGTCACAGCCGCAATTCTCTGGTCTGTCACAGCTGCAATTCTCTGATCTGTCACAGCTGCGATTCTCTGGTCTGTCACAGCTGCAATTCTCTGGTCTGTCACAGCTGCAATTCTCTGGTCTGTCACAGCTGCGATTCTCTGGTCTGTCACAGCTGCAATTCTCTGGTCTGTCACAGCCGCAATTCTCTGGTCTGTCACAGCTGCGATTCTCTGATCTGTCACAGCTGCGATTCTCTGGTCTGTCACAGCTGCAATTCTCTGATCTGTCACAGCTGCGATTCTCTGGTCTGTCACAGCTGCAATTCTCTGATCTGTTACAGCTGCAATTCTCTGGTCTGTCACAGCTGCGATTCTCTGGTCTGTCACAGCTGCAATTCTCTGGTCTGTCACAGCTGCGATTCTCTGGTCTGTCACAGCCGCAATTCTCTGATCTGTCACAGCCGCAATTCTCTGGTCTGTCACAGCTGCAATTCTCTGATCTGTCACAGCTGCGATTCTCTGGTCTGTCACAGCTGCAATTCTCTGGTCTGTCACAGCTGCAATTCTCTGGTCTGTCACAGCTGCGATTCTCTGGTCTGTCACAGCTGCGACTCTCTGGTCTGTTACAGCTGCGACTCTCTGGTCTGTCACAGCTGCGATTCTCTGGTCTGTAACAGCTGCGACTCTCTGGTCTGTCACAGCTGCGATTCTCTGGTCTGTCACAGCCGCAATTCTCTGGTCTGTCACAGCTGCAATTCTCTGATCTGTCACAGCTGCGATTCTCTGGTCTGTCACAGCTGCGATTCTCTGGTCTGTCACAGCCGCAATTCTCTGATCTGTCACAGCCGCAATTCTCTGGTCTGTCACAGCTGCAATTCTCTGGTCTGTCACAGCTGCAATTCTCTGGTCTGTCACAGCTGCAATTCTCTGATCTGTTACAGCTGCGATTCTCTGATCTGTTACAGCTGCAATTCTCTGATCTGTTACAGCTGCGATTCTCTGGTCTGTCACAGCCGCAATTCTCTGGTCTGTCACAGCTGCAATTCTCTGGTCTGTCACAGCTGCAATTCTCTGGTCTGTCACAGCTGCGATTCTCTGATCTGTTACAGCTGCAATTCTCTGATCTGTTACAGCTGCGATTCTCTGGTCTGTCACAGCTGCAATTCTCTGGTCTGTCACAGCTGCAATTCTCTGGTCTGTCACAGCTGCGATTCTCTGATCTGTTACAGCTGCAATTCTCTGATCTGTTACAGCTGCAATTCTCTGATCTGTCACAGCTGCGATTCTCTGGTCTGTCACAGCTGCAATTCTCTGATCTGTCACAGCCGCAATTCTCTGGTCTGTCACAGCTGCAATTCTCTGATCTGTCACAGCTGCGATTCTCTGGTCTGTCACAGCTGCAATTCTCTGGTCTGTCACAGCTGCAATTCTCTGGTCTGTCACAGCTGCGATTCTCTGATCTGTTACAGCTGCAATTCTCTGATCTGTTACAGCTGCAATTCTCTGATCTGTTACAGCTGCGATTCTCTGGTCTGTCACAGCTGCAATTCTCTGGTCTGTCACAGCCGCAATTCTCTGGTCTGTCACAGCTGCAATTCTCTGGTCTGTCACAGCTGCAATTCTCTGGTCTGTCACAGCTGCGATTCTCTGATCTGTTACAGCTGCAATTCTCTGATCTGGTACAGCTGCAATTCTCTGATCTGTTACAGCTGCGATTCTCTGGTCTGTCACAGCTGCAATTCTCTGGTCTGTCACAGCCGCAATTCTCTGGTCTGTCACAGCTGCAATTCTCTGGTCTGTCACAGCTGCGATTCTCTGGTCTGTCACAGCTGCGATTCTCTGGTCTGTCACAGCTGCAATTCTCTGGTCTGTCACAGCCGCAATTCTCTGGTCTGTCACAGCTGCGATTCTCTGCAGATTCTCTGCAATTCTACCATTACCAAATATGGTAACAGGTCTTAGTTTTTTCTGCGGTATCAACACCTTTGAAAAGAATGCGAGGAAATGAAATTATTTTGTCATACTTTTTAACAAACTTAGTGTTTTCAAAGCTTGTGTAATATGAAATAAAGTTTTATCTTTCTAAGAACACAGTGCAGGTTCTTTCAAAATAGAATATTTCCTGTTTGAAAAGCCAAAAGCATGGCGACCACAATGAGAAGAAAGTCGATGCTTCTCTCAGTACAAGGCTTTGAATTTAAGACAGCAAATGGTTGCAGAAAGTGCGCACACCTTCTATTTGCCAGAAGCAACAGAAAATCAATTCTATCATTTTGCCAGTGAAAATACCGAAGTTGTTAGGAACTAATCGGTATGGACATTAAGAGGATGACTTTAAAACCAATTTTACTGAAAGTGAACGGCGAAACATGGTTTCAAAACCGATTAGTCGAAAATAACGTGAAAATGACCATAGAATTTGTATTTTACAAATTCTCGTAAAAAAGAAGGAGCAGATTTGCTACTCACAGTAGCTCATGCACTTATCCTCTTCTTTTAAAGGTCAAAAGGCCTGATTGTTTCTCGAAAACAACCTAGACAATTGCATCAGATGGTCTAGACAAATACGAGGGGCCCTAAAACTAGAATCGTGGAGACATCATGAAACAGAGAAAAATATCGTAATGAATTTCAATAAATAATTAGATCGCGAATATACTCGTACATAACAAAGAAAATATTACACAAAATAAAATTAACTCTAATACACACTACTCGCTCATAGACTACTAATAGTAAAGTGAAGTGACAACACCTCTTGTTGGAATCTTTAAAAATCGTCATCGCCATCGTACGAGTAGTTATCACACGTGCATTCTCTTGTTTAGTACATCAAATCTTTTAAGTGAACACGATGCGCATGCTCTACTTTTAGTAGTTAGCAAGCACGGAGGTTTTCAATTCCCAGTAGATAGAGCCTTGGACTCCTGACTGAGATGACGGGTGTTCGAATCTAGAATATGGTAAAGCATGCGGCCTTAAGCAAGAGGTAAGACGTATTAGCTGTAGTAGAAATTTGGGTAGGCTTGGCGCCCCAAGTCCATGGACTGAACAGTTGTACATAGCCTTTGAATGAGCCGCGGAATCGATTCGACAATAGCCACTGATCTGACAGAATCTACTTATGTATCGCAATAGAAGCATAATTTAAATTAAAATTCATAAAATCTGAATTATTATTTCGTGCAGTTTTAGTTCAATCTGAAGGACAACACAATACAATGCGAACAAGCACTCTGATCAAAGCTATCAATCATTTATTTGAACGCATATCTTACCTCTTTACTGAACTTAAACGTGAATCAGCCCTCTTACAATGTAAATGTACCAGTATTTTATTATTCTTATTAGTAAATAACATATAAAGTAACAATAAACTCCAGAAAGTGAACATATGAGGGTGCATAACAATGTGGGAGAGCAGTTAGCTATAAGCGACAAACACCGAAGGGCAGCACACTAATGTTATAATGCTTTTTAAGGGCTAGACTGTGGGTTGCTAAGGAAAATTCAACAAAATATTAAGAAGGAAGAAATAAATTAAACAATAAATTAAACAAGCAATCAAGCAAACAAGCGGAACCAACAAAACAAACAAACAGAATTAAGCAAGCAGAAGCAATCACAAAACAATGTCTGGCTACCCATAAATTCAAATTTTTAATTAGAACACGAAGAAAAATACAGACACAAAACTGAATAAATATCGATTGCGATAGACAGCGGAGTTGGAGCATTCCAATGATTGACAGCTCGGAATGATAGGCGACAGCGAGAAAGAAGGTGAGATAATTATAGAGAGACTAATTTAGAACTCCAAATAAGAAACAGAAAATGAAATCAATAATGCGGCACAAAAATGAGCAGACAACTAACTCGATTTGTATTGTGCACGGGAACTCTGACTACACGGAATAATAACCTTTGCATACTAATTTTAATAATATATAATCTGGCGTTCAGTGGCTCGTCCAGCAGGGCAAGGAACAATCGTCAAGGTAAGTCCATTATTTCAGAATTGAAGGTCTTGGAGACGGCATTAATTAGCAATAATTGGAGGCAGAATATGCAAATTCACTTATAAAATATGAACCAGTAATTCTCATTGAAATAAGTGAAAGTGTGCAGTCGATGAGCAGGTATCTTTTAATTGCCAACAAAAACTGAAAGGCCTGCTCGATGGCTTTCCAATATTGTCAAAAATAAACCAAAAATAAAATTAATAAGCCAGCAAAAAAGTAGAAGACCCGGGAAATTGATTGTTTCCGCCACACCAGAAAGTCTCGTCATCGATTCGCATTGTTGCCACCTCCGCGACGTGGGGCTTTTCCGGCGGCAGTTCTAATAGCGGCTGCAGGGATAATTGGCGGATACTGCTGCTGCTGCTGTTGCTGTTGATAAGGAGGCGCCGGTGACGCAGAAGCCGCTGATCCTGCGCCACTGCCGGGCGACAGGTGAAAACTAGCAGAGGATGATGTAGCAAGCATTTGCGGCGGTAGCGGCAGCATAGGCATCGGCAGTGGCGGCGGCGGCTTCGGCATGTTCGGTGACGACATCATCATTGGCATGATCGGCGGAGGCGGCGGCGGCGGCAGCATCGGTGGAACCGCGCGCCGATCCGATCCGACAGAGGAGCGGGAACTCGGTCGACCACCGCCGGCCGCTCCAGCGCCCGCAACAGGAGCTCCGGGGATGCCGAAGGAGCCGAAATTTGGCAGCCCAGGCGGAGGCCGGCTGCCCAGGGAGGTCAGCTTGGCCCGCAGAGCAGCGTTGTCGTCTTTAACCTCGCTGAGCTGACGCTCGGCTGATTTGGCAGCTAGCCAGGACTCGTGCGAGCGCTTCTCCAGATCGTTGATGCGGCGCCGGTGCACCCGTTCGGCCTCCGTCAGCTCGGCCTGGGTGGCTTCCAGACGGGTGCGGAGCTGGTCAATCTCGGCGCGCTGCTCTTCTAGACGCTGCTGGGCCGTGGCTGTGGCGCTGGCGTCGGACTGTCTGGTCAGCTCCTCCTGGCCGAGGCGGCGCTGCCAGTCGCGCTCGCGTTCTTTGAAGTACTCGCGCAGAACCTGAAGGAGTGGGGGAAAGGACACTGGAGGAGTGGGTGAAAGGACACTGAAGGAGTGGGTGAAAGGACACCGAAGGAGTGGGGGAAAGGACACTGAAGGAGTAGAGGAAGGGACACTGAAGGAGTGGGGGGAAAGGATACTGAAGGAGTAGAGGAAGGGACACTGAAGGAGTGGGGGGGAAAGGATACTGAAGGAGTAGAGGAAGGGACACTGAAGGAGTGGGGGAAAGGACACTGAAGGAGTAGAGGAAGGGACACTGAAGGAGTGGGGGGAAAGGATACTGAAGGAGTAGAGGAAGTGACACTGAAGGAGTGGGGGGAAAGGATACTGAAGGAGTAGAGGAAGGGACACTGGAGGAGTGGGGGAAAGGACACTGAAGGATTTGGTGAAGGGACACTGGAGGAGTGGGGGAAAGGACACTGAAGGATTTGGTGAAGGGACACTGGAGGAGTGGGGGAAAGGACACTGAAGGATTTGTTGAAGGGACACTGGAGGCACGGTGCTCAAACCTCCAGCTGGGTGCAGGCCTTGTCGCGATCCTCGCGCAGAGTGGCCTGCTCGCTGCGCACCGCGCTGAGTTCGTTCTCAAGCTCTAGCCGGCTCTGAGTCTCAGCTCTGGCGTGGCTTTCAATCTGATCGTGGCGCGATCGCAGCTCGTCCAATTCGCGTCTAGCCGCCTCGGCGTCCAGTAACCGGCCAACTAGTTCGCGTCGACGCTCCTGCGCCTGTTGACGCTCGCGTCGCTTTCGCTCCTGACGTCGACGGCGAGATTTCACTTGATTGTCGTCGTTGTCATCCTCGCCGCCGTTCTCGCCGCCGTCCGGCGCGTCGCGCTGATCAGCGTCATCTTCGCCGTCAGCTGACTCATCAGCGTCGGCTTCGCTCTCCTTGTCGTCGTCGCGCTCGCCTTGGGCGAAATCCGAACCCAGCTTGGCTAAGAAACTGTCGAGAGATTGCTTCAGCGTTGCGTTCTCCGTGCGGCACCTCTCAGATTCCTGATTGACTCGGTCTAGTTCAGCTTGCATGTCGGTCATCCGGCTGTAGTACTCGGAGGCCTGAGTGTACAGGCGCTGCTGCTCAGCCCGGGCGGACTCCAGCTCCTGTGTTACGGATGGATGTTGAATGGATGGGATTGGTCAGTGTCAGTGGAAGGCATTGGTCTGTGTCAGTGGATGGGATTGGTCAGTGTCAGTGGATGGGATTGGTCTGTGCGTCGTCAGGTGTCAGGTTTTGATCTCTGTGTCAATAATGATTAGTAGGTGTGTCAGAAGGTGGGTTTGGCACGTTTGAGTGTGTCAGAGTGTGGGTTTGGTCGGTAAGTCATTGAGTTGTTTAGTTGTGCAAGTTGTTTGTGGTCAATATTCGTATCAAGTGGCCTGTGTTTAAAAATTCGATATTATTCGAATTTATTCGACGTTGGAATGTCAGAAATTATCCGAATTTCTCACCTTCTCAAACTCGGCCACCTTGGCAGCCGCATCTAGTCGTTCTCTCTCGCCTCGCTCAGCTTCAGTCATAAATTTAGCCTCCAAATCGTTCGCCCGAGCCTCCAACTCGCCAATGCGCCGTTCGGCATCGGCCCTCTGACTGCGCAGCTGGGCACGCTCCGCCTCCCAGTCGGCCCTAGCCGCCTGCATTCGACCCCGCCAGTCAGCTTCGCCTCCGGCTGCGCCAGCTGCTTCCGCCCTGGCCGCGGAAAGATCTTCGGCTAGTCGGCCATTCAACGCATCTTTCTCCCCCAGTTGCTCCTCTAAGCGTCGCTTTAAAGCCATAGCGCCTTGACATTCGCTACGCCAGTCGCGCCTAAACAGGCAGCATTTAGCTAGCACTGAGACTGACAGCATCAATACTAAAGTTAGCAGGGCCAGAGCTTGACTCTTGGCGCTCATTGGTAGCCAGGAAGACATTGGCACAGCTTCAACCAGCTGAACTAGCCACACTGGCACCATTGGCGAAGCGGCATCAACCCCGGCTTTGACCAGTCCGACAGCCGGATACTGACTAGACAGCCAAGTTATACAGCGTTGTTTAGTATCTAATTCAGCGTCGCTATCCTTCTCTAAATCGATGGCGCTATCCTCTGAGGATGCATTTTCCGACTCCTTCGGCGGCTGGCGCTGCTCGGGCGCGTCAGTTCGAGTGTAGCGACTTGGATCAATGCCGTGATCGGCTGCTTTATTGTTTGGATCCATCGAAGCTGACGGAGATGAGGATGTATGCGCGTCTGCCGCAGGCGGTCCAGCTGCGTCTGATTGCGGCCTAGGTGACGGGGATGTTTCGTCTTCCTTTGTATCTGCCGAAGCGTTTGACATTGAATCAGCATTCGGTTTGGGCGACTCGATAGCTGCTTGAGCCTGCTGTGGTGTGGTTGAAATAGTCGGTTTTCCTATTTGTGGCGCCGGAGTCAGCAATTTATTGGCGTCTGCATCAACTTGCGGAGTTTTTCGCTGATCTTCAGTTTTGGGCAACTCAGGGTGAGCCTTCTGAGAGGCGCTGGCCGATGAAGATTCTTGAGATGAATGCAGCTTAAGATCTGCAGGCTTCAGCTGGCCTGACGGCTGGCCTGACGGCTGGCCTGACGGCTGGCCTGACGGCTGGCCTGACGGCTGGCCTGACGGCTGGCCTGACGGCTGGCCTGACGGCTGGCCTGACGGCTGGCCTGACGGCTGGCCTGACGGCTGGCCTGACGGCTGGCCTGACGGCTGGCCTGACGGCTGGCTCACAAACTGCTCGTTAACGGCCTGAGTTTCAGCCTTATCCTTCTTGTCGTCAACAGATAGAGCTGTATCAGCGGCTTGAGGTTCAGCTTTATCCTTCTTGTCGTCAACAGATAAAGCTGTATCAGCGGCTTGAGGTTCAGCCTTATCCTTTTTGTCGTCAGCAGATGGAGCTGTATCAACGGCTTGAGGTTCAGCCTTATCCTTCTTTTCAGCAGAAGATGTAGCTGCATCATCGGCCCGAGTTTCAGCCTCATTCTTCTTGTCGTCAGCAAGTGGACCTGCATCAGCGGCTTTAGGTTCAGCCTTATCCTTTTTGTCGTCAGCAGATGGACCTGCATCAGCGGCTTTAGGTTCAGCCTTATCCATCTTGTCGTCAGCAGATGGACCTGCATCAGCGGCTTTAGGTTCAGCCTTATCCTTCTTGTCGTCAGCAGATGGACCTGCATCAGCGGCTTTAGGTTCAGCTTTATCCTTCTTGTCGTCAGCAGATGGAGCTGTATCAGCGGCTTGAGGTTCAGTTTTATTCTTCTTGTCGTCAGCAGATAATGCTGTATCAGCGGCTTGAGGTTCAGCCTCATCCTTCTTTTCAGCAGATGTGGATGCATTATCGGCCCGAGTTTCAGCCTTATCCATCTTGTCGTCAGCAGATGGAGCTGTATCAGCGGCTTGAGGTTTAGTTTTATCCTTCTTGTCGTCAGCAGATAATGCTGTATCAGCGGCTTCAGGTTCAGCCTCATCCTTCTCTTCAACAGAAGATGTAGATGAATTATCGGCCCGAGTTTCAGCCTTATCCATCTTGTCGTCAGCAGATGGAGCTGTATCAGCGGCTTGAGGTTCAGCTTTATCCTTCTTGTCGTCAGCAGATAAAGCTGCATCCTCGGCCTCAGTTTCAGCCTTATTTTTCTTATCGTCAGCAGATGAGTCTTTATCTGCGGCCTGAGTTTCAGTCTTATTCTTCTTGTCGTCAGCAGATGAGCCTGCATCGGTGTTAGCCGCACCATCTTTATTGTTGTCCCCTGTTAGCTTGTTATCATCGGCTTTTGTCTCAGATGAGCCGCCAATCTCAGGCATTCCAGTATCATTCGCTGTTACAGCGGCGGTATTAGGTGCAGACGGAGCCTGAGTTTTAACATCCGAAGCTGTTTCTGTCTCATCATTTTTAGGTGAAGTATGCGTACCATGCGCCGGAGGTGGCACATCCGGACTGCCAGCCGGGCGTGGCGGAGGTCTTTCCGGTTTAACTTCCGTTTCATCATCGTCGTCGTTGTCGTCATCCATCGAACTGGGCGGATAAGTCACATGCAATAGTTCGTCAGGTTCATACTGCTTAACAAGCTCTTTAAAGAAGGACTTGTCGAATAGGCCGACAACATCGTTATACTTAATTAGCCAAAGGGTCTGCCTATCCAAGCTGTTGCCAACCTCTTTGCCAAGCACTTGTACTCTGGACCCGGCACTGACACTGCGCAAATCACCGTGGACAGCATTGGCCGTGTTTAAGACACGCGCTGTACTAACAGGTTTCCAACAGTGCTTATCGGCGCACAGCAACCTGTCTGGCAGGTTGATCCCAACTGCCGGCACTGGAGAATGCGACAATAGGAGCAGAGCCAGCGGTACGAGTAGAGAGACTAGTAATGGCAGCATTAGTGGCAGCCAGCCAAAAGTCGGTGATAACACCATGGCCAGGCTGGTGTTGCCAACAGTTTCGTTTTCAGTAGCCGCTGAAGACGCAGCTGGGAGTTCCTGCTGCTGCTGCTGCTGATTTAAACTATTAGATTTTGTCTGCTTTTTAGTTCGCTTCTGCCTAATTGATGTTGATTTCACCAGCTTTGCGCACTGAAAAAGTCAATTTACTATTGAACAAATCTACTACACTACTTCAAGTAACTGGTAGCGTACAGTATAAATCACAGCCCAGCGCCTGACTGACTAACGATGTTGGTCGGCTGAAAATTTGGGAAAAAAGAGGGAATAATAATTAATTTTTAACTGATTCAACTTTGATTTGAATTTGGCAAATCTAAATTTCATAAGGATGACTTTCTTTAGGATTTTAGTTATTACTCGTAATTCTAAACCCTAAGTTGTACTTGCAATTGAAAATGCAGTCGACAGACTAGTGTAAAAATGCTAAGAGCAATTATGTCAAAATTTACTTATGTATGAACTGCTGACGAATTACTGTAGTTAGAAACATTAAAAAATATTCATCAGTTTTAAAGCAAACGCTTTCTGTTCTAAGTCATAAATTTCACTTTTGTTTACCATTTAACTTAAGGGGTATTAAAACTAGTCAGCCTACTTGCAGTAGTTTGCTGTGGCTGCATCGGATAAAATTTAACTGAACTGTTTAGAAAAGAAACATGCAAATTGTACAAAATATTTTCAAAAGCGACACAAAGAAATTATGAAGCTGAAAAGCTAACACGATTTTTTAAATCGCAATTTATATGTTTTCTAAAAAAACTACAACACAGTTGAATAGTGGAGCTTAAAATTATGAACTTGGCGGCGCCCATTGTGATGAGAACTGTGACGAAATATTGGATTGATGTTGCTGCTGCTGCTGGATAAGACTCTCCAGTGGAGGCACCGATCCTATTGGCCAGTTGGGATGACCAATCAACGGCTGCTGCAGCTGTGGTGGTTGGTCGGCAGCTGAAGTCAAAGAAGGCGATCCAGGCGGTGGTATTTTAAATAGCGCCTGCGGAAAGATGGGCTCAGATTCCTTCTTAGCTAGGAGCGACAATGCAGGCTGCTGCTGCTGCTGCTGCTGCTGCTGCTGTTGCTGCTGTTGCTGCTGCTGCTCGAGCAGTTTCCTTTGAAATCGAGGCGGTAATTGTTGTAGTCGATGCTGTTGCTGCTGCTGCTGCTGCTGCTGCTGCTGCTGCCGACTAATGCTAGACGCTGCACCACCGAGATTCGACGACTGTTGCTCTTCAGTGGCAGCCTTCGCTGAAGCAACTTGTGCCGCGTGCTCCTGGGTAATCGAATTTTGTAGAGGATGAATTTTCGCAGCCCAAAATAGTGAGAGAATTAAAAAAATGTGCAAACCTGGATACTACGCGCAATCTCAGACGATATAACTAGCTTTCCACGGGGCTGGTGTGATGACACAGGTGGAGACTCTTCAGCCATCAGAGAAGATGGCGGCGATTGTTGATGGTGCTGCTGTTGTTGCTGTTGAGGTCCGCGGTTGCTAAGCAACGACTGCAAAGCTACATTCTGTTGGTTGGCTCGACCGCCAGTAAATCGCTTAGGAGGGCTGCTATCGTTGCTACTAGTAGCAGGTTTTGATTGCTGTTTGACAGCGGCCGCAGCGGCCGGACCAGCAGCGGGTGGCAATGGGGCAACGAAGCTCCAGCCGGCCGAAGCCTCGCTACCCGGAGCCTGCTGGGCTAACAGGCAGGCTGGGAGGCTGGCGGCCAGGCGAAGGCCCAGCTGAACGCAGGCCGACGCGCGCAAACTGCTGATAGTTTCTGGTGGCAGCGACGACAGAGATTGCTGCTGCTGCTGCTTCTCGACTGGCCACTGCTGCTGCTGCTGCTGCTGATTATTTCTTAACTTAGGAAAAAGCGGTAAAAATCCTTGCAATAGTTGAAACTCGGGCAGTAGCAAAGATTGACTGTGCTCAGCCTGTTGAGCAGAGTACAACTTTTCAGCTGGCTTCAGCAGTGGACCGGGTAGAATCAATTGCAGCCTATTCAATAAGCAGGCCAGCCTAGCCAGACCCAGCTGATTGTGCTGCTGCTGCAGACTGGCAGACGGCTTCAGCTCGCAGCAGCGCAGCAGGATGTGCAGCCCGGCTAGCTGCGGCTGGTTGCAGATGACAGAAGCCACGGCGGAGCCGGCGGCAGTTGATGATGGAAGAGAGGCCAGAGCGGCGTGGCTGATGTCCGCCAGCAGTTCAAGCAGCTGAGCAGTGGCATGGCGCTGCAAAGACAACAGCTCTGAGGAGTCCGGCTCGCCCTGCGGCACCGGGGAGAGCCAGTGGATGAGCGGTTGGACCCCAGCTAGTCTGGCTTCACAGCTATAGTAGAACGCATCTAGTCACACACATCTAGCACGAGAACATCGAACGATCTCACATTTAGCCCCAAATATCCCTTCTTCGAATTCGGCACTCGGAGAGTTATCAATCAGAATCCCTCAGATTTATCAATCAGAATCACTCAGATTGAGCAATCAGAATCACTCAGATTTATCAATCAGAATCACTCAGATTTATCAATCAGAATCACTCAGATTGAGCAATCAGAATCACTCAGATTTATCAATCAGAATCACTCAGATTTATCTATCAGAATCCCTCAGATTTATCAATCAGAATCCCTCAGATTTATCAATCAGAATCACTCAGATTTATCAATCAGAATCCCTTAGATTTATCAATCAGAATCACTCAGATTTATCAATCAGAATCACTCAGATTTATCAATCAGAATCACTCAGATTGAGCAATCAGAATCACTCAGATTTATCAATCAGAATCACTCAGATTGAGCAATCAGAATCACTCAGATTTATCAATCAGAATCCCTCAGATTTATCAATCAGAATCCCTCAGATTGAGCAATCAGAATCACTCAGATTTATCAATCAGAATCACTCAGATTTATCAATCAGAATCACTCAGATTGAGCAATCAGAATCACTCAGATTTATCAATCAGAATCACTCAGATTTATCAATCAGAATCACTCAGATTGAGCAATCAGAATCACTCAGATTTATCAATCAGAATCACTCAGATTTATCAATCAGAATCACTCAGATTGAGCAATCAGAATCACTCAGATTTATCAATCAGAATCACTCAGATTTAGCAATCAGAATCACTCTGCTTGAGCAATCAGAATCACTCAGATTTATCAATCAGAATCACTCAGATTTATCAATCAGAATCACTCAGATTTATCAATCAGAATCCCTCAGATTTATCAATCAGAATCCCTCAGATTTATCAATCAGAATCACTCACATTTATCAATCAGAATCCCTTAGATTTATCAATCAGAATCACTCAGATTTATCAATCAGAATCACTCAGATTTATCAATCAGAATCACTCAGATTTATCAATCAGAATCACTCAGATTGAGCAATCAGAATCACTCAGATTTATCAATCAGAATCCCTCAGATTTATCAATCAGAATCCCTCAGATTGAGCAATCAGAATCACTCAGATTTATCAATCAGAATCACTCAGATTTATCAATCAGAATCACTCAGATTGAGCAATCAGAATCACTCAGATTTATCAATCAGAATCACTCAGATTTATCAATCAGAATCACTCAGATTGAGCAATCAGAATCACTCAGATTTATCAATCAGAATCACTCAGATTTATCAATCAGAATCACTCAGATTGAGCAATCAGAATCACTCAGATTTATCAATCAGAATCACTCAGATTTATCAATCAGAATCACTCAGATTTATCAATCAGAATCACTCAGATTGAGCAATCAGAATCACTCAGATTTATCAATCAGAATCACTCAGATTTATCAATCGGAATCACTCAGATTTATCAATCAGAATCACTCAGATTTATCAATCAGAATCACTCAGATTTATCAATCAGAATCACTCAGATTTATCAATCAGAATCACTCAGATTGAGCAATCAGAATCACTCAGATTTATCAATCAGAATCCCTCAGATTTATCAATCAGAATCACTCAGATTTATCAATCAGAATCACTCAGATTGAGCAATCAGAATCACTCAGATTTATCAATCAGAATCACTCAGATTTAGCAATCAGAATCACTCTGCTTGAGCAATCAGAATCACTCAGATTTATCAATCAGAATCACTCAGATTTATCAATCGGAATCACTCAGATTTATCAATCAGAATCACTCAGATTTATCAATCAGAATCACTCAGATTGAGCAATCAGAATCACTCAGATTTATCAATCAGAATCACTCAGATTGAGCAATCAGAATCACTCAGATTGAGCAATCAGAATCACTCAGATTTATCAATCGGAATCACTCAGATTGAGCAATCAGAATCACTCAGATTTATCAATTAGAATCACTCAGATTGAGCAATCAGAATCACTCAGATTTATCAATCGGAATCACTCAGATTGAGCAATCAGAATCACTCAGATTTATCAATCAGAATCACTCAGATTTATCAATCAGAATCGATCAGGTTTATCAATCGGAATCACTCAGATTTAGCAATCAGAATCACTCAGATTTATCAATCAGAATCACTCAGATTTATCAATCGGAATCACTCAGATTTAGCAATCAGAATCACTCAGATTTATCAATCAGAATCGATCAGGTTTATCAATCGGAATCACTCAGATTTAGCAATCAGAATCACTCAGATTTATCAATCAGAATCACTCAGATTTATCAATCGGAATCACTCAGATTTAGCAATCAGAATCACACTGATTCCATGCTCAGTGTCCTAGGTCTGGCACTTGAAAGCCGTCATATTTGAAACAGAAACTCAAGGGTATTTATACCTGAGCAAGCATCCGGTGCATAGCGAATGCGTGAATAGCCACCATGTGTACACAATCCTCCCAATGATTGTCCGGGCGCAAAGCGTAGGCGGCAACAAATGCGTCCCACAATTGCCTAGCCCTGACAACATCCCTGGCAGCAATGAGCAGGGCGTGATAGTGCAGAAATAGTACGCCTGGTCGTTCGTGCCCGCCGCCGCTGCCAGTTAGAGTCAGGCAGGCCTTGGCCGAGCGGGCCTGGTTAGCCAGCAGTTTCTCCAGGTTGGCGCGGGCCGCTGTGAACGGCGTCGCGCACGAGATGGCACGGATGTAGTAAAAGAATGTGGCCACCTGGACACGGGGCGGCAGACGGGAAGGCTCTGCTAGATTTGATCAGGACAATAGTGATTGAAGCCCTGGTGGCAATAATATAGGTAAAATAACAATAATAACAACAAAAATAAATAGCAATTTTCCCAGGTGGGCCAGCTATTGGGCGGCGCATTATAATGCTGCGTATGGCTGTTCAGTCCATGGACTGTTGAGACGCCACATCCACCCTCAATTACCCCAGCTGATGCTGGTACCAATTCGACAGCTGGCTGAACTGAGGCTGAACAGCTGGTAAATGAGTAGCACTATAATCTATTGCATTAAAAAATGCGTACACAAACAAAAAATTGCTGCTACGAATGGCCAACTTACCTGGCGATTCTCCTCTTGACTAGCCAATATAGCTAGCTGATTAAACGGATGGCCATTGCTAGGACAGGTGTGAACAGCCCAAGTATAATATAGCTTGGCCTGGTCCAATCGGCGCTGATACCGGCACAGGTCACCCAGGTGAACCAGGCAATGCTGGCACAGGTAGGCCAGGGAACCAACTGTGGGCCATTTGGCTTTGACGTGCAGTACAACCGGTTCGAGTACGGGCCCGTAGGCTAGGCGCTTTCGGCACGGCAGGCTCACCTGAGGCAACGGAATGGTAATTAAATGCGAAACATATTACAGAAAATAGATATAAATATTATATATGAATAAATATAATGCTAAGATATGGAGGCCTATGAGCGAGACAAAGATGGGAACGGGAGAGACACGAGGGATAGAGAGGATGAGAATGGGAGAGGCGAGAGAGAGAGAATGAGAATGGGAGAGGCTTGAGAGAGAGAGAGAAAGGATGAGAATGGGAGAGAGAGAGGGAGAGGGAGAGAATGGGAGAGGGGGAGAGGGAGAGGGGGAGAGAGGGAGAGGGAGAGAGTGGGAGAGGGAGAGGGAGAGGGAGAGAGAGGGAGAGAGAGAGGGAGAGGGAGAGAGAGGGAGGGAGGGAGAGAGAGGATGAGAGGAGGAGAATGGGACAGACATGAGGGAGTGAGAGGATGAGAATGGGAGAGGGGGGGATGGGATGAGACAGTTTATCTCACCTGAAACACGGTGCAGAGCTCCTGGAGCAGGTTAGTATAGAATCCAATGCCGTGCTCAAGCAGAGCAGTGAGCTTAGCCTGGCCAGAGGATCCTGCTAGCTTGGCCTCGCGTTGAGCGGCAGCAACGGGCTCTTTGAAGCCGATATTCCAGAGCTCCTGTTCCAGTTTTCGATCTAAAGCGGTCTCCAAGTCCAGGAACAGCAGGCGATAGAGACTGTCGCACAAGGCCAGACGGTCTAACCAACTGGGATGAAACGGATCCCAACTGGAATCCTGGGAATCGGATGCCTGCTGCTGCTGCTGCAGTTGCTGCCGCTGTTCTTCTGCCAGAGCCAGAAGTTGGCTAACTGGATCCTTGGCTCTGGTGTGCAGAGCAGCCGATGTTGTCATGCCGACTGCTTGTTGGCCTGAAATTTAGTCGTAAATATACTACTGTAGGTAGGCTGCCTATTTTTTGCTTATAATAGTGACAGCAAACAGCTATCAAACAACTTGCTATGGTAATTCACACATTGAATACCTTATATTACAAATAACCCAGAATATACTTTTTATGAAAGTTACATAAATAATAACCTTTTGAGGTAATTAACCCAGTAGATACCTTCGAATGTAATTTTCGCACATAATATCTACAGAAATTAGACCACTAAACACATTCTATGATAATTAGACCACTAAACACATTCTATGATAATTAGACCACTAAACACATTCTATGGTAATTAGACCACTAAACAAATTCTATGATAATTATACCACTAAACACATTCTATAGTAATTAACCACTAAACACATTCTATAGTAATTAGACCACTAAACACATTCTACAGTAATTAGACCACTGAACACATTCTATAGTAATTAGACCACTAAACACATTCTATGATAATTAGACCACTAAACACATTCTATGATAATTAGACCACTAAACACATTCTATAGTAATTAGACCACTAAACACATTCTATAGTAATTAGACCACTAAACACATTCTATAGTAATTAGACCACTAAACACATTCTATGGTAATTAGACCACCAAACACATTCTATGGCAATTAGACCACCAAACACATTCTATGATAATTAGACCACTAAACACATTCTATGGTAATTATACCACTAAACACATTCTATGATAAATAGACCACTAAACACATTCTATGATAATTAGACCACTAAACACATTCTATGATAATTAGACCACTAAACACATTCTATGATAATTAGACCACTAAACACATTCTATGATAATTAGACCACTAAACACATTCTATGGTAATTAGACCACTAAACAAATTCTATGATAATTATACCACTAAACACATTCTATAGTAATTATACCACTAAACACATTCTATAGTAATTAGACCACTAAACACATTCTATAGTAATTAGACCACTAAACACATTCTATGGTAATTAGACCACTAAACACATTCTATGGTAATTAGACCACTAAACACATTCTATGATAATTAGACCACTAAACACATTCTATGATAATTAGACCACTAAACACATTCTATGATAATTAGACCACTAAACACATTCTATAGTAATTAGACCACTAAACAAATTCTATGATAATTATACCACTAAACACATTCTATAGTAATTATACCACTAAACACATTCTATAGTAATTAGACCACTAAACACATTCTATAGTAATTAGACCACTAAACACATTCTATAGTAACTAGACCACTAAACACATTCTATGGTAATTAGACCACTAAACACATTCTATGATAATTAGACCACTAAACACATTCTATGATAATTAGACCACTAAACACATTCTATGGTAATTAGACCACTAAACAAATTCTATGATAATTATACCACTAAACACATTCTATAGTAATTAGACCACTAAACACATTCTATGGTAATTAGACCACTAAACACATTCTATGATAATTAGACCACTAAACACATTCTATGATAATTAGACCACTAAACACATTCTATGATAATTAGACCACTAAACACATTCTATGATAATTAGACCACTAAACACATTCTATAGTAATTAGACCACTAAACACATTCTATAGTAACTAGACCACTAAACACATTCTATGGTAATTAGACCACTAAACACATTCTATGATAATTAGACCACT
This sequence comes from Macrostomum hystrix, assembly GCA_950097015.1. NCBI lineage: Eukaryota > Metazoa > Platyhelminthes > Macrostomidae > Macrostomum > Macrostomum hystrix. The sequence continues at coordinate 786,207 of CATNEN010000025.1, read as the reverse complement.
AAACACATTCTATGATAATTAGACCACTAAACACATTCTATGGTAATTAGACCACTAAACAAATTCTATGATAATTATACCACTAAACACATTCTATAGTAATTAGACCACTAAACACATTCTATGGTAATTAGACCACTAAACACATTCTATGATAATTAGACCACTAAACACATTCTATGATAATTAGACCACTAAACACATTCTATGATAATTAGACCACTAAACACATTCTATGATAATTAGACCACTAAACACATTCTATGATAATTAGACCACTAAACACATTCTATGATAATTAGACCACTAAACACATTCTATAGTAATTAGACCACTAAACACATTCTATAGTAATTAGACCACTAAACACATTCTATGGTAATTAGACCACTAAACACATTCTATGGCAATTAGACCACTAAACACATTCTATGGTAATTAGACCACTAAACACATTCTATGGTAATTAGACCACTAAACACATTCTATGGCAATTAGACCACTAAACACATTCTATGGTAATTAGACCACTAAACACATTCTATGGCAATTAGACCACCAAACACATTCTATGGCAATTAGACCACCAAACACATTCTATGGCAATTAGACCACCAAACACATTCTATGGCAATTAGACCACCAAACACATTCTATGGCAATTAGACCACCAAACACATTCTATGGCAATTAGACCACCAAACACATTCTATGGCAATTAGACCACCAAACACATTATTTGGCAATTAGACCAACAAACACATAATTTGGCAATTAGACCACCAAACACATTATTTGGCAATGAGACCATTAACACGCTCTTTGGCGATTGGCCCACTAAAGAAAAAAGTTCTAGATAATTCGCCTACTTGACATAATAAACTGCATATAATTAGCTATTGTCTATTAATAAATACGAAAATTCAGAATTGAAACTTATAGAATAAAAAAGAATGCAGTCGATTCATAAATAAGCAGTTTTTGTATTTGCAAAAAACTCAAGACACTTTATCTTAATCTGGGTATAAATTCATGGGAAGCTTAATAAATAGCTTTCTTTAATTATTAGTGTGCCAAAACGATCAAGTTCAATTTGAGAAGATAAACACCAACTTACCAGCAAAATACACTCACCGAACAACAGTTTTTAAACAACAGAGTCATGTAAAATTAATAATTTCCTACAGTTTTATCATAAGACCTGCTGTTGTGTTTGACATATACGATACATCTGATCTGACAGGATAGAAAGACAAAGATAAATGAATTATTTCTTGCCTGTTCACCACCAACAAAATACATTTGAAACCTTTAAGCACCACGATTTTACACATCGGGTCAGGGTGTGTTCTCTGCCAATCATTATATGCGAGCGAGCAAACTAAACAAGAATGATTATTATGGAGTTACTGTTAAATAACTGCTTTCAAGGAATGGCAATTCAACAATAAACGCCTTTAAACTTGAACAGTAGGAAAATAATATTTAATCCGAAAAATGTATAGTCTCAGAATATTAAATTCTCGATAGACTACTGAGCAGTAGTAGCAGACACAGGCTCTTCTAGAGCGGCCAATTGAAGGACGGGCGCCAACAGAATGAAAGCGTCCTGCAGATAGGCTTTGGCGCCCTCGGCTTCCAGGATGACCTGGGTCATGGCCTGATTGATTGCGTGCTCATCGATGACGTCATCAGCACTTCCGGCATTGGCCGCAGCTTGAATGCTGAGGCAAGCCCTTTCGCGAACAGCATCAGCGCAGCCAATCAGAGCGAAGCAGAGGCCAGCTAGAGCGCTAGCAGCAGACTTAGCGGACGCAGCGGCGGCGGAGGCGGCGTCCGATTCAGCTGATGCGGCGGCTGCGGCAGCAACTGCGGCGGCAGAGGCCAGGCTGGCAGCTTTCAACAGGTAGTGAATGGTGGCTGCGGTAAGGGCGGCCAGACGGCGCACGCAATCGACCTGGCCTCGCAATTATTTTGAGGATAAAAATTAAAGTAAAATATAAGTCTTATTTTTTATCTGTGTAAATCCATTAATAATCCTGTGATTATCAAATTAAGAGACAATATTGACGAAGGAAGGATTTAGCTGATTAAGCGGTCTTAAAGGATTTGACTGATCAATTGGTCTTGAAGAAGGATTTGAGATTTGACTAATTATCTGAGATTGAACTTTTTTTAATGAGCTCTAAGACCCAGTTAAACAGAAATGGCACACACCTGCAAAGCGGCCACATCTTTGCTTCCAGCTGTTTCCTCAGACGATGCGTTCCCCCCGTTGCCATGGAGACAATCGACAGCAACCGCGTTGCTAAGCCAAGCATTAGCTGAAGCGTATTGGTCTGGTAGACTGGACAAGGCGGACTCAAGAGTAGTCGGTCGCCTCTCGCCACCCTCCTCATCGTCATCCTCGTTGCCTTCGGCGCGAACTCGTTCTAGACGCTCCAAAATCTGCGCCATCACCGGCCTCATGCTAGGCCTGGTGCTCAGCTTAGCTTGCAATCTGAGCTCGCACTGATTGGCTAAAGTTTGCAAGCCGTCTAAATAGGCCGATCCATTCAGCCGATCGAATTGGCAAGCGAAATCTGGCGAATCAATGTCTGGATCGCCTGCTCCACTAGGAGCAGATCCGTCTGGGCCCGGCTCGGCTCCGGATGTCGCAGCCGCGGCTGCAGCTCCGCTAGCCTGAGCTTCGCGCAACAATTCAGATAGATTCGGTCGGCGATTCCTGCCTAGCAGGACTTTGGTTCGCTGAAAACCAGGATCGGTCTCGTGCAAAGCGTCCATTGTTCGCTTGCCTAAAGCTTCTAATAGATCTAGGCCGCCAGTAACCAGGTAGCTGCCAGTCTGGCTAACCGACGTTGTTAGCGCACCGCCCACGCGCCAACTTGACTGAAGCCAACTGCCACCAGTACCAGCAGCACTATGAGTCTCATTGCCACTCGCAGACGGGGCAGCATCGCTGGCAGCAGTAGCATTATTAGTAGAATCAGTGGATGCTCCTTCTAGCTGCTGATCAGCTGAGGCGCCAGCACCGCCAGCCATTTCCTCTGGTGGCGGTGCGTCTAGCACAGATTCAACCGTTCGCGACACGGTACCTATACCATCGCCAAGCTCTTTGGCTAGAACCGACACGCCCGATTTCGCTCCCGAGATTAGACTCTGGCCCCAGGACAGGCCCCAGGAGGTCCAACCTCCGCCTCCTCCGCCCCCACCATAGCTGACTTCAACAGCGGGACCAGCAGCATCAGTTTGTGCCGCAGTTGGCGGCTGATTAATTACCACTGGTGCATCAACAGCACCCTCAGCAGCAGCAGAGGGTTCGCTATCTGCCACTGCTTTTTTCTCACTCGCAGACTGTGCTGGAGCCACTGCTTCCTCGTCGGCACTTTCGAAATCGCCCTCTGATTCAGACATAACTTTGAAGTATTGATGAAGCTTTTTTGTTATTTTAGCAGTTTTGACAAGTTGTTATTAACTTTTTAGTTGTCTGCAACATGTAAATAGTTTTTGATAGGCATATAATTTTAGTCTGTTGGAATATATGTTGAAAGTCTGTGGACATAGACATAGACTATAGACAGAAATATGCGCACACTAGGATGGCTGTACATTTTATTTTGAAGTTTGTAATAGAAGGGAAGAGGGCAAATAATAGAGTGTAGTGCACAAAGGCTCTACAAGTAGGGCTAGTTGAACAAGTTGAACTATATTTGATTGATATTTACTTATTTTTTCAGTGCTCAAATAAAAAGATGAAAATTTAAATATTGAAAACAGAATATTTTTATTGCTTGCTTATATCATAAAAATATAAAATGGACTGATAATGCTGTACATGTGAATACACGTGAGTATAATATACATGCACATATGCATAAGTAGATCTGCTTCTGCAACACTAAAACCTAATTTGCTACATAATCTTAGATTTTTAGACAAATTGATTCTAGTCTTGCAAAATAACTAAAAGTCAGCTCTTAAAAACTGCAGGCCAACTAATATTGTCACCCCTTCTTTAAGAAACACCAATTAAAAGTGAATATAAAATTATCACAGCTTGATTTTCATGGATCATGGAGCTATTTAAAATTGGCAAAGCAATTAGCAGATTTGGTCTTTTACCATGTTTATATGATCGTAACTGTTAGAATTTACTGTAACATACTATCTTATCACCAAATGAGCCTTGCCATTTTTGTCTACTACTATCAATTAGTAGTTCAATTACTACATTAAAAAATTGAATTTGTGTAACTTGTGCAACTTTTAATAATAGATAAGTTGGCACCTAGGCTTTTGAAAACTTTCTGGATCTGTTTCTTAGAAAATATTATTTCTTATTGTGCTTTCTGTATCAATATGAAAATGCTTTGTCTCACTAACACTAATGTGTTGTTTCATACTTCACACTTCAAGAATTCCCACAAATAAGATATATAAATTAAGGCCTAAAACTTTGGTAGCTATCACATTGAGATTAATAAAGAAGGTAACAGTATTAAAAAACTCATCCTCAGAAAACCTGGCTCTAGTTTGTCCAAAAAATAATAATCTTTTATTTTCATGAAATCTGTCTATTTTTATTCTATTTTATCCAGATTCTAGTTGCAGCTTAGAGTTACCATGTTTAAAATGTTTTAAAAATTTGTAAAAGATCTGCAAGACTTGGGAAATCTACTTATGTACTAGTGTCCACTCATGGTACTTTTAATTTTAGTGCTTTTGTGGCATTTGGTATGTGTTTCACACTTTTAAACTTCTGGTTTTAAGGATGCTTTATATCATTTGTATTTTATATCTACTATGCTTAAAAAACTAATCTAAAATTATTAATAAAATACAATAAAATGATTTTGTTGTAACAGTAACATGTTTTTACTTTTATTAAGAGTAAAATTATTTGTACCCTAGGGTATAAGAGAAAACACACTTAGGCCTAAGTAGTAGTTCATACTACTCCAACTACTTTGCTACATTGTAAATCTTTATAAGGCATTCTTGTATTAGGCACAATTTAATGCTTATTTGCTGATAACTCAATAATATTTATATATAGATAAATGATTATGAATTGCCTATACAAAACTGTCAAAACATAAAAGAAAGTGTCAAAAAATGCTTTTCTTACACACTAAGCATATAAATTCTTGCTTTAGACAACAAGTGATAAATATGAAATGAAAGAAATCAACCTTTAAAAGTACATAATAGTTTGCCTAAAATTGACATTATTAAGCCTAATTTATATTCAACTGATACCGTGATAGAACATGCACCATATAAATAATATAGCTATGGCTGTGCTGCCAGCTGCATATCTGGCCCAATTGGGACAGGTGTAATCAATTATCATAATTATTATTATTAACTAGCTTAACAAAAAATAATATATAAGTAAAATTAATGGTTTGTATTTTCTATATACAGCTACTATTTTAATGAAACTATTGTATAATGTTAATAAGCAAATAATAAAAGAACAAACATCAGCACAATATATTTGGGTTTAATTGAGCTACACCAGTGTTACTACAGTTAATCTAGTAACAGACTCAAGCCTAACCACTAACAATGTATCACTACATTATCACTGCCCATGACAATCTGACTTTCACAACTATACTGCATTGGATTCATTATTTAGATACAATGGCACAACTAAGATTGTCTAAAGGGTAGCAGACCAAAATAGAATCTTCCTAAACAATTGGTAGATGAGATTAAAGGGCTGTTTGAATGAAAAATTGTTTGGTACCCTCACTTCCATACATGCGCAACCTCCCAAATCTTAGCCGGCCATGCGACTTAGTTTTTGCTCTCATTTGCGACTTAGTTCATTTCATTGCTCTATTTACGACTTAGTTTGCTCTCATTTGCTCTCTTTTTCTCTCCCCTTTTTCCTTTTCTTCACGCCTTCCTTTTTTGTCCCTTGGTCCCCCCTTTGATTTTTTTGCGCTTGGTCTATTGGTTTTTGCGACTTACCTTGCTTGGCCCTCGTTTCACCCGGCCGGTTCGGCCGGGTCGGCCGGGTGTTGCGCATGTATGCTCACTTCACTATCCTTTGTTTAGGTACTCCCATAGAAATGGAAAACAGTTGTTTCCGAACCCCCAGGTTCACCAGTGTTACTAGAGTTAATCTTGTAACAGCCTAACCACTAACAACTAGTCACTGCACTGACTCTATCCTCATCAAACTCCATTATAGCCTTATTATTCTTATAGCCAATATAGGTATGCTACATGTTAATCCTGATATATAAATAAAAAGGCAGTTGTTATTTACTGGACAAATAGCCATTTGATTATTTGTCCGGTTAGTGATTTTATTGTTAATTTTAGATTTCATACCAAATGTCTACATTAGAAGGAAGTCACCAAACTATGCATGTCGGAAGACTGGAAGAGATCTTCCCTTTAAGCCAAATTGTTTATATCTAACTAATGTCTGTTTGATTTGTATTTTTATCCAACTAAAGAGTAACCTAAGTTCCTTTGAAGCATGAAGTTGCAGCGACTCATTTAAATACTTCTACAAAGTCAACTGGGTCACCAGCGAAGGACGATAACCAGATTAACAGCGAGAACCACAATTTCAACTCCTCGGCTTTCCTTTTGAGTGATTAACTAAGTTATTAGGGGTTGTAGCACTACCACGAGAACCTCTATCATTTGTAAGATAAAATAATTAACTGGACAAATAATCAAATGGCTATTTGTCGGGTTAACTGGACAAATAACAACTACCAAATAAAAAAGGCCAAAGACAGTGTGTGTAGGCCTACTCATGTACTGCAAACAGACTCTGTCAAGTGTGAGAAGTAAAGCAATAAAATTTCTCTGCATTAAAACATACATTTAAGCAAAAAAGTATGAAAATACATTTGTTCCCATTTTACTTGTAAGTTGTAACTATCTATAAATACTAAATACATAGACCTAGGCCTAGGGCGGCTAGGGCCTAGCCATCAAAATTCTAGTATTAAAAAACTTTCTTTTTTAGTATCTAACAGCAATGTAAGAAAGTTATAATTAAACTATTACTACTTATTTTTATCTTACAGTCAATGAGTCAAATGTCATTTGATTGAAATTTAAATTCATACAGTTTCACTTTATTAGATGAGATGTAAATAGCAACTGTCTACTCTTTAAATATAACTTTTAATATCATTAAATATATAAGTGATTATAAAACTGAAACAACATTGACATGCAATAAAAACTACAAGACATTTAAATGTTTGTCTGGGTAGTATTTTTAATTGAATAATGAATTTATCATTAATCACTGGGCTTAGTAAATACATAGCTGGCTTCAGAAATTCTCAGAACTCGTGACGTACAAAGACATTTAAATTATCGCCTCAGACTGAAGAAAAGTAAAACGCTTACACGGATAAAGTAGGTAAACACGCTATGCAAAAATATTCTCGTAATCAAAACGGTTAAAAGCAAAAATTAAAAAATGATTTATAGAATAATAAAAATATTGTATTCGATAGATTTTAGACAGCTAGTTGAAAAATCGATTTGATCACGGTAATTGAATAATTGAATTGTCTGAGTGAGATTTGCTCTTTGCAGAAGTTTTTAAGTATCGACACGTCATATACAATATATCAAGTTTATATTCTATTGTAATGTTGTATTTCACTGCGAAAAGTGGATTTAAAATACCTGCAGTTGGCGTCGGCACATGGCAGGTAATTTAGTCATTTTGAGTTTCTGCAACTATTCTAGCAATTTGGTTCTCAGTTTAAATAATTAGGTCTTCCTTTTTATAGTCAAGTGTCACATCGTTTTTATGTAAAAATTTGTTACAATAAGATTGATATTGTTACATTTATTTTTTAATGCACTCGATATATTCAAGGTGTTTTCTTACCCCTTGAAATATACATTGATACAGGCTAGCCCAATGCAGATACATTATGTAATTTTATAGCATGGATGACATAGACATGATCCAGACTATAGCCATAGGAAGTTAGTAGCACATAGCTTAGCTACTTTTTTTAAAAACTGTCCTCCTTGTATATTGAAACCAGCTAGTTATTTTGTATTTTGTCTGTTTTATAAAACAACTTTTTTATGTAGCAACTTCTTATATTTCTACATTAGCTTCCTAAGCCATATGACAAATTACTATATCATTTTATCAGTAGACCTAGGAGCTTTTATGTATTCAATTGTGAATTTAAATATTTCCATTCTAGCTAGCTTTTGTTTTGTTTAGATGAGGCTTTAAAAAGTGATATTTTTATTGTATGGGTATTTTAGTAACTTTATTAGTTTTATACCTAGGAGGTTTCTTATCTTTTTTCAGCCTTATTTTTTTCACTAGCAGTATTAATAACTTTTCAGAAAAAAGTAATAGCAAATTATAAAAAAAATTTAAGAAAATATTTGCTACAAATTATAGTGTCAATTATCAATAATTGCTATACACATGCTTATCATGTATTTCTGTTAAGTATTTTAATGGTTGGTTTACTTACTATGTGACCCACCTCACATTTCTAGGCCCCTAAAGGAGAAGTTTGTGCTGCTGTTAAGGCTGCCATAGACATTGGCTATAGGCACATCGACTGTGCAGCAGCCTATGGCAATGAAGATGAAGTTGGAGATGCCATCTCTGCCAAGATTAATGAGGGTGTAGTTCGTCGTGAAGATCTTTTTGTAACCAGCAAGCTTTGGAATACATTCCATAGGCCAGATTTGGTCAAGGTGGCCTACAAACAATCGCTCGAGAATCTTAAACTTTCCTACTTGGACTTGTATCTGATTCACTGGCCAATGGCTTATATTGTATGTTTTCTATTTCTTAAGCAATCATAATTGTTGCAATTTTTAACATTTTTACTTGTTAGTATTTTGCTTTAATTGTTCCTTACCAATTACAGGAGGAAAAAGAGTTTTTCCCAAAGGATGAAAACGGGAAGTTTATTTTCTCTGAGGTGGACTACTTGGACACGTGGAAGGTAAAGGGCATTTCCTTTGATTACTTATGATCAGTAATGACAGAATCACTGCTTGGAGAGAAAGAATGAGAGACAGCAACACAGCATGGAGAGAAAGAAAGAGAGACGAAATCACTGCAAGCAGAGAGAGAGACAATGGGGGAGGTGGAGTCTCGGAATGGAGAAGAATGGTAACGGCACTAGAACCCACTACAAAGCAATCCTTGACCGGCTCTAAACCAGGCCATGGAGCAGCTCGTTGACGAAGACCTAGTGAAGGCCATCGGTGTGTCCAATTTCAACCGGGAGCAGCTAGGCCGACTCCTGTCTGGCAGCCGCATTGCACCGGCCTGCCTGCAGATTGAGAGCTCGCCCTACCTGGTGAATCGGCGCCTAATTGAATTCGCTCAGCAGGCTGGCCTGGCTGTGGTCGCCTACAGCCCTCTGGGAAGTCCCCAACGGCCATGGGCTAAGCCTGGCGATCCACAGCTGCTGGAGGAGCCGCTACTGAAATCGATTGGTGCCAAATATGGCAAGTCTCCTGCTCAGGTGTTACTGAGATTTCAGTTGGAGCGCGGAGTCGGAGTCATTCCTAAGTCGGTCAGGTCGGAAAGGCTGCGAGAAAATCTAAATGTGAGCCACTTTAGGATTTTAACTAGATCTATCTTAAGCAATTACATAAGACACAAAGATAAAGTACTCTAAGATTTGCTGTACTTTATCGCTGCTTTCTAGGTGCTAGACTTTTCACTCACCAAGGAGGAGGTGGACCAGATTGCTGAATTTAATAAGGACTACAGAGCGGTCTCACTCACCTGGTAAGTTGTCTGGCATTCAGAACTAATTACTAATATAATACTGAAATAACAAAAAGGTAAGTAAAAATTTGGCTTTCAAGAACAGATGTCCCAAAGACCTCTTTCCAAAACACAAATTCAAAAGTCCTCTTTCTAAAAATAAACTCCCAAGCTTCTCTTCCCAAAACCCAACGCCCAAGATTCTCTTCCCAAAACCCAACGCCCAAGATTCTCTTCCCAAAACCCAACGCCCAAGCTTCTCTTCCCAAAACCCAACGCCCAAGATTCTCTTCCCAAAACCCAACGCCCAAGATTCTCTTCCCAAAACCCAACGTCAAAGATTCTCTTCCCAAACAAAACACAACGCCCAAGATTCTCTTCCCAAAACCCAACGCCCAAGATTCTCTTCCCAAAACCCAACGTCAAAGATTCTCTTCCCAAACAAAACCCAACGTCAAAGATTCTCTTCCCAAACAAAACACAACGTCAAAGATTCTCTTCCCAAACAAAACCCAACGCCCAAGATTCTCTTCCCAAACAAAACCCAACGCCCAAGATTCTCTTCCCAAAACCCAACGCCCAAGATTCTCTTCCCAAAACCCAACGTCCAAGATTCTCTTCCCAAATAAAACCCAACACCCAAGATTCTCTTCCCAAAACCCAACGTCCAAGATTCTCTTCCCAAACAAAACCCAACGCCCAAGCTTCTCTTCCCAAAACCCAACACCCAAGATTCTCTTCCAAAAACACAACCTCCAAGTCCCTTTTCCGAAAGCAGATTAATTAATTAATTAATTAATTAAGCATCCGTTTGAATCGTTTCAGGGTCGATCACCACAAGTACTATCCTTTTCATGAGCCGATGTAGTACTAACAAACAGAATAAGCTAAAATATTCTTTAGCAATTACATCATAAATTCATGACAGCACTAATTGCTATGTCTGGTATTTTTTGTTTTAATTGCTAGTTTTTTCAAATCCAAATCTAGTTTAGTACGAGTACGAGTATATTGTGTGCAATATATAGAAGCCTTTATGTCTATTTTAGTTAAAGTTTGTCGACATAAGCCAAGAGAAAATTTTGTCTGAAGCTTGTTCTTTCATAACTTTTTAATGTGTGTTGGTAATTCCGGTTGATTGGCCTGATGCCTGCTTTTATTGATAGATTAAATTTATACTAGTAGATTATATATAACTGATTTTTTTCTGGTGCTATTTGCAGCCAAATAAACTGCTGTAAGCAATCTTTTTGCTGAAATGAATTGGCTGTCCGAAGCTCATTTTTTCATTGGACTAGTTTATGCTTTGTATGTAGTTTGAGATAATAGGTAACTATACTGTATCTGCTTTGGTTGTAGTAACGCTGCAGAACGGTTCCATATGTGTGTTCTTATCTTACTGATAACAGAGAACTTGCGACAGTGTGAACTCGTATCTTAAACTGCTTCGATTCTCAGCTGAATAATCTAGCCTTGTTAGATTCAGAAGCCCAAAATGCTATTCACTTTCTCTTGATTCAAGCCTATGGACACATAACACTTCTCATTGTGACCTTGGGGCTACTCGTAACTACCACTGCCTATCCACATATTATCCACACTGCATCTTTGATGCAATGGTAAAATCCATACTGTATCACTGATCCTCTAGATAAACTCATTTCAGTTCATTTCATACAGTCAGATAAACCCATTCCGCCTCTGGTTACACAGACAGATAAACCCATTCCGCCTCTGGTGATACAGTCAGATAAACCCATTCCGCCTCTGGTGATACAGTCAGATAAACCCATTCCGCCTCTGGTGATACAGACAGATAAACCCATTCCGCCTCTGGTGATACAGTCAGATAAACCCATTCCGCCTCTGGTGATACAGTCAGATAAACCCATTCCGCCTCTGGTTATACAGACAGATAAACCCATTCCGCCTCTGGTTATACAGGCAGATAAACCCATTCCGCCTTTGGTTATACAGACAGATAAACCCATTCCGCCTCTGGTTATACAGACAGATAAACCCATTCGGCCTCTGGTTATACAGACAGATAAACCCATTCCGCCTCTGGTTATACAGGCAGATAAACCCATTCCGCCTTTGGTTATACAGACAGATAAACCCATTCCGCCTCTGGTTATACAGACAGATAAACCCATTCGGCCTCTGGTTATACAGACAGATAAACCCATTCCGCCTCTGGTGATACAGTCAGATAAACCCATTCCGCCTCTGGTGATACAGTTAGATAAACCCATTCCGCCTCTGGTTATACAGACAGATAAACCCATTCCGCCTCTGGTTACACAGTCAGATAAACCCATTCCGCCTCTGGTGATACAGTCAGATAAACCCATTCCGCCTCTGGTGATACAGTCAGATAAACCCATTCCGCCTCTGGTTATACAGTCAGATAAACCCATTCCGCCTCTGGTGATACAGTCAGATAAACCCATTCCGCCTCTGGTTATACAGACAGATAAACCCATTCCGCCTCTGGTTACACAGACAGATAAACCCATTCCGCCTCTGGTGATACAGTCAGAGAAACCCATTCCGCCTCTGGTGATACAGTCAGATAAACCCATTCCGCCTCTGGTGATACAGTCAGATAAACCCATTCCGCCTCTGGTGATACAGTCAGATAAACCCATTCCGCCTCTGGTGATACAGTCAGATAAACCCATTCCGCCTCTGGTGATACAGTCAGATAAACCCATTCCGCCTCTGGTGATACAGTCAGATAAACCCATTCCGCCTCTGGTTACACAGACAGATAAACCCATTCCGCCTCTGGTGATACAGTCAGATAATCCCATTCCGCCTCTGGTGATACAGATAAACCCATTCGGCCTCTGGTGATACAGCCAGATAAACCCATTCCGCCTCTGGTTATACAGGCAGATAAACCCATTCTGCCTCTGGTCATACAGACGGAAAAACCCACGTCTATAAAAATAATGTTGATGTGTATACGTTTTCATTACTGAGGCCGCCAGTAACAACCATCGCGTAATTTGCAGCATTCCCGGTTGCCGCTGAGCTGTCCTATAACTAATCACTAAATAAAAGATGTTCGATGGAGGGCCAGGGCACAGCGAAGATGAAATGCCCAGTGATGAGAAGCCGCTCATTTCAGGTAGAGAGTAACAACAAAAATTGCTATTATTTATTTAAAAAAAATTATTTGATGGTAGAGCCGAGAGATCGGGGGTTCGATTCTCAGCCCAAAAGAATCAATTTACTCTTATGTCCCTGACAACTCCCTAGTGCTTCAGTTCACGCAGCTGTAAATTAAATGGCAGCATCAGCTGGGTTAGAAATTTCGGGGAGTGTGGCATCCTCCCCAGTCCACGGACTGAACAGATGTACACGGCTTTTAGAAGCGCCGCCTAATTTCTGTGTATCTACGAGTATTTAAAGGTAGGACTACAATACCATTTTGCCGCCCGTTTTATACCAAAACATTTCTTGGCAGCATCCGAATGCTAGCAGCGTTGGGTGGTTACTGACTGGTTGACAGACTAGGCGATGGTGTACCGTGATTGAGCTGCGCCTAATATTTAGGCTTGATCAGTGAAATTGGAGAAATTCGCGTCAGGGTGTCCATGGTGGCCTAGTTCCACCTGTTGTAGCCCTTGAAGGTCCAGCAGTCCGTCTAGATAAAGGTAGATGATGCAGGCACATTCGGGTGACATGCTGATAAATTTTGAAGGCCTGGCAAGGCCGCACTGAGGCGCAGTGCTAATTTGTGGATAGGGGTGCAATGCACAGCGCTTATGCGAAAAATCTGACCTTCGGCCAGAAATCTGACCTTTGGAAGTTCTACGTACTGTTAAAAGAAACATGCAACATTGAAGGCCATGTTAATTTTATCAAGACTCTGCGATGGCGGACGATAACAAAGACGGCGATGTGGACATAGAAACGGCTCTAGATCGAGTCGGCTACGGTCGACTTCACTTCGCCGTAATGTCCCTCTGCGCCTGGGCCTGCACCTCGGACGCTGTAGAGATTGTCTGCGTCTCCTTCATCCTGCCAGCCGCTGAATGCGATCTACAACTCACCAGCTTCGAAAAGGGCGCCCTAAATTCTGCTATATTTGTCGGCATGCTAATCGGCGGCCTAGTCTGGGGCGCAGCCGGCGATGTTGTCGGACGCCGCGGTACGCTGATGTGGTCTCTAGCTGTGAACGCCATCGGCGGCTTGGCGTCCTGCTTGGCGCCAAAATTCTGGTTGTTTCTTCTGCTGCGCGTTCTGTCCGGCCTTGGCGTTGGCGGCTCCTACCCTGTGGTATTCTCCTATTATTCCGAGTGGCAGTCACGTAGGAGACGCGGCGCTGCTGTGGCCGCTCTATCGTGCTGCTGGATGCTTGGCGGCCTTGTCACCGCCGCTCTGGCCTGGCTGGTGGTGCCACGGCCAGGCTGGGTCCTGTTCAGCCTGTTTGGCGGCAGTGTGCCGTTTCACTCGTGGCGCCTGTTTCTGGCTCTGTGCAGCCTGCCTAGCTTGACATCTGCCGCTATGTTCCCGTTTGTACCCGAGAGTCCGAAGTATCTGTTGCTGGTGAGTGCCTGCCAGATGGGCTAATATCATGCTGTCATTGTGAGCGTCAGGCTAATGATGCTGTCGTTGTGAGCTTCAGGCTAATGATGCTGTCTTTGTGAGCTTCAGGCTAAAGATGCTGTCTTTGTGAGCTTTAGGCTAATGATGCTGTCTTTGTGAGCTTCAGGCTAATGATGCTGTCATTGTGAGCTTTAGGCTAGTGATGCTGTCTTTGTGAGATTCAGGCTAATGATGCTGTATTTGTGTGCTTCAGGCTAGTACTGCTGTCTTTGTGAGCTTTAGGCTAATGATGCTGTCTTTGTGAGCTTCAGGCTAATGATGCTGTCGTTGTGAGCTTCAGGCTAATGATGCTGTCTTTGTGAGCTTCAGGCTAATGATGCTGTCATTGTGAGCTTTAGGCTAATGATGCTGTCTTTGTGAGCTTCAGGCTAATGATGCTGTCTTTGTGAGCTTCAGGCTAATGATGCTGTCTTTGTGAGCTTCAGGCTAATGATGCTGTCTTTGTGAGCTTCAGGCTAATGATGCTGTCTTTGTGAGCTTCAGGCTAATGATGCTGTCATTGTGAGCTTTAGGCTAGTGATGCTGTCTTTGTGAGCTTCAGGCTAATGATGCTGTCTTTGTGAGCTTCAGGCTAATGATGCTGTCATTGTGAGCTTTAGGCTAATGATGCTGTCTTTGTGAGCTTCAGGCTAATGATGCTGTCTTTGTGAGCTTTAGGCTAATGATGCTGTCTTTGTGAGCTTCAGGCTAATGATGCTGTCTTTGTGAGCTTCAGGCTAATGATGCTGTCATTGTGAGCTTTAGGCTAGTGATGCTGTCTTTGTGAGCTTCAGGCTAATGATGCTGTCTTTGTGAGATTCAGGCTAGTACTGCTGTCATTGTGAGCTTTAGGCTAATGATGCTGTCTTTGTGAGCTTCAGGCTAATGATGCTGTCTTTGTGAGCTTCAGGCTAATGATGCTGTCTTTGTGAGCTTCAGGCTAATGATGCTGTCTTTGTGAGCTTCAGGCTAATGATGCTGTCTTTGTGAGCTTCAGGCTAATGATGCTGTCATTGTGAGCTTTAGGCTAGTGATGCTGTCTTTGTGAGCTTCAGGCTAATGATGCTGTCTTTGTGAGCTTCAGGCTAATGATGCTGTCATTGTGAGCTTTAGGCTAATGATGCTGTCTTTGTGAGCTTTAGGCTAATGATGCTGTCTTTGTGAGCTTCAGGCTAATGATGCTGTCGTTGTGAGCTTTAGGCTAATGATGCTGTCGTTGTGAGCTTTAGGCTAATGATGCTGTCGTTGTGAGCTTCAGGCTAATGATGCTGTCTTTGTGAGCTTCAGGCTAATGATGCTGTCTTTGTGGGCTTCAGGCTAATGATGCTGTCTTTGTGAGCTTCAGGCTAATGATGCTGTCATTGTGAGCTTCAGGCTAATCATGCTGTCATTGTGAGCTTCAGGCTAATCATGCTGTCATTGTGAGCTTCAGGCTAATGATGCTAATGATGTCAAAGTACTCCCTCGCTAACACACAGACGGGTCGCGTGGAGCAGGCAACAGCCCTGATGAATCGAGTGGCCGCTGCCAACGGCCTGCCCGGATCTCCGGTGAGTTTTAAAGTACTTCTAAAGTCAACACTTCGCCCAGAACCCCAACCCCAACCGCTGAATCCCCATCGACCTGAGGCGCACGTCCTGAACACCATAGCCCAAAGCCCTGCGTCCCCACAACATCCCCATAATCCCGAAATACCCGCATCCTCAAACCTTGCCGTCCAGGCCTTTGTCCGCGTGTTCATGCGCAGCTCAACATCCCGGCCGCCGTCCAGCAGTCTGAGCCGCTGCGGCCGAGTTATTGGCAGCGTGGCGGAGCTGTTCAATCGCCGTTATCGCCGGCCGGTCCTGCTGCTCTTCGCCGTGCATTTCAGCCTTGCCTTCGGCTACTACGGCCTGCTGCTGTGGTTCCCGGAGCTCTTCAAACGGGTCGAACAATACGGCGGTTCAGCCTGCAGCCTCGGCTCCGGCAGCAACTCCAGCACGGGCGGAGCGTTCCAGAACAGCAGTGCCTGCGACCCCAACCTGCTAGCGGCAACCAGGCCCTACATGGAGAGCTTCCTGGTGAACGCTAGCAACCTGCCCGGCAACCTGCTGTCTGTGAGTTGCCTGTCCGAGGCTTCTGAATTATTCCTTAATATCCCACATTCAGGTGTCCAAAATCCTCATAATCTCACTGCTATAAATTCAACACCTCATCTCATCTCACCTCACCTCAATATCCCACACCACAGTATCCCACACCACAGTATCCCACACCACAGTATCCCACACCACAATATCCCACACCACAGTATCCCACACCACAGTATCCCACACCACAATATCCCACACCCCAATATCCCACGCCACAACATCCCACACCACAGTATCCCCACACCACAGTATCCCACACCACAGTATCCCCACACCACAATATCCCACACCACAGTATCCCACACCACAATATCCCACACCACAGTATCCCACACACAGTATCCCCACACCACAGTATCCCCACACCACAATATCCCACACCCCAATATCCCTATTATTCCCTTTCAATAAACTTCACCACAATATCCCACACTCCGCAGATCCTGCTCATGGACAAGCTAGGCAGGCGAACAATCCTGTCCGCCAGCATGCTGCTCACGTCTGTCAGCGTCTTCCTAGTCGCCAGCGTGCAGGTGCAGTGGCAGGCCCTGGCTCTGTCCTGCGCCTTCGCCGGCCTCTCCGCCAGCGGTTGGAACGCTCTCGGCGTGGTCTCAACCGAGCTTCTGCCCACTGGTCTGCGCTCCACCGCACTGGGCCTCTCCGGCGCCCTATCCCGTGTGGCTTCGTTGCTAAGCAACCTACTGTTCGGCGCCCTTATAGACGCCGGCTGCGCCGGTCCATTAATCTCAGCGGCGGGTTTGATGGTTCTCGGCGGCCTATTGGCCTGCTTGCTGCCTAATACTACGGGCATATCTGTGCTGTGAAAGGCGCCGTTTCAAAATGAAACCAAATATTGTAGCCCAGTACTTTGAGTTTCGACACTTATTCCCGAGTTGGGGTAGAATTCGAGGGTGTGGCGTCCTCCCCAGTCCACAGACTGAAAGGCTGTACATTTGGCCAGAAATGGGCTACTGGAGAGGCAGAGATTGATGGAGACAGAGATTGATGGAGAGACAGAGATTGATGGAGAGACAGAGATTGATGGAGAGACAGAGATTGATGATGAGGCAGAGATTGATGGAGAGGCTGAGATTGATGGAGAGACAGAGATTGATGATGAGGCAGAGATTGATGGAGAGGCAGAGATTGATTGAGACAGAGATTGATGGAGAGGCAGAGATTGATTGAGACAGAGATTGATGATGAGGCAGAGATTGATGGAGAGGCTGAGATTGATGGAGAGACAGAGATTGATGATGAGGCAGAGATTGATGGAGAGGCAGAGATTGATTGAGACAGAGATTGATGGAGAGGCAGAGATTGATTGAGACAGAGATTGATGGAGACAGAGATTAATGATGAGGCAGAGATTGATGATGAGGCAGAGATTGATGGAGAGGCAGAGATTGATGGAGACAGAGATTAATGAGAGACAGATTGATGATGAGGCAGAGATTGATGGAGAGACAGAGATTGATGGAGACAGAGATTAATGAGAGACAGATTGATGATGAGACAGAGATTGATGGAGACAGAGATTAATGAGAGACAGATTGATGATGAGGCAGAGATTGATGGAGACAGAGATTGATGAGAGACAGATTGATGATGAGGCAGAGATTGATGGAGACAGAGATTGATGGAGACAGAGATTAATGAGAGACAGATTGATGATGAGGCAGAGATTGATGGAGAGACAGAGATTGATGGAGATACAGAGATTGATGATGAGGCAGAGATTGATGATGAGGCAGAGATTGATGGAGACAGAGATTGATGAGAGACAGATTGATGATGAGGCAGAGATTGATGGAGACAGAGATTGATGGAGACAGAGATTAATGAGAGACAGATTGATGATGAGGCAGAGATTGATGGAGAGACAGAGATTGATGGAGATACAGAGATTGATGATGAGGCAGAGATTGATGGAGACAGAGATTGATGGAGATACAGAGATTGATGATGAGGCAGAGATTGGTGGAGAGACAGAGATTGATGGAGAGACAGAGATTGACGGCGAGGAAGCAGTTCTGGCCATTTCGCTGACTCCTGAGCACACACTCACACAGGTGTGTACATCTGCGCTGACTTTCTCATCGTCAGGCAGTGTACACTCACTGTGCCTTGGCCCTCAAGGGTGTAAATTGTACGACAAGCCCCCAAGCGTTCTCTCCGCGACTACGCCTCAAATGAATTTGGCCTCGCCGCGGAATCGAGCTCAGGGACAAACGCTAGAGAGACAAACGTGTTAACCGCTCTAACACTGACCCCTGCCAATAAAAAGTAATGTTCTTTTTATTCTTTACCAGAAAATATAAACTGTGATTTTGCAAAATCATTGCGAGTCACATACTTTTGATCAGTAAAGTTGCGTTTAAAGATTTTGTTCCAATTTCTTAGTTGTAAGCTTAATTTTATTTAAGTTGGTTTTCAATCACAATCAGCGGTGAGATGAGGTGGCAAATACATTGAGCCGGGGTTAAAAAAACTGGACTTGTCATATTTGTGGATGTTGTACGAGCTCGTAAATTAATCTCAGTATCTAACAGAATACGAAATAGAATTGCTTCTCATTTGTTTATTTTTCTTTGTAATTTTCTATGCATTCGTTGATTCTGCTAAACACTAATTGTTTTATCCAGTTTTTATGCAGCGATGCAACTTGTATTTTATATCTGAAAAATGTGGTATACACTACTTGCTGAAATATCAAATAAATCAAGTAGTATGAGAAGAATGATTTTGTACATTTTGTATTGTGTTGCCTCAAAATTCGTTATAATCGTTCTGTTTTACTTTCATAATTTTCGTGCAGTATTTCACCTATGACACATTTTACTTCGTATAAGGAGAAATTTCAAACGCAAACGAACTTTATTCTTTAATCGTATCTGCATTAAATTTGTCATTTCTGTCTTTCTAAACTAGATTGGAATCCAATAAATATAATTGGTGATGAAACTGTTTCTGCACAGTTCGATTCATGTTGGTTTTGTTTAACCGTTTCACCTAAACGCAAAATTTCACTTTATGTAATGGCAATCTTATTTCAATATAAACTGACAATTTGTACTGAACTACGGGAATGTAGTACATGAAGCACTGAACTACGGGAATGTAGTACATGAAGCACTGAACTACGGGAATGTAGTACATGAAGATTGATGGAGACAGAGATTGATGGAGACAGAGATTGATGGAGACAGAGATTGATGGAGACAGAGATTGATGGAGACAGAGATTGATGGAGACAGAGATTGATGGAGAGACAGAGATTGAAGGAGACAGAGATTGATGGAGAGACAGAGATTGATGGAGAGACAGAGATTGAAGGAGACAGAGATTGATGGAGACAGAGATTGATGGAGAGACAGAGATTGAAGGAGACAGAGATTGATGGAGAGACAGAGATTGATGGAGAGGGAGAGAGCTTTATAAATAGGCACATTTTCTTTATGGTCGACAGAAAATATTTAGTCAAACATAATCTGTTGTCCACAAATATCTCTTTGATGTGATTTTATCATTTCAGGTAGGTTTCTTGGCCTCTCCCATGCAAAATATATTTTTTTATCAGGGTGATGTTTGCATTCTACTCGTAAAATACCCAGTTTGTCGTAGCAACAAGTCTTATGCATAAGTGGTTCTTGCGCATTGGCTTTTGCAAATTCAAACAGAACCCTATCCATAGACCCAAATTATGAATCCTAAGGCCAACTAGAAAGCCAAAGCCAAGGCCAAAATTCAGATACTTCCCTGAAGTGTTACTTCTCTGGCCTTTCAAGTAACTTTAAATGATGACACTTTCACTGTCTATTTTTTCCTGTTGTCAAGGCATTTTAATCGAAATAGTCAAACTATAACTAAACACTCGATGGAAGAAAAATATCGAAACAAAATCTGAGTGAATTGCTGTCCTGTGATTGCGCAATTCTGGTTAATTTATACTCCTAAAACAAAATAGTATGAGTCTAATGTTAGTAACCATGCCAACCAGTGTGTGTGCACACGGTATATTACTTAACTTAACGATCTACAAAGATCATAAAATATAACGCTGATTATGCCCGACGGGACACTGAGAGAATCTTATAGTAGACAGTGGGCGGAAATGACTGGAGATGAGGCATTAGAAAAATGAAACACGAGAGAGATTAAAAAGTGGGGAAGGATGCGACAGGATACTGAGCTCGGACAGTGGAAAGATAGGACATAGAAAAAATAAGATAGGGAAGTTTGAGACAGCATAGAGATGAGACGGGGGAGAGAAGAGACAGGGGAGATATGAGACAGGGGAGAGATGAGACACAGGGGAGAGATGAGACAGGGGAGAGATGAGACAGGGGAGAGATGAGACAGGGGAGAGATGAGACAGGGGAGAGATGAGACACAGGGGAGAGATGAGACACGGGGGAGAGATGAGACGGGAGAGATGAGACAAGGGAGAGATGAGACAGGGAGAGATGCGACACAGGGGAGATGAGACGGGAGAGATGAGACAGGAGTGAGTTGAGACGTATTTTTATCATTTGTTTATTTGATGGTACTAAAAAAAGAATGGGTGGGTTTAAAATAAAAAAGTTACTGCGTGATGTGTTGTATCTATTATGTTCCGTGTTTGTTCAAATAGTGTGTATACAAATAAATACATGAATAAATGAATGTGGTTTTCAGACGGGCACACGCGTATGAATAACAATATGTATTTCATTCAACATGACTATAGTCGGATCTTGTTTTCTTATCAGTCAATCTGTCAAATAAATCTCTGCTTTCTTTCTCAGCCGTTCCGTCATCATTCACAGGTGGAGGGCGTGATTGCTCACTATATAAGTGACTTTATCGTGACCCTTGAATGCCTTGAGGAGCTTAAGACAGACACAATTGACTATAGGAACTCTTTTGTACCTTAAAAATCTTGAAGACTTCTATTGTTCTGTTTATTAGGGACAATGGGTTATATTAACATGCATTCCGCAGGGGTTTGACTCTGGGATTTTTTGCCCACAAAATTAGCACACCTGGCTGCGCGGATGGGAAAAATTTTGGAGATTTTGGAGACAGATTGCGCGTCTGAGCACACTGAGCACATCCCTCATCATGCACCTATCGCGGTATCCGGGCTGGAACTCGAGGCGAGGCTTTTAGAAAAATTTGTGCTCAATTTGAGAGGCTTAAATTCACATTTTGCATGACTGGATAGATTTGAGATTGATCTCAAACATTGGCGAGTGCCACATGCTTCATCTGTATATATATATATATATATGAATCATTTGGACATCATTAGCCATATGATGTAGACTGATTTTAACTGACATTAAGATTAGCATATTTTGCACATTTTCCTTATCTGGCGGTGTCCAATTACTTTTCTAAGCCCGCACATTGTTTAGTCATGCAAATTTGGCGATGTATCTATTCATCATCTTTATCAGTTCAATTATTTCATTCATAGTTGATAATTTAATTCTGTCAGTAAAAAATTCTGACAAGTGGAGCCAACAGCGAACTACGGTTTGTGACGCATTGTGTCATTTAATGCAATTTCAATACCGCATGGGCCTACCTCACTCAATCACTATGTCGCTTTTCATTCACTTACACATGAACTCTTTGATGAACTGATTGATTCATGACTCCAGTTGTTTAATTTTCGGCGTATTCATTCACTCACTCACTCACTCACTCACTCACCCACTCACTTACTCACTCACTCACTTACTCACTTACTCACTCACCCACTTACTCACTCACTCACTCACTCACTCACTCACTCACTCACTCACTCACTCACTCACTCACTCACTCACTCACTTACTCACTTACTCACTCACCCACTTATTCACTCACTCACTCACTCACTGACTCAATGACTAACTCACTCACCCACTTACTCACTCACTCACATACTCACTTACTCACTTACTCACTCACTCACTCACTCACTCACTCACTCACTCACTCACTCACTTACTCACTCACTCACTCACTCACTCACTCACTCACTCACTCAATCACTCACTCACTCACTTACTCACTCACTCACGCACGCACTCACTCACTCACTCACTCACTCACTCACTCACGAACTCACTCACGCACGCACTCACTCACTCACTCACTCACTCACTCACTCACTCACTCACTCACCCACTCACTTACTCACTCACTCACTTAATCACTTACTCACTCACCCACTTACTCACTCACTCACTCACTCACTCACTCACTCACTCACTCACTCACTCACTCACTCACTCACTCACTCACTTACTTACTCACTTACTCACTCACCCACTTATTCACTCACTCACTCACTCACTGACTCAATGACTAACTCACTCACCCACTTACTCACTCACTCACATACTCACTTACTCACTTACTCACTCACTCACTCACTCACTCACTCACTCACTCACTCACTCACTCACTCACTTACTCACTCACTCACTCACTCACTCACTCACTCACTCACTCACTCACTCACTCACTCACTCACTCACTCACTCACTCACGCACGCACTCACTCACTCACTCACTCACTCACTCACTCACGAACTCACTCACGCACGCACTCACTCACTCACTCACTCACTCACTCACTCACTCCGCAATGTCCCTGCTCACTTTAGCCGGAGGTCACAGCTGAGCCATTTTTCTAGCCAAAAAACGCAAGCATTGACAAAACCCAGGCCAGCCACCCGGAGACCGCAGAAGCCAAAGTAGCTCCACACCCGTGAAAAACTGGCTTCCCCTAATGACAGGTTTACCAGCCACCAGCTTCTCAGAAGCAACCAGCCGTGGCCCTCTTCCTCAGTTGCAACATCCCATTCTTATGGGGATAAATTTCCCTAGTTCACGCACACGCCTAAACACCAAATTTATCCCTAATACGTCTATTTGAAAATTGAGGGTGGGAGGAGACTTCGAATCCCATTCTACTATTGAAATCCCATTGTGGTATTAAGATCGAGTTCTCAACATCACGAGAGCCTCCCCGAGGCAGACTCCACCCTCACTGCAGTCTAATAGGCGGCCGAGGAAAAAAGTAAAGGTAAAGTAAAAGATGTCCGCTTGCAATGAAAAACAATCCCCGGTTGCGTCCCACCCACCGCACCGTCTCCCCTTATCTCGATTTCCCCAGTCGCGGAATCCTCCTTTGGGTTGGTGGCGCAACCGATGGGCCGGAGACCCGTATAGACGGGACAGCCACACAGAGAGTCACCGGGGCGTGGCCGAATGCGCTTCAAACCGGAAAAAAGCCCCTCGAAAATTTCCCGGCCCGAAAGCGAAGCGCAAAAAAGCACCCATTGAGGGGAGAAATTTCCCCCCTCACCTTAAGACCCCCAACCCCGATTGCGCAAGCCATCTTGAAGGCTTGACTTCCTCGTCAGTCAGCTGGACCCGCTTCAGATCGTCCGTGATCTTTAGATTTCTTGTCTTCTTCTGTGTGTCTTTTTATATGACTTGTGCATTGCTAGGCTTAGAAATGCCCTCTGTTTCATTTAACTACATTGAGATAGCTGCTTCAAGCATATAAAAAGCTGCTTTGCTGAGTTCACTGGTATCTACCAGCCTACTCTAACAGCATTCACACACTCTGCAGCCTTACCTCACAGTCTACTCCACTGCACTGGCACCTATTTATCTCAGTCTACTCCACTGTAGTGGTACCTATCTACCTAACAGTCTACTCCTGCACTGCACTGGCACCTATTAATCTCAGTCTACTCCACTGTAGTGGTACCTATCTACCTCACAGTCTACTCCTGCACTGCACTGGCACCTATTAATCTCAGTCTACTCCACTGTAGTGGTACCTATCTACCTCACAGTCTACTCCTGCACTGCACAGGCACCTATTAATCTCAGTCTACTCCACTGTAGTGGTACCTATCTACCTCACAGTCTACTCCTGCACTGCACTGGCACCTATTTATCTCAGTCTACTCCACTGTAGTGGTACCTATCTACCTCACAGTCTACTCCACTGCACTGGTAGCTATTTACCTCACAGTCTACTCCAGCACTGCACTTGTACCTATTTACCTCACAGTCTACTCCACTACACTGGTACCTATTTACCTCACAGTCTACTCCACTTCACTGGTACCTATTTACCTCTGTCTACTCCACTTCACTGGCACATATTTACCTGTCTACCCCACTGTACTGGTTGGTTTGGTGCTGAAGCAAATTTTTAAGGCCTTTTGACTTGGTTCAATCGAAATCAAACTGAATACAAAGCATTGACTGCTTTTAAAATTATTATTAGATGACC
The DNA here is from genome assembly GCA_950097015.1 of Macrostomum hystrix. Lineage (NCBI taxonomy): Eukaryota > Metazoa > Platyhelminthes > Macrostomidae > Macrostomum > Macrostomum hystrix. The sequence goes on along the minus strand of CATNEN010000025.1, from coordinate 761,429 downwards.
GGTAATATTAAATTGTTTCAATTTACAACTTTAGCACAAAGACCTTAGCAATACGCAGAGAAAGCAACGAGTTACAAAGACAGTTGAGGAATACAAAGACTTTAGATTACTTTACGCAGCATTGCAGAATGAGTGCATAGTTTTGTAAACAAATTGAAACAGCAGCTAAAACGCTAAAACAGTAAAAAACAGGAAAACACAGGAAAAAAATAATAAAAAATTACACGTGCAGATGTTATAAATAATTATATGCTCTAGTAACGTACTAGATTTAAGGCAGTTTGAATTGAAGGAGAAAAATAGATAGATATTACTACTAGTAAAACTGCGAGTGCTTCATATGCTTGCAGTGAATAAAATATACAATTAAAAGTAAAACTGTTCAAACAAAAAAACTATTTGTGAAAGTACAAAATTGTTCACTCTTTTATAGTGAAATTGTTGCAAAACAGTGGAGCATTTAAGCAAACTTAATAGTGCGAGGTTAAGAGTTGTAGGAGTGTGCCATCTGAAAGGTTCTTAGTTATTTTGAACTTGCCCTACCGAATAACCTAACAAAACAATGCACAAAGAACTGTGAGAAAAAACAAATCAACCACGAATAATTGCTTTCTTAACAATGATAACAAAGAATTGGATTTAAACAAAAATGTGACACAATAAACATTGCACTTTATAGAGTTGAAGCTACTCTATTCACTACTAACTGATGCTTGTCTAAAATCTTTTTTTGCTTTCAGGTTGTTTGTCGCTTTCGGTTGCTAAGCAAGTGCAATTCTAGGTAAAACAGTGAACAGGTGTCAAAAAAGGAAATGCGGGCCCTAGCACATCAGGCCGGGCTGGAGGGCCAGAACCGATTCCTGGTACTTGCCCAGCAGCTCCTCGTTCTGCAGGAACAGATTGAACACCTCCGGGCTCAGTTGAGTCGCTGGATCGTCCGGACTCGGCGGGATGACGGTCGGCGGCTGCTGAGTCGCCAGGTCGTCCAGGTAGGTCACCTCGTACAGGATGACGCCGCCGTGGTGGGTGGGCACGGCGATGACGTCATCCTTGCTGAGCAGCGCCAGCACCTCCTCGATGGAGGAGGCCCTGGGGATGCTGGCCACGTCCTCCCTGCTGACGAGCAGCTGAAGGTCCTTCAGGCCGGGTCGGCACCAGCGGGCCGTCTGGCTTTGGACGGTCGGCGACCGGCGGCCCGCCGAGCTGCGAGACGAAGCCGCCGAGCTGCAGGCCGACGACTCCGAGGCCGAGGAGCTGCCGGTCAGCGAGCAGGGCGACGACTGCCGAGTTTCGTCCGGAGTGGAGGCGGCCTCCAGCCGCAGCGGCAGCCGAGCGGGCTCGTCTCCCAGCACGGACAGGGCGCTGGAGATGGCGGGGAACAGGCCCAGAAGGTCGCGGTCGGCTGCCTCCCAGGTGCTCAGCTCAAAGATTCTGTCGTCCGCGTCTCCGCCAAGTCGCTGGATGAGGCCGGACTCGGCCTTGAGAAACTGTTCAAACGGACTAGCGGCTGACTCTCGTGGCATGGCTAATAAAAGTGCTCCGGGGTGTGCTCAACGAATGGACCTGTGCTAGAGCGTGGCCTCCTGTTGTATTCGCAAACTAGGCCTAATTTCAATTCTTATTCTATAACCTATTACTGCAACGTTGGGCCTGAATAAACTCTTGCGCACACTTTAATAGCCCTTGGCTAAACGCGCGCTCGATCTGAGGGGTTGGCGTGGGGTGGGAGTGCAACCGATTTTGGAAAGCGCGTCAGGCGCCCTTCCACTCTCACAGCCAATGGCAGACCTGCGGCTGCCCCAGCCACCCCAAAACCCGCCTCCGCCGCCGCGAAGACCCCCCTCGAGGCCAGCGCGCCCTCCACCACAGGGCCCCCCACACCCACATGCAAGTTTCCAATAGAAGCGAGAGGGCAGCCAGACACACACGGCCCACTGCCTTCTCACCAACACACACATCTTGCACAAGAGGCTTGCGCAAGCTGGATGGCGCCTAAACCAATCCATGGGATCTTCTTAACCGGAATGTGGCAGACTGAGGGGGAAAATAATAAAATGAATAAAATGAGCGCCTAGCCAAAGGAGGCGGCCTGTCACATCATTTTCAACTCTGCCGCTGTGCTGTTGTTACATTTGGGGCAAGGGAATTTGGTTAGCCTGAAGCTATGCTTTAATATCCTATAGAAGACAAATGCGGCTTATGCAACTCGTTGGCTAAGCCAGCATGTGATCTGAACTGCTGTGTGGTTTATACTATAAATTACTGCCGCCTCCCCTACTCCTTAGATCCCAATTTGATCCCACTGATCAATTATAGCTTATAATTTCCAACCCACCTTCATATCTTCCTACATCTGGAAATAACACAGCCGAGCTTAATATTCCTGCGTGCATTGGCAACTCAATTCCAAGATGTTACAGGACATTAAAAATGCTTATTAGCATAGCTTTGTCATTCAATTTACAATTTACAATTATTGGACCTACATGTAAAAAAGTGGTTTTTTAGTAAGTCGGAAATCTAGCTTTTGGCTTAAAAACGTGCGGATTTAAATTGAAAAGGATTATTAATATTCGGATTAAACTTGCATGGGAAGAATTGGAAATAGAAAAAGGAAGAATGGGGATTTGATAGTAGGAAGAATAGGTATTTGATAGTAGGGAGAATGGGGATTTGATATTAGGGAGAATGGGGATTTGATAGTAGGGAGAATGGGGATTTGATAGTAGGGAGAATGGGGATTTGGAAGTAGGGAGAATGGGGATTTGGAAGTAGGGAGAATGGGGATTTGATAGTAGGGAGAATGGGGATTTGATAGTAGGGAGAATGGGGATTTGATAGTAGGGAGAATGGGGATTTGATAGTAGGGAGAATGGGGATTTGGAAGTAGGGAGAATGGGGATTTGATAGCAGGGAGAATGGGGATTTGATAGTAGGGAGAATGGGGATTTGGAAGTAGGGAGAATGGGGATTTGGAAGTAGGGAGAATGGGGATTTGATAGTAGGGAGAATGGGGATTTGATAGTAGGGAGAATGGGGATTTGATAGTAGGGAGAATGAGGATTTGATAGTAGGGAGAATGGGGATTTGATAGTAGGGAGAATGGGGATTTGGAAGTAGGGAGAATGGGGATTTGATATTAGGGAGAATGGGGATTTGATAGCAGGGAGAATGGGGATTTGATAGTAGGGAGAATGGGGATTTGATAGTAGGGAGAATGGGGATTTGATAGCAGGGAGAATGGGATTTGATAGCAGGGAGAATTGGGATTTGATAGTAGGGAGAATGGGGATTTGATAGCAGGGAGAATGGGGATTTGATAGTAGGGAGAATGGGGATTTGATATTAGGGAGAATGGGGATTTGATAGCAGGGAGAATGGGCATTTGATAGAAAAGGTGTATGGGAAATTGAACAGTAGGAAGAATGAGGATTTGATTGTTGGGAAATGGGGATTTCGGATTAACAGTGGATGATCGTTAGGAAATGGGGATTCGATTGTAAGGAGACTGTGGATTGGGGATTAGAAAACTATTTTTGAACGAGATTAATGCTCATGAATACTAGGGACATTTTGATGAAGCAAATTATACTCGTAGATAGAGGACATAAGGCGTAGACACTAAGTGGCTAGTGACTAGATAAAGAGGTGTATAGTGAGTGGATCTAAATTAGGCAATGATCATGGCCTGGAGATATTAAAAAGACATTGAGACAGCATGTAGAGATTCGGTTACGCAACCATGCATAATTGAACCAAGAATTTGAAAACAAAGTTTCTAATGCGATGTGTTTACCTGGCAATTGGAACAACTTTCAACTTGAAAAGCCACCCACTGAACTTAAATAAAAACAATTAATAAAGTGATAATACGATAAAAACCGATGGTGCTAATATTACTGAAAATGTGTATAATCGCATTTGTGCTTATACTCCGCCTAAGGGGTGATTCCACAGGTAAGACCAAATCAATAGACCAAATTAGCACCATTAATTTTTATTCCCATTAGTTCGGAATATCATCAGTTCGGACGGACATTGCGTAATTGTCACCAGTGTTGGATCTAGGGGAGGGGAGGGTCAGTCTCTGCGACAGGGGTCGCTGGCCCTTCAGAGATTTGTGTTTGATCTCTAATCTCATCGATAAAGCACATGATTTCTAAGTAGAATTAAATGGCAGCAGAAAACTGGAACATATTTGCATTCATTTTTTACTTTGTCAGGATTTATAAGGCGACAGATGAGACAGGGGAGAGATGACACAAGGGAGAGATGAGACAACAGAGAGATGAGACAACAGAGAGATAAGACAACAGAGAGATGAGACAACAGAGAGATGAGACAACAGAGAGATGAGACAACAGAGAGATGAGACAACAGAGAGATGAGACAACAGAGAGATGAGACAACAGAGAAATGAGACAACAGAGAGATGAGACAACAGAGAGATGAGATGGAGGAAATAAGAGACGGGAAAGATGAGGTTGCATTGACATGAGACAGGGGAGATGAGGTAGGGGAAAGATGAGGTAGCATTGACATGAGACAGGGGGAGATGAGTTAGGGGAAAGATGAGGTAGCATTGACATGAGACAGGGGGAGATGAGGTAGGGGAAAGATGAGGTAGCATTGACATGAGACAGGGGAGATGAGGTAGGGGAAAGATGAGGTAGCATTGACATGAGACAGGGGGAGATGAGGTAGGGGAAAGATGAGGTAGGGGAGAGATGAGACAGGGGAGATGAGGTAGGGGAAAGATGAGGTAGGGGAGAGATGAGACAGGGGAGATGAGGTAGGGGAAAGATGAGGTAGCATTGACATGAGACAGGGGGAGATGAGGTAGGGGAAAGATGAGGTAGGGGAGAGATGAGACAGGGAGAGATGAGGTAGGCTAGAGAATAGATGGGGAAGCCTCTTATAAGTTAACCAAAAGGAACCAATAGTACAAGAATCAACAACACAGCTGTTTATTTTTTGTAGTGCTACTTGCCCAAATATTTTTGAGCCTGCATAGTCCTTCGATTGATTAAGAAATAATAAAACTAGGCTATTAAAATTGCTTTGACCTTCACAACAGGAGCGTTCAATAGTTAACAGAAATACGAAAATTTATCTTTTTAAAGAATCTAAAAGCGTTCAATCTTAGATAAATTGCTCAATAAATTTGAGCAACATCAAACAATGCCTTCCTTGATTCTTTGATTTTAATCGTTGCAAATCAGTGCTTTGGAACATGAGACTTCGGAATATCTCGCATTTACAGGCAATCCGTGATTTTTTTCTCCTTTTTTAAAAGTGACATCAGAACCAGACAATGCAACTGACAATCAAACTGGTGATGCATCATTTAGGAGCATGAGAATGTTTGACAAGCAAAAACAAATCGAATTCCAACTTCGAACTTTGTGACTGAAAGCGATTGTCAACCACTTTTTCCTAGATTCGAGGCATTAAAATACTGAAAACAACTGATTGTTAAACAACTGAAACAATCGATTTGATGTGTCATAGTCTATATGGAACTCGAAAAAGTCTCAATGATAAAATAATTTCAAAGGTTGCGGAGAATGAGATTCTCATGAGGAGAATGAGATACTCATGAGGAGAATGAGATACTCATGAGGAGAATGAGATTCTCATGAGGAGAATGAGATACCCATGAGGAGAATGAGATTCTCATGAGGAGAATGAGATACTCATGAGGAGAATGAGATTCTCATGAGAAGAATGAGCTTCTCATGAGGAGAATGAGATTCTCATGAGGAGAATGAGATTCTCATGAGTATAATGGGATACTCATGAGGAGAATGGGATACTCATGAGGAGAATGGGATACTCATGAGGAGAATGAGATTCTCATGAGGAGAATGAGATTCTCATGAGGAGAATGAGATACTCATGAGTATAATGGGATACTCATGAGGAGAATGGGATACTCATGAGGAGAATGGGATACTCATGAGGAGAATGGGATACTCATGAGGAGAATGAGATTCTCATGAGGAGAATGAGATTCTCATGAGGAGAATGGGATACTCATGAGGAGAATGAGATACTCATGAGGAGAATGAGATACTCATGAGGAGAATGAGATTCTCATGAGGAGAATGAGATACCCATGAGGAGAATGAGATTCTCATGAGGAGAATGAGATACTCATGAGGAGAATGAGATTCTCATGAGAAGAATGAGCTTCTCATGAGGAGAATGAGATTCTCATGAGGAGAATGAGATTCTCATGAGTATAATGGGATACTCATGAGGAGAATGGGATACTCATGAGGAGAATGGGATACTCATGAGGAGAATGAGATTCTCATGAGGAGAATGAGATTCTCATGAGGAGAATAGGATACTCATGAGCAGAATGGGATACTCATGAGGAGAATGAGATTCTCATGAGGAGAATGAGATACTCATGAGGAGAATGAGATTCTCATGAGAAGAATGAGCTTCTCATGAGGAGAATGAGATTCTCATGAGGAGAATGGGATACTCATGAGGAGAATGGGATACTCATGAGGAGAATGAGATACTCATGAGGAGAATGAGATACTCATGAGGAGAATGAGATTCTCATGAGGAGAATGAGATACCCATGAGGAGAATGAGATTCTCATGAGGAGAATGAGATACTCATGAGGAGAATGAGATTCTCATGAGAAGAATGAGCTTCTCATGAGGAGAATGAGATTCTCATGAGGAGAATGAGATACTCATGAGGAGAATGAGATTCTCATGAGAAGAATGAGCTTCTCATGAGGAGAATGAGATTCTCATGAGGAGAATGGGATACTCATGAGGAGAATGGGATACTCATGAGGAGAATGAGATACTCATGAGGAGAATGAGATACTCATGAGGAGAATGAGATTCTCATGAGGAGAATGAGATACCCATGAGGAGAATGAGATTCTCATGAGGAGAATGAGATACTCATGAGGAGAATGAGATTCTCATGAGGAGAATGAGCTTCTCATGAGGAGAATGAGATTCTCATGAGGAGAATGAGATTCTCATGAGTATAATGGGATACTCATGAGGAGAATGGGATACTCATGAGGAGAATGGGATACTCATGAGGAGAATGAGATTCTCATGAGGAGAATGAGATTCTCATGAGGAGAATAGGATACTCATGAGCAGAATGGGATACTCATGAGGAGAATGAGATTCTCATGAGGAGAATGAGATACTCATGAGGAGAATGAGATTCTCATGAGAAGAATGAGCTTCTCATGAGGAGAATGAGATTCTCATGAGGAGAATGGGATACTCATGAGGAGAATGGGATACTCATGAGGAGAATGAGATTCTCATGAGGAGAATGAGATTCTCATGAGGAGAATAGGATACTCATGAGGAGAATGGGATACTCATGAGGAGAATGGGATACTCATGAGGAGAATGGGATACTCATGAGGAAAATGAGATTCTCATGAGGAGAATGGGATACTCATGAGGAGAATGGGATACTCATGAGGAGAATGGGATTCTCATGAGGAGAATAGGATACTCATGAGGAGAATGGGATTCTCATGAGGAGAATAGGATACTCATGAGGAGAATGGGATACTCATGAGGAGAATGGGATACTCATGAGGAGAATGGGGTACTCATGAGGAGAATGGGATACTCATGAGGAGAATGGGATACTCATGAGGAGAATAGGATACTCATGAGGAGAATGGGATACTCATGAGGAGAATGGGATACTCATGAGGAGAATGGGATTCTCATGAGGAGAATAGGATACTCATGAGCAGAATGGGGTACTCACGAGGAGAATGGGATACTCATGAGGAGAATGAGATTCTCATGAGGAGAATAGGATACTCATGAGGAGAATAGGATACTCATGAGGAGAATGAGATTCTCATGAGGAGAATGGGATACTCATGAGGAGAATAGGATACTCATGAGGAGAATGGGATACTCATGAGGAGAATGGGATTCTCATGAGGAGAATGAGATACTCATGAGGAGAATGAGATTCTCATGAGAAGAATGAACTTCTCATGAGGAGAATGAGCTTCTCATGAGGAGAATGGGATACTCATGAGGAGAATGGGATACTCATGAGGAGAATGGGATACTCATGAGGAGAATGGGATACTCATGAGGAGAATGGGATACTCATGAGGAGAATGAGATACTCATGAGGAGAATGAGATTCTCATGAGGAGAATGAGATACTCATGAGGAGAATGAGATTCTCATGAGAAGAATGAGCTTCTCATGAGGAGAATGAGCTTCTCATGAGGAGAATGGGATACTCATGAGGAGAATGGGATACTCATGAGGAGAATGGGATACTCATGAGGAGAATGGGATACTCATGAGGAGAATGGGATACTCATGAGGAGAATGAGATTCTCATGAGGAGAATGGGATACTCATGAGGAGAATGGGATACTCATGAGGAGAATGAGCTTCTCATGAGGAGAATGGGATACTCATGAGGAGAATAGGATACTCATGAGGAGAATGGGATACTCATGAGGAGAATGGGATTCTCATGAGGAGAATAGGATACTCATGAGGAGAATAGGATACTCATGAGGAGAATGGGATACTCATGAGGAGAATGGGATACTCATGAGGAAAATGAGATTCTCATGAGGAGAATGGGATACTCATGAGGAGAATGGGATACTCATGAGGAAAATGAGATTCTCATGAGGAGAATAGGATACTCATGAGGAGAATGGGATACTCATGAGGAGAATGGGATTCTCATGAGGAGAATAGGATACTCATGAGGAGAATGGGATTCTCATGAGGAGAATAGGATACTCATGAGGAGAATGGGATACTCATGAGGAGAATGGGATACTCATGAGGAGAATGGGGTACTCATGAGGAGAATGGGATACTCATGAGGAGAATGGGATACTCATGAGGAGAATAGGATACTCATGAGGAGAATGGGATACTCATGAGGAGAATGGGATACTCATGAGGAGAATGGGATTCTCATGAGCAGAATGGGGTACTCATGAGGAGAATGAGATACTCATGAGGAGAATAGGATACTCATGAGGAGAATGAGATTCTCATGAGGAGAATGGGATACTCATGAGGAGAATAGGATACTCATGAGGAGAATGGGATACTCATGAGGAGAATGGGATACTCATGAGGAGAATGGGATTCTCATGAGGAGAATAGGATACTCATGAGGAGAATGGGATTCTCATGAGGAGAATAGGATACTCATGAGGAGAATGGGATACTCATGAGGAGAATGGGATACTCATGAGGAGAATGGGATACTCATGAGGAGAATGGGATACTCATGAGGAGAATGGGATACTCATGAGGAGAATGGGATACTCATGAGGAGAATGGGATTCTCATGAGGAGAATAGGATACTCATGAGGAGAATGAGATTCTCATGAGGAGAATGGGATACTCATGAGGAGAATGGGATACTCATGAGGAGAATGAGATTCTCATGAGGAGAATGGGATACTCATGAGGAGAATAGGATACTCATGAGGAGAATGGGATACTCATGAGGAGAATGGGATTCTCATGAGGAGAATAGGATACTCATGAGGAGAATAGGATACTCATGAGGAGAATGGGATACTCATGAGGAGAATGGGATACTCATGAGGAAAATGAGATTCTCATGAGGAGAATGGGATACTCATGAGGAGAATGGGATACTCATGAGGAGAATAGGATACTCATGAGGAGAATGAGATTCTCATGAGGAGAATGGGATTCTCATGAGGAGAATAGGATACTCATGAGGAGAATAGGATACTCATGAGGAGAATGGGATACTCATGAGGAGAATGGGATACTCATGAGGAAAATGAGATTCTCATGAGGAGAATGGGATACTCATGAGGAGAATGGGATACTCATGAGGAGAATAGGATACTCATGAGGAGAATGAGATTCTCATGAGGAGAATGGGATACTCATGAGGAGAATAGGATACTCATGAGGAGAATGGGATTCTCATGAGGAGAATAGGATACTCATGAGGAGAATGGGATACTCATGAGGAGAATAGGATACTCATGAGGAGAATGGGATACTCATGAGGAGAATGGGATTCTCATGAGGAGAATAGGATACTCATGAGGAGAATGGGATACTCATGAGGAGAATGGGATTCTCATGAGGAGAATAGGATACTCATAAGGAGAATGGGGTACTCACGAGGAGAATGGGATACTCATGAGGAGAATGGGATACTCATAAGGAGAATGGGATACTCATGAGGAGAATGGGGTACTCATAAGGAGAATGGGGTACTCATGAGGAGAATGGGATTCTCATGAGGAGAATAGGATACTCATGAGGAGAATGGGATACTCATGAGGAGAATGGGATTCTCATGAGGAGAATAGGACACTCATAAGGAGAATGGGGTACTCACGAGGAGAATGGGATACTCATGAGGAGAATGGGATACTCATAAGGAGAATGGGATACTCATGAGGAGAATGGGATACTCATAAGGAGAATGGGATTCTCATGAGGAGAATAGGATACTCATAAGGAGAATGGGGTACTCACGAGGAGAATGGGATACTCATGAGGAGAATGGGATACTCATAAGGAGAATAGGATACTCATGAGCAGAATGGGGTACTCACGAGGAGAATGGGATACTCATGAGGAGAATGGGATACTCATAAGGAGAATGGGATACTCATGAGGAGAATGGGATACTCATGAGGAGAATGGGATACTCATGAGGAGAATGAGATACTCATGAGGAGAATAGGATACTCATGAGGAGAATGGGATACTCATGAGGAGAATGGGATTCTCATGAGGAGAATAGGATACTCATGAGGAGAATGGGATACTCATGAGGAGAATGGGATTCTCATGAGGAGAATAGGATACTCATGAGCAGAATGGGGTACTCACGAGGAGAATGGGATACTCATGAGGAGAATGGGATACTCATAAGGAGAATGGGATACTCATGAGGAGAATGGGATACTCATGAGGAGAATGGGATACTCATGAGGAGAATAGGATACTCATGAGGAGAATGGGATACTCATGAGTAGAATGGGATACTCATGAGGAGAATGGGATTCTCATGAGGAGAATAGGATACTCATTAGGAGAATGGGATACTCATGAGGAGAATGGGATTCTCATGAGGAGAATAGGATACTCATGAGCAGAATGGGGTACTCACGAGGAGAATGGGATACTCATGAGGAGAATGGGATACTCATAAGGAGAATGGGATACTCATGAGGAGAATGGGATACTCATGAGGAGAATGGGATACTCATGAGGAGAATGGGATACTCATGAGGAAAATGAGATTCTCATGAGGAGAATGGGATACTCATGAGGAGAATGGGATACTCATGAGGAGAATGGGATACTCATAAGGATATTTTTATGAGGAGAATGAGATTCTCATGAGGGGAATGAGATTCGTCTGAGAAGAGAGAGAGAGAGAGAGAGAATAAGATCATGAGTAGAGAGAATGAGATCATGAGTAGAGAGAATGAGATCATGAGTAGAGAGAATGAGATCATGAGTAGAGAGAATGAGATCATGAGTAGAGAGAATGTGATCATGAGTAGAGAGAATGAGATCATGAGTAGAGAGAATAAGATCATGAGTAGAGAGAATGAGATTTTGCGGGAGATGGTGGCAAGGAGAATGACTTTGAAAGACAAAGACATTTTGGAGTGTACACAGAATGCAGCGAACAAAGCAATGAGGCCTTATAAAGTTGCCATAATTATGTTAATTGTAGTTCTATCGAATTTCATCGTACCAGCTGCTCCGCAGCCACCTCACTCCCTGTCTCAATGGTTTAATTAGCAATTCGCATCGCCGGCAAAAGCTAAATCAAAGCAAAGCATCCAGTTCTCACAGTTCTGATTCAATCAGCATTCAATATTTAAGCCTTCTTAGCATAATACGTTCTAGCGTGGAGTTAAAAATTTCCGACTTCTAATTGGCATCGTGCCAGGGTGTAGGAGAATAAGTAATGGAAAGTGCATTTACGAAAAATTCAGGCTTTTGCACTTTACTAGTTTGCTTTCGATTTTCTTAATAGTTTGCGCAATTTATGTGCTTGCATAAGCATGTGCATGCTAAATGTCTAACTGGCATTGTTAAAAAAATGAAGAGGAAAACGTTATTGATTTTAAGTGTTATACAGCCTCGCATCTCACCGAGTTTCTTGACAAAAAATTACTTTTAGGGCGTTTGTGTTTAAAAGATGCATTTTTTCTGAATCGATGCCACTTTTTGTACTGAATCAGTTCCATTTTGTCTACTGAATCAGTGCCACTTTGTGTACTGAACCAGTGCCACTTTGTGTACTGAATCAGTGCCACTTTGCGTACTGAATCAGTTCCATTTTGTGTACTGAATCAGTGCCACTTTGTGTACTGAATCAGTTCCATTTTGTGTACTGAATCAGTGCCACATTGTGTACTGAATCAGTTCCATTTTGTGTACTGAATCAGTTCCATTTTGTGTACTGAATCAGTGCCACATTGTGTACTGAATCAGTTCCATTTTGTGTACTGAATCAGTTCCATTTTGTGTACTGAATCAGTTCCATTTTGTGTACTGAATCAGTGCCACTTTGTGTACTGAATCAGTGCCACTTTGTGTACTGAATCAGTACCATTTTGTGTACTGAATCCGTTCCATTTTGTGTACTGAATCAGTGCCACTTTGTGTACTGAATCAGTGCCACTTTGTGTACTGAATCAGTGCCACTTTGTGTACTGAATTAGTGCCTCTTTGTGTACTGAATTAGTGTGTACTGAATTAGTGCCACTTTGTGTACTGAATCAGTGCCTCTTTGTGTACTGAATTAGTGTGTACTGAATCAGTGCCACTTTGTGTACTGAATCAGTGCCTCTTTGTGTACTGAATTAGTGCCTCTTTGTGTACTGAATCAGTGCCTCTTTGTGTACTGAAATAGTGCCTCTTTGTGTACTGAATTAGTGCCTCTTTGTGTACTGAATCAGTGCCTCTTTGTGTACTGAATCAGTGCCTCTTTGTGTACTGAATTAGTGCCTCTTTGTGTACTGAATTAGTGTGTACTGAATTAGTGCCACTTTGTGTACTGAATTAGTGCCTCTTTGTGTACTGAATTAGTGCCTCTTTGTGTACTGAATCAGTGCCTCTTTGTGTACTGAATTAGTGCCTCTTTGTGTACTGAATTAGTGTGTACTGAATCAGTGCCACTTTGTGTACTGAATCAGTGCCTCTTTGTGTACTGAATTAGTGCCTCTTTGTGTACTGAATCAGTGCCTCTTTGTGTACTGAATTAGTGCCTCTTTGTGTACTGAATTAGTGCCTCTTTGTGTACTGAATTAGTGTGTACTGAATCAGTGCCACTTTGTGTACTGAATCAGTGCCTCTTTGTGTACTGAATTAGTGCCTCTTTGTGTACTGAATCAGTGCCTCTTTGTGTACTGAATTAGTGCCTCTTTGTGTACTGAATTAGTGCCTCTTTGTGTACTGAATTAGTGTGTACTGAATCAGTGCCACTTTGTGTACTGAATCAGTGCCTCTTTGTGTACTGAATTAGTGCCTCTTTGTGTACTGAATCAGTGCCTCTTTGTGTACTGAATTAGTGCCTCTTTGTGTACTGAATTAGTGCCTCTTTGTGTACTGAATCAGTGCCTCTTTGTGTACTGAATTAGTGCCTCTTTGTGTACTGAATTAGTGTGTACTGAATCAGTGCCTCTTTGTGTACTGAATTAGTGCCTCTTTGTGTACTGAATTAGTGTGTACTGAATTAGTGCCACTTTGTGTACTGAATCAGTGCCACTTTGTGTACTGAATCAGTGCCACTTTGTGTACTGAATCAGTGCCACTTTGTGTACTGAATCAGTGCCTCTTTGTGTACTGAATCAGTGCCTCTTTGTGTACTGAATCAGTGCCACTTTGTGTACTGAATCAGTGCCACTTTGTGTACTGAATCAGTGCCTCTTTGTGTACTGAATCAGTGCCACTTTGTGTACTGAATCAGTGCCACTTTGTGTACTGAATCAGTGCCACTTTGTGTACTGAATCAGTGCCTCTTTGTGTACTGAATCAGTGCCACTTTGTGTACTGAATCAGTTCCATTATTTGTACTGAATCAGTTCCACTTTGTGTACTGAATCAGTTCCACTTTGTGTACTGAATCAGTGCCACTTTGTGTACTGAATCAGTTCCATTTTGTGTACTGAATCAGTTCCATTTTGTGTACTGAATCAGTTCCATTTTGTGTACTGAATCAGTTCCATTTTGTGTACTGAATCAGTTCCATTTTGTGTACTGAATCAGTTCCATTTTGTGTACTGAATCAGTTCCATTTTGTGTACTGAATCAGTTCCATTTTGTGTACTGAATAAGTTCCATTTTGTGTACTGAATCAGTTCCATTTTGTGTACTGAATCAGTTCCATTTTGTGTACTGAATCAGTGCCACTTTGCGTACTAAATCAATGTCATTTTTTAGTTTCATTTTATGTTTCCAACGAGTTTGTTCATAGATTTTAGCTACGCTGTTTTGATTTCAAAGTTTTCATTTGGTTTATAACAATGAGCATTGTATCAAGTTTCATATTTTGCGCTAGTTTTGTTTTAACAGTCAGATTCCCTACAGACTTTGGTTGGTGTGACATCTGTGAAAAGTGTGAACATTGAATTGGCTTCACTATCGTTACGCAATCTCGATTTTTTTGCAACAATAAAATCCTTGCCCCTAGGGGGTAGAAGAGATTTTTTTGTAAAAAAAAGTTGAAGGAAAATATACATCGCAAACGATGGGTGTTTACCGCACGTCAAAAATGTGTCAAAATTTTTGTTCTTCCAAATTCAGATTTCGATCATTGTTCCTTTCTGTGCCTTTTTTGTCCTGTAACAGGTACCGATACGGAATAATGAAAATAATTTACTGCGTGCTTGCTTGATCTAACCAAGAAGGAAACACGACACCAACAGAGCTTAGCGAGCGACAAACTCAGTTCAACCTGGCCTGGTGAAATCATTCTTGTCATAAAAACACTTGGCGGGTCCCTCATGAACTGGACTACCATAGTCAGCCATTTTTGTCACTATTATCCTTGGTCACATGATTGTGATGGATGGATTTTGAAAACACGATTTCCATAAAAAAGTAGGAAATAAATATGATTTTGTCATAGTAAAACAGTGAGTATATCCCACCTCTAACATTACGTGATGCAATTGATGCTGAATGTTTACTATTAGCTCGTATATCTGTAATAGTCTCTGATTCCGCTCAGTTCAAGATTAAGATATACATTCTGTATGTCCCTTTCATACACAACTTACCCACCTGCTAGCATGCCTTCCTTTCTCACCCTTTCTCACCCTTTCTCTTCCTTTCTTACCCTTTCTCACCCTTTCTCATTCTTTCTTACCCTTTCTCACCCTCTCTCACCCTTTCTCACCCTTTCTCTTCCTTTCTTACCCTTTCTCACCCTTTCTCTTCCTTTCTTACCCTTTCTCACCCTTTCTCATTCTTTCTCTTCCTATCTCTTCCTTTCTCTCCCTTTCTCACTCTTTCTCTTCCTTTCTCTTCCTTTCTCTTCATTTCTCTCCCTTTCTCACTCTTTCTCTTCCTTTCTCTTCCTTTCTCTCCCTTTCTCACTCTTTCTCTTCCTTTCTCTTCCTTTCTCTCCCTTTCTCACTCTTTCTCTTCCTTTCTCTTCCTTTCTCTCCCTTTCTCTCCCTTTCTCACTCTTTCTCTTCCTTTCTCTTCCTTTCTCTTCCTTTCTCTTCATTTCTCTCCCTTTCTCTTCCTTTCTCACCCTTTCTCTTCCTTTCTCACTCTTTCTCTTCCTTTCTCTTCCTTTCTCTCCCTTTCTCACTCTTTCTCTTCCTTTCTCTTCCTTTCTCTTCCTTTCTCTTCATTTCTCTCCCTTTCTCTTCCTTTCTTACCCTTTCTCTTCCTTTCTCTTCCTTTCTCTTCCTTTCTCTTCCTTTCTCACTCTTTCTCTTCCTTTCTCTCCCTTTCTCACCCTTTCTCTTCCTTTCTCACACTTTCTCACCCTTTCTCACTCTTTCTCTTCCTTTCTCTTCCTTTCTCACTCTTTCTCTTCCTTTCTCTTCCTTTCTCTCCCTTTCTCACTCTTTCTCTTCCTTTCTCTTCCTTTCTCTTCATTTCTCTCCCTTTCTCTTCCTTTCTCACCCTTTCTCTTCCTTTCTCTTCCTTTCTCACTCTTTCTCTTCCTTTCTCACTCTTTCTCTTCCTTTCTCTTCCTTTCTCTTCCTTTCTCTTCCTTTCTCTTCCTTTCTCTTCCTTTCTCTTCCTTTCTCTTCCTTTCTCTTCCTTTCTCTTCCTTTCTCTCCCTTTCTCACTCTTTCTCTTCCTTTCTCACCCTTTCTCTTCCTTTCTCTTCCTTTCTCTCCCTTTCTCACCCTTTCTATTCCTTTCTCTTCCTTTCTCTCCCTTTCTCTTCCTTTCTCTTCCTTTCTCTCCCTTTCTCTTCCTTTCTCTTCCTTTCTCTTCCTTTCTCTTCCTTTCTCTTCCTTTCTCTTCCTTTCTCTCCCTTTCTCACCCTTTCTATTCCTTTCTCTTCCTTTCTCTCCCTTTCTCACTCTTTCTCTTCCTTTCTCACCCTTTCTCTTCCTTTCTCTTCCTTTCTCTCCCTTTCTCACCCTTTCTATTCCTTTCTCTTCCTTTCTCTCCCTTTCTCACTCTTTCTCTTCCTTTCTCTCCCTTTCTCACCCTTTCTCACCCTTTCTCTTCCTTTCTCACACTTTCTCTTCCTTTCTCTTCCTTTCTATTCCTTTCTCACCCTTTCTCTTCCTTTCTCTTCCTTTCTCTTCCTTTCTCTTCCTTTCTCTTCCTTTCTCTTCCTTTCTCACCCTTTCTCTTCCTTTCTCTTCATTTCTCTCCCTTTCTCTTCCTTTCTCTTCCTTTCTTACTCTTTCTCTTCCTTTCTCTTCCTTTCTCTTCCTTTCTCTTCATTTCTCTCCCTTTCTCTCCCTTTCTCTTCCTTTCTCTTCCTTTCTCACCTTTTCTCTTCCTTTCTCTTCATTTCTCTCCCTTTCTCTTCCTTTCTCTTCCTTTCTCTTCCTTTCTCTTCCTTTCTCTTCCTTTCTCTTCATTTCTCTTCCTTTCTCACCCTTTCTCACCCTTTCTCTTCCTTTCTCTTCCTTTCTCTTCCTTTCTCTTCCTTTCTTACTCTTTCTCTTCATTTCTCTTCCTTTCTCTTCCTTTCTCTTCCTTTCTCTTCATTTCTCTCCCTTTCTCTCCCTTTCTCTTCCTTTCTCTTCCTTTCTCACCCTTTCTCTTCCTTTCTCTTCATTTCTCTTCCTTTCTCACCCTTTCTCTTCCTTTCTCTTCCTTTCTCTTCCTTTCTCTTCATTTCTCTTCCTTTCTCACCCTTTCTCACCCTTTCTCTTCCTTTCTCTTCCTTTCTCTTCCTTTCTCTTCCTTTCTTACTCTTTCTCTTCATTTCTCTTCATTTCTCTTCCTTTCTCTTCCTTTCTCTTCATTTCTCTTCCTTTCTCTTCCTTTCTCTTCCTTTCTCTTCCTTTCTTACTCTTTCTCTTCCTTTCTCTTCATTTCTCTTCCTTTCTCTTCATTTCTCTTCCTTTCTCTTCCTTTCTCTTCCTTTCTTACTCTTTCTCTTCATTTCTCTTCCTTTCTCTTCATTTCTCTTCCTTTCTCTTCATTTCTCTTCCTTTCTCTTCCTTTCTCACCCTTTCTCTTCCTTTCTCACCCTTTCTCTTTCTTTCCCACTCTTTCTCTTCCTTTCTCTTCGTTTCTCACCCTTTCTCTACCTTTCTCACCCTATCTCTTCCTTTCTCACCCTTTAACTTCCTTTCTTACCCTTTACATTCCTGTTCTCTTTATTGCAAACCTGTGACGAGATGTTTATCAACATTCCGCTCACTCCACTGACAGTAGCATGACAAATGCATATATTCTACAGCTGCAATATTTCTTGATTCAGAAATAAATTCAATCCCCTTGTAAGCAGGGGGAATTAGATTGCGTCCAGTGATTTCCCAAAGGAGTTGGTTATCTGCTGAAAATATTCCAGGCAACCATTTAGATGCTTGAACTGAAAAAACTTGGACCATTTCTTTCAAACAAGCAGCATGGCTCGTATAGAAAGCGACGAGTATATTACAAACTACGCAATATATACAACGCATTTGACATTTTTTCATATATGGAGAAATGACTAACGCTTACATGTTTTACTCAGGCACACTTGAAATGTGATCTAAAACATCTCCCTTTCTTATTCGCAACATAATCAACCAACTTCTCTTATCTACCCCTTCTCTTATCTACCCCTTCTCTTATCTACCCCTTCTCTTATCTACCCCTTCTCTTATCTACCCCTTCTCTTATCTACCCCTTCTCTTATCTACCCCTTCTCTTATCTACCCCTTCTCTTATCTACCCCTTCTCTTATCTACCCCTTCTCTTATCTACCCCTTCTCTTATCTACCCCTTCTCTTATCTACCCCTTCTCTTATCTACCCCTTCTCTTATCTACCCCTTCTCTTATCTACCCCTTCTCTTATCTACCCCTTCTCTTATCTACCCCTTCTCTTATCTACCCCTTCTCTTATCTACCCCTTCTCTTATCTACCCCTTCTCTTATCTACCCCTTCTCTTATCTACCCCTTCTCTTATCTACCCCTTCTCTTATCTACCCCTTCTCTTATCTACCCCTTCTCTTGTCTACCCCTTCTCTTGTCTACCCCTTCTCTTATCTACCCATCTCCTCTCTACCCCATCTCCTCTCTACCCCTTCTCTTATCTACCCCATCTCCTCTCTACCCCATCTCCTCTCTACCCCATCTCCTCTCTACCCAATCTCCTCTCTACCCAATCTCCCCTCTACCCAATCTTCATTAGGGCAACATTTTCTGTGAGAGCGCGCCAGCCAACGCTAATTTTATCACATAGCAGTGTGAGCAGTCAGCTGTTTCTGCTCACACCAATGAGTTGAATTCCAATATCAGTTTGACAGGCCAGGACGCAGCGGAATTATTGACCAACTGCTCGTCTTCATAATCCAAAGATATGGAACCAAATAATTGCAGAGCTTTCACTTTAGTTAATGTTCGATTTTCAATATGGTTTCCATGGGCGAATACGTGTACAGGCATAGCTATAATTGTGTGAGTTCACTGTGAGTACATATCTCACTATCGCCGTAGCCTCCTGGGGATTGAAGTTCTCAAAGTCTCAAGCGGGATGGTAAAAGTAGCCGCATTTAGTCTGATTAATTGGCTCCAGTTCCCAAGGCCGTAGCCTTGCCGATGCATAATTTCCACCAGGGAATTACATTATCAATCTTCCTTTGCTACCCTTGGCTTCTTTATTCGTTCTCTGGCTCGCTAAGGCGGGCGCTCTGTTGTCTGTTGCAACCGGTTAGCTTAACAAATTCTTTACACAAGTTGACTATTTTTTCTATTTATTAATTCATTCGTCATTTCTCAATCTCCCTCTCAATCTGATTCCTTTTCTCTTTCTCACAATTCCTCGCTCTTTCTCGACCTCTCTCCTTCCCACTCTACGTCTCTCCTTATCACTCTACTTCTCTCCTTCCCACTTTACCTCCCTACTTCTCACTCTACTTCTCTCCTTCTCACTCTGCTTCTCTCCTTCTCACTTTACCTCCCTACTTCTCACTCTCCTTCTCTCCTTCTCACTCTACGTCTCTCCTTCCCACTCTACCTCTCTCCTTATCACTCTACTTCTCTCCCTCTCACTCTACCTCTCTCCTTTTCCTTCTTTCTTCTCCTCTCAGTCGTATCTGCCCTTTTACCATCTTTTACCACAAGAATCCCAGTCCAGCCAGCCAGCCGAGCCACTTCAGTTTTCCATCTCATCTCGGCAAAGCGGGCCAATTTTGAGGCTCTTCAGCGCGGCCCCCTGAGCACAAGCTACTCAGTGTTGTTGTGCGCCAGTTGGCAAACAGTCCTGCCTCAATCTATTTTTTTCTCCACTAAAAGACTCCTTCTCTAGCATTGCAATGTTAGAATTAAGCAGTGGCAACAGCGGCAGCAACAGCAGCAACATGAAATTGGATTTCCGTACAGTGCAAAAGGCTTCAAGTAAGGAATGAGGCGTGGAGTGGGCCAGCCCAGGCCTCATCAAGGAGTTAGTTGACTGTGCAGCCACTTCTTCCATGCCACCCTCAGGCCACAGGCAATTACTGATTGTCCTGTGCAAGTCATTTCCAAGTGGTTTGTTCGCTATTATTAGTATTCTTATTATAGATTATTATTATTTACAATTTTATAGCTTAAGTAAAATCGCTTTCTGTTAAGATCTATAATATATTGTTTCAATTACATTAAAATTTGAATAGTATTGTACTCTAACCCAAAAAAAATAATAATTGCAGGAGGGCTGCGGGCAATGGCACATCATTTGGTGACACTAGACCCGCAACCAGCGTTTTAGCTGACTCCTGAGCACACCCTCACAGATACTGTATGCAGGCACACGCTTACACATGACGTTGTCATGGTCAGTCAGTGTACAGTCTCACTGTTGGAGGTTGGCCCTCAAGGGCGTAAATTGCACGACAAGGGCTGCGCCCTAAATGAATGTGGCCTCGCCATGGAATCGAACTTAGGGACCTTGGTACGTGAGGCAAATGCGTAAAACCGATCTGCCACTGATCCTAATCTAAAGCCTAACCCTAACCCTAACCCTAACCCTAACCCTAGGCATTCTTTATCTTTTGAGTCAAATTTGTTCTTAGCATTGAATAATTTAAAAGTAAAAATCTCTTCAAAAAATATGTATCCCAGGTTGAGCAGATCGAACTCAGGTCTGAGCTGGCCGGGATTACATTAGCTGAAGACTTACGAGCGAAATCTCTGACAGGTGCGTTAATCTAATTCCTCAGACACTTTAGTACACCCGGATTACCTAGCTGGGTTGCACAGTGTCTGAGCGGCTAAATCCCAAGCTCGAATCCGCGGCGAGGCCACATTCTAACTCGGGGTGGAGAGTAGGCGGGAAGTTATGATTAAATAAATGAGAATGATTGCTTCAAAAATATCTGAAAGAAAGTTACTCGTATTCACGGAGACTCGAAGAAAATGATAGTTCTGTTTCTTTTCTTCCCGAAATCAGATTTAATTAGTCGAGAACTGTACTGTCTGTCCATTCTCCGAATACGAATTGCGTAGGCTGAATTCTCAATGTTCAATGAAATCGACAAAAAGCCGATTCAAAATAAGAGAAAATCTATGGACGATGCACAATATTAAAGTTTTTAACCTTCCTCATACATTTAACACATGCCGTGTCTGCCCTGTTTGCACACTACCCGACTCTGATTCATATCTAACCTCCTACCATCTCTGCCTCTTATCACCCTCCCTCCCTCTTCACCTTGCATATCTAACTCACCATCTCTCATTCTCTCTACCTACCTTGCCGCCTCCCTCTCCCTTTGTCTCCCACTCTCTCTTTCCCTCTCCCCCCTTTCCCCCCTCTCCCACTTTCTTTCTCCCCTCTCTCCCTCTTTCTCCCCTCTCTCCCTCTTTCTTCCCCTCTCTCTCACTCTTCTTCCCCTCTCTCTCCCTCTTTCTCTCTCTCCCCTCTCTTTTCCTCTTTCTGTTTCTCTCTATCATCAGACACTCCCTCTCTCTTCATGCCATCTCACTGTCTTGCATAGTCTATCAAGAGTCCATAAATAAGAGTCAGTTTTTAAGTCGCAACAACTCCGCTAGCTCAGTTGAAAGACACTCTTAGAACTATCCATTTAAAAAATATAAAAATCTTATCGTAAATAAGACAGACGGACGGAAGCGCGGAAATTTGGCACCCGTGTCATTAAAACTGCAAAGCCATTTGTTGCCATGGTAACACAAGCCCTTTCCCGATCTCTACGCAGATTGACTGCAACAAGCTTCCCAAAAATGCAGCAGAAAATGTCTTTAAAATTCACATTAAGAATCCCAGGAAAATTTCTTTCAAAAAGGTAGTTTTAAAAACAGCGTGAAGCTTTCACGATGAGAACTGGCAGCTGCTTAAGGCAAGCCCAACAGCTGGACCAGAGCCACGGCCTAACCGCAGTCTCAAACCTGCTTCTCATTCCGATTCTTTACAGCGAAAAAAATTGGGAACCACAGCGCGACACGCGAGAAACAACACTATAGAGGGGCGGGCTGTGATGGAGCAAGGAAAAATTAATCAATATATCACCTAGCTACCTGACGGCATCTCCCCCATCCCCAATGAGTGTGCTCAGCCAGCTCAATAGGATGAAGACTGGCATGGGTCCACGGCCCTATAAAGTGCTAAAGCTGGGGCGAAACAAAAAAAAGAATACTTTTGCACCTGCCTGCCCGGCCAAAGAAATTGAGAAGAAGGCCAGAAAAAAGCAAAGTAAGTTTAGCAATAGCCAGCCTTATGCAGCAGCCTCTAATTATCTCTAACTGGGAATCTATAATTAGTGGCTGTCTCATTGATTATTCTGTGTATAAAAGGGACTAACTTTAAGGGAGTCAGGTAAGGATTCCAACACATGGGGCTATTATGCATGAGGTTTTCCAGTACTGTCGTGCCATTGTTTTTCTTCTGATGCCGAGAAAAAGTGCAGCGCTTAATTAGACCTTCTGATTCAGAAACCAGTGCCTAATCACTGGGTGAGACACAGACTCACTGAGCGAGACAAAGACTCACTGAGTGAGACAAAGACTCACTGAGTGAGACAAAGACTCACTGAGTGAGACAAAGACTCACCGAGTGAGAGAAAGACTCACTGATTGTGACAAAGACTCACTGATTGTGACAAAGACTCACTGAGTGAGACAAAGACTCACTGAGTGAGACAAAGACTCACCGAGTGAGAGAAAGACTCACTGATTGTGACAAAGACTCACTGATTGTGACAAAGACTCACTGAGCGAGACAAAGACTCAATGAGTGAGACACGGACTCATTGAGTAAGACAAAGACTCACCGAGTGAGACAAAGACTCACTGAGTGAGAGAAAGACTCACTGAGCGAGACAAAGACTCACTGAGTGAGACAAAGACTCACCGAGTGAGACACAGACTCACTGAGCGAGACAAAGACTCACTGAGTGAGACAAAGACTCACTGAGTGAGACAAAGACTCACTGAGTGAGACAAAGACTCACCGAGTGAGAGAAAGACTCACTGATTGTGACAAAGACTCACTGATTGTGACAAAGACTCACTGAGCGAGACAAAGACTCAATGAGTGAGACACGGACTCATTGAGTAAGACAAAGACTCACCGAGTGAGACAAAGACTCACTGAGTGAGAGAAAGACTCACTGAGTGAGACAAAGACTCACTGAGTGAGACAAAGACTCACTGAGTGAGACAAAAGACTCACTGAGTGAGACAAAGACTCACTGAGTGAGACAAAGACTCACTGGGTGAGAAAAAGACTCACTGAGTGAGACAAAGACTCACTAAATATAAAATAACAAAAAAATTTCCAGGTAGAACTTGCGGTTTGCTCGACAACAGGTTTATTCAATAGGCTTGGGCGCGCCAAAGTTCGCTTCGAATTTGTTTAGACAAACAACATTATATATTTTGTTCCGTTCAAAAGCGACAAAAAATGGAACTCGATCCGGCCGCCTGGGTATGGCGACGCGAGCGTTTAACAAAAATATGCTGGAAAGATTTAACAAAATAATATGCAATCTTCCGTCTTTCAAATGTGGGATTGCTGGACGTTGTACAAATCCAAACTCTTAACTGATTGCCAACCCGATAATGTTCCTGGCAGTGAGGGAGGGCTAAGATATCGTTTTTTGAATTCGCAGACAAAAAAGGAATTTTTAGAAAAGCGACCCAGTTAGGCCTTAGAGAGGCATTTGTTAATTCGCTTTTTTGTAAAGAGCGGGCGACGCAATCAAAATCTGGGGTGTCTTAGTTGTCAGACTTCTTCTTCTTGCTCTTCTGCTCCTCCTGATGCTTCTGATGCTCCGCCTTGCGCTCGCCTCCGCGATGATACGGCTTGTTTCCATGACGACCGCGAGCGGCCCGGCGATAGAAGCGGCTGTAATAGTCGCCGAGGATGTCGCCGACCTCGCGATAGCCGCAGTCGGATTCGCAGGTTGACACCAGGCTGCCGCGAAAGCCGGTTGGTCGCCGATTGCAGCACTGCCCAGCCGGGCAGTCCGAGTCCAGGCTGCAGCTGCGGTACATCGGCCCGAAGTCCATCGGCGGATAGTTCGACGAGGCAGAGGCCGATGAAGAGCCGGCGTTGCTGCTCCGGCGACGGCAGATGCCGCCCATGCCTGCATAGACAGGCGGCGGAGGATTGGGCGAGTCGGTGTGAGAGTGGGTGAATCAGGGTGAGAGTGGGTGAATCAGGGTGAGAGTGGGTGAGTCGGTGTGAGAGTGGGTGAGTCGGGGTGAGAGTGGGTGAGTCGGTGTGAGAGTGGGTGAATCAGGGTGAGAGTGGGTGAGTCGGTGTGAGAGTGGGTGAGTCGGGGTGAGAGTGGGTGAGTCGGTGTGAGAGTGGGTGAGTCGGTGTGAGAGTGGGTCAGTCGGGGTGAGAGTGGGTGAGTCGGTGTGAGAGTGGGTGAGTCGGTGTGAGAGTGGGTGAGTCGGTGTGAGAGTGGGTGAGTCGGTGTGAGAGTGGGTGAGTCGGTGTGAGAGTGGGTCAGTCGGGGTGAGAGTGGGTGAGTCGGTGTGAGAGTGG
The DNA here is from genome assembly GCA_950097015.1 of Macrostomum hystrix. Lineage (NCBI taxonomy): Eukaryota > Metazoa > Platyhelminthes > Macrostomidae > Macrostomum > Macrostomum hystrix. Next base: position 736,765 of record CATNEN010000025.1, on the reverse strand, counting down.
GTGAGTCGGTGTGAGAGTGGGTCAGTCGGGGTGAGAGTGGGTGAGTCGGGGTGAGAGTGGGTGAGTCGGTGTGAGAGTGGGTGAGTCGGTGTGAGAGTGGGTCAGTCGGGGTGAGAGTGGGTGAGTCGGTGTGAGAGTGGGTGAGTCGGTGTGAGAGTGGGTCAGTCGGGGTGAGAGTGGGTGAGTCGGGGTGAGAGTGGGTGAGTCGGTGTGAGAGTGGGTCAGTCGGTGTGAGAGTGGGTCAGTCGGGGTGAGAGTGGGTGAGTCGGTGTGAGAGTGGGTGAGTCGGTGTGAGAGTGGGTGAATCGCAGCCGCTTCAATAGAATTCAATTAGTGAGTAGATAATAAATGATAAATAGTTGAGGATGGCACAGAGGGCTGGACATAGGAACAGATTTCACTGCGCTGAAAAAAATCTCTCCGTACACATGTGACCAAGTCAAAGAAAGCGAACTAGACTAGTTCCACATCTGCCCGTCACGCGAACCCGCAGCCGACTTCGAGTTCGGGAAATGAAGTCGTCGAGAGGATTTGAGCCTGTCCCGCGGTGTTTCCCAGCCTCCTCAGTCCTCATCTCGCCTCATCAGCCGGCAACTGTGTCTCAGCTGTGTCAGTGGGTTGGTGTGGACTGTCGCTGTGTGCGAGGCGGGCGAAAGTCCACTCCAGTTGGGACAAGTAAATCCAATTACATCGAATTACTTGAATCGGCGGCCGGCATTCCTTAGCGCCTCAGGGAGAGTAAAAATGGCTCGAGGGGAGCGGCGGGAAGGAGTAAATGCGACCCAGGAGGCAGAGACGGATCCGGGCGACTTCTGGCTGCACAATTAGTTCATCCGCAGTTGTCCACCGGCTCTGGCAGCACTGCCTCCGACAACCAGGGTGTGAAACTGCAAATAAACACTGATTTCTGTGCCAGTTGGGGCCCGACTGGGAGCTAGTAAGTGGTCATTTGGTGAGTGAGTGAGTGAGTGAGTAAGTGAGTGAGTGAGTGAGTGAGTGAGTGAGTGAGTGAGTAAGTGAGTGAGTGAGTGAGTAAGTGAGTGAGTGAGTGAGTGAGTGAGTAAGTGAGTGAGTGAGTGAGTGAGTGAGTGAGTGAGTGAGTGAGTGAGTGAGTGTGTTGGTAAGTAGGTAGGTAGGTAGGTAGGCAAGAAGGTTGCTAAGCAAGTAGGTAAGAAAGTAGGTAAGTAAGTAGGTAAGCAAGTAGGTAAGTAAGTAGGTAGGTAAGTAGGTAAGTATGTTAGTAGGCAAGTAAGTAGTTAAGTAGGTAAGCAAGTAGGTAAGCAAGTAGGTAAGTAAGTAATAAAGTAGGTAAGTAAGTAGGTAAGTAAGTAGGTAAGTAAGTAGGTAAGCAAGTGGGTGTGTAAGTAGGTAAATAAGTAGGTAAGTAAGTAGGTAAGCAAGTGGGTAGGTAAGTAGTTAAGTATCTTAGTAGGCAAGTAAGTAGTTAAGTAGGTAAGTAAGTAGTTAAGTAAGAAGGTAAGCAAGTAGGTAAGTAAGTAGTTAAGTAAGTAGGTAAGCAAGTAGGTAAGTAAGTAATAAAGTAGGTAAGTAGGTAAGTAAGTAGGTAAGTAAGTAGGCAAGTAAGTAATAAAGTAGGTAAGCAGGTAAGCAAGTAGGTAAGTAGGTAAGTAAGTAATAAAGTAGGTAAGTAGGTAAGTAAGTAGTTAAGTAGGTAAGTAAGTAGTTAAGTAGGTAAGTAAGTAGTTAAGTAAGAAGGTAAGCAAGTAGGTAAGTAAGTAGTTAAGTAAGTAGGTAAGCAAGTAGGTAAGTAAGTAATAAAGTAGGTAAGTAGGTAAGTAGGTACCACTGTGAACTTTAGTACAGAGAATGACTCTATCAGCCAATACCTTGCAGGTTGCCTTGGCCCACAACGCACTCGAGTCCCTGGCAGCAGCCGCTGTCGCTAAGGCAGTAGGAGCCCTCGGAGTCGCACTGTGAAAATGCCAGATTGCGGGAGTTAGCTTTGGCCCAGCCGGATGATTAGCAAAGACAAATATTCCAGACGATAAACTGACTCACATAGACATCCGAGCTGCCCATCAGTTGGACGAAGGCATCAGAGCTACCGGCCAGCAAGGCGACAGCGATGAAGAGCGTGGCTGTCCGCATCACAATCAGATTTTAAAAAGCAGATTTTAACTGGAGATGGCGAGAAGGCGAGAGAGCAGCGAATTCGACGGAAGCAGACGCGCCACAGGCAAACCCCGCTGCAGCTTTTGTACTCAGCTCAGATGTAGCCGAGGGGGTGGAAAAGCTGTTGTCCCGCTGACCAATGAGAACCTGCTTGAGCAGAGCATGAGCACTCATTGGTATGCAATGCTCAATCTTGTAACGTTTCTAAAAAAACTGATAAAAAGTAACGAAAATTTATTTTCTGGAGCATTTTCAGATGCGGCTTGTCAAACTGTCGATATTCAATTAGGTTCATCGATCGAGGGTACATCGAGGGTTAATGGTCAACTGAAACTGCATATTGAGAGGGTAAATGACCAACTGAAACTGCATATTGAGAGGGTAAATGACCAACTGAAACTGCATATTGAGAGGGTAAATGACCAACTGAAACTGCAGATTGGCAGGGTAAATGACCAACTGAAACTGCAGATTGACAGGGTAAATGACCAACTGAAACTGCATATTGAGAGGGTAAATGACCAACTGAAACTGCATATTGAGAGGGTAAATGACCAACTGAAACTGCATATTGACAGGGTAAATGACCAACTGAAACTGCATATTGAGAGGGTAAATGACCAACTGAAACTGCATATTGAGAGGGTAAATGACCAACTGAAACTGCAGATTGGCAGGGTAAATGACCAACTGAAACTGCAGATTGACAGGGTAAATGACCAACTGAAACTGCATATTGAGAGGGTAAATGACCAACTGAAACTGCATATTGAGAGGGTAAATGACCAACTGAAACTGCATATTGACAGGGTAAATGACCAACTGAAACTGCATATTGAGAGGGTAAATGACCAACTGAAACTGCAGATTCACAGGGTAAATGACCAACTGAAACTGCATATTGAGAGGGTAAATGACCAACTGAAACTGCATATTGAGAGGGTAAATGACCAACTGAAACTGCAGATTGACAGGGTAAATGACCAACTGAAACTGCATATTGAGAGGGTAAATGACTAACTGAAACTGCATATTGAGAGGGTAAATGACCAACTGAAACTGCATATTGAGAGGGTAAATGACCAACTGAAACTGCATATTGAGAGGGTAAATGACCAACTGAAACTGCATATTGAGAGGGTAAATGACCAACTGAAACTGCAGATTGACAGGGTAAATGACCAACTGAAACTGCATATTGAGAGGGTAAATGACCAACTGAAACTGCAGATTGACAGGGTAAATGACCAACTGAAACTGCATATTGAGAGGGTAAATGACCAACTGAAACTGCAGATTGACAGGGTAAATGACCAACTGAAACTGCATATTGAGAGGGTAAATGACCAACTGAAACTGCATATTGAGAGGGTAAATGACCAACTGAAACTGCATATTGACAGGGTAAATGACCAACTGAAACTGCATATTGAGAGGGTAAATGACCAACTGAAACTGCAGATTGACAGGGTAAATGACCAACTGAAACTGCAGATTGACAGGGTAAATGACCAACTGAAACTGCAGATTGACAGGTAAATGACCAACTGAAACTGCATATTGAGAGGGTAAATGACCAACTGAAACTGCAGATTGACAGGTAAATGACCAACTGAAACTGCAGATTCACAGGGTAAATGACCAACTGAAACTGCAGATTGTGAGGTTAAATGACCAACTGAAACTGCAGATTGTGAGGGTAAATGACCAACTGAAACTGCAGATTGTGAGGGTAAATGACCAACTGAACTGCAGATTGACAGGTTAATGACCAACTGAAACTGCAGATTGACAGGGTAAATGACCAACTGAAACTGCAGATTGACAGGGTAAATGACCAACTGAAACTGCAGATTGGCAGGGTAAATGACCAACTGAAACTGCATATTGAGAGGGTAAATGACCAACTGAAACTGCATATTGAGAGGGTAAATGACCAACTGAAACTGCATATTGACAGGGTAAATGACCAACTGAAACTGCATATTGAGAGGGTAAATGACCAACTGAAACTGCATATTGAGAGGGTAAATGACCAACTGAAACTGCATATTGAGAGGGTAAATGACTAACTGAAACTGCATATTGAGAGGGTAAATGACCAACTGAAACTGCATATTGAGAGGGTAAATGACCAACTGAAACTGCATATTGAGAGGGTAAATGACCAACTGAAACTGCAGATTGGCAGGGTAAATGACTAACTGAAACTGCAGATTGGCAGGGTAAATGACCAACTGAAACTGCAGATTGGCAGGGTAAATGACCAACTGAAACTGCAGATTGGCAGGGTAAATGACCAACTGAAACTGCAGATTGGCAGGGTAAATGAGCAACTGAAACTGCAGATTGTGAGGGTAAATGACCAACTGAAACTGCAGATTGTGAGGGTAAATGACCAACTGAAACTGCATATTGAGAGGGTAAATGACCAACTGAAACTGCAGATTGACAGGTTAATGACCAACTGAAACTGCAGATTGACAGGGTAAATGACCAACTGAAACTGCAGATTGACAGGGTAAATGACTAACTGAAACTGCAGATTGGCAGGGTAAATGACCAACTGAAACTGCAGATTGGCAGGGTAAATGACCAACTGAAACTGCAGATTGGCAGGGTAAATGACCAACTGAAACTGCAGATTGGCAGGGTAAATGACCAACTGAAACTGCAGACTGACAGGGTAAATGACCAACTGAAACTGCAGATTGGCAGGGTAAATGACCAACTGAAACTGCAGATTGGCAGGGTAAATGACCAACTGAAACTGCAGATTGGCAGGGTAAATGACCAACTGAAACTGCAGATTGGCAGGGTAAATGACCAACTGAAACTGCAGATTGGCAGGGTAAATGAGCAACTGAAACTGCAGATTGTGAGGGTAAATGACCAACTGAAACTGCAGATTGTGAGGGTAAATGACCAACTGAAACTGCATATTGAGAGGGTAAATGACCAACTGAAACTGCAGATTGACAGGGTAAATGACCAACTGAAACTGCAGATTGTGAGGGTAAATGACAAACTGAAAATGCAGATTGAGAGGGTAAATGACCAACTGAAACTGCAGATTGACAAGTAAATGACCAACTGAACTGCAGATTGACAGGGTAAATGACCAACTGAAACTGCAGATTGGCAGGGTAAATGACCAACTGAAACTGCAGATTGGCAGGGTAAATGACCAACTGAAACTGCAGATTGACAGGGTAAATGACCAACTGAAACTGCAGATTGAGAGGGTAAATGACCAACTGAAACTGCAGATTGGCAGGGTAAATGACCAACTGAAACTGCAGATTGGCAGGGTAAATGACCAACTGAAACTGCAGATTGGCAGGGTAAATGACCAACTGAAACTGCAGATTGACAGGGTAAATGACCAACTGAAACTGCAGATTGAGAGGGTAAATGACCAACTGAAACTGCAGATTGACAGGGTAAATGACCAACTGAAACTGCAGATTGAGAGGGTAAATGACCAACTGAAACTGCATATTGAGAGGGTAAATGACCAACTGAAACTGCAGATTGAGAGGGTAAATGACCAACTGAAACTGCAGATTGAAAGGGTAAATGACCAACTGAAACTGCAGATTGAGAGGGTGAATGACCAACTGAAACTGCAGATTGACAGGGTAAATGACCAACTGAAACTGCAGATTGGCAGGGTAAATGACCAACTAAAACACGAGTTAAATTGGTGAATTACAGGGGAGACAATCCCGAGGTTTATTAGTCTCGCGCTATCATATATTTACTTCACTCCCTGCTTCAACACCTCAAAAGGGTTGGACAGGTGAAACAAAAAAGATGAGTGCATCTTGATTAAAAAAACATCCAAATGAAACTACGTAAAAAAATTGCACCACAATGCTAGAGAGCGTAAAACACTAGAAGAAAAATGTTTGAACATAGGTCTATTTGTATGCCAAATAAATTTAAGCATGTCAAGCAAAGCAAAAATTTCAAAGACAGAAGAAAGCAATTTACTAAAATTTTATACATACTCCCATAATATAACAATAAGAATCAATAGATATATGAAGAGCAATTTGTAACTAATATCGACATTATGGGCACAAATACATAATTACTACTATAAACCAGTAAGTCGTTATTTCTAAAGCTCTACTTATATGATCGCTCCCTCGTGAAATATCGTTCAATTGAATGGGCAGAATTGCCTCCTCGTTGGCCGCGGGTCGACTATGGCCCAATCAAGTGCCTAGAGTGCCCAATTTAACGGACCTAAAGTAGCGTATTTCAAAACTAACGCTTTAAAAGTAACGTTTGTTAATTAGCGAACCGAAGTTAAACTGGAAAAATGTGCCCAAGGCGAAATGATATCAGACTGATGAAATTCATAAGCTTTAATTTATATCTTAAGTTTCGTTGTCATTATTGTCCATGTTCGCATGCATATGAAATCAATAAAAAAGTTGTGACACGATTAGGCTAGCTGAGATTCAAATAAGATCAATCAATTATTTCCGAAGGTCATATCAACGGTTCCAATACATATACTGTGCAATAATGTAGCCACTCTCTTAGTAAAAAATAATTATAAGAATAAAAGCGATCTCAAAAATTTAATCGGAGTCAGAAAGGCGAGCTTATAAAAAAAGGTATAGATAATTGAGTCAAGCACAAGGGTTTGTCTGTACACGGTGTTCACAATGCGAATTTGTACAATTATGCATCGCATGCAACTACAAATACTGATTGTTTAACTGCAGTTAGCTTCCTTTTAGCAATTAGATGTAAGCTACTGACAATGAATTTTTGCGAGTAGTATAAATAGTATTTTTTGCTATTCTTTAAAAAAGAAACCACAGAGCCAACGTCGAAATCAAAGAAATCAGGCGCGAGAAAATTCTTGAGACCATAGGAAGTAAAAAAACAAAAAATGGAGGATTGGAATCAGATTTCCACTCCTCGCATGAGCTGCGCATCTAGCTGGATCTTATAGTCTTTCAGCGAGTCCAGCAGGCCCAGTAACTGATCGCGAAGCGAAGGATCGCGCATGAAACTGCCCGGCTCGTAAAATTGGCCAGCCTGGGGACTCTCCGATAGCAGAGACAGCCACAATGCCAGGTGCCGATCGCGCAGCCCGACGCACAGCCACACCTGCCAGGCGGGAGTCGGCAAGATTGGTTGCTAAGTTGATATATCACGTAGGCTGACTGATTGACAGGTAAGTTGGTTGATAGGCAGGTGATTTCACTAATAGGGTAGGTGATTTGATTGATTAGGTAGATGATTTAATTGATAAGGTAGATGGTTTGATTGATTTGATATGTGATTTGATTGATAAGGTATTTGATTTGATTGATTTGGTAGGTGATTTGATTGATTAGGAAGATGATTTGATTGATTAGGTAGGTCATTTGATTGATTAGGAAGATGATTTGATTGATTAGGTAGGTGATTTGATTGATTAGGTATTTGATTTGATTGATTAGGTAGGTGATTTTATTGATTAGGTAGGTGATTTTATTGATTTGATATGTGATTTGATTGATTAGGTAGGTGATTTTATTGATTAGGTAGGTGATTTTATTGATTAGGTAGGTGATTTTATTGATTTGATATGTGATTTGATTGATTAGGTAGGTGATTTTATTGATTAGGTAGGTGATTTGATGGATTAGGTATTTGATTTGATTGATTTGGTAGGTGATTTGATGGATTAGGTATTTGATTTGATTGATTTGGTAGGTGTTTTGATTGATTAGGAAGATGATTTGATTGATTAGGTAGGTGATTTGATTGATTAGGTGGGTGATTTGATTGATTAGGTAGGTGATTTTATTGATTAGGTAGGTGATTTTATTGATTAGGTAGGCGATTTTATTGATTAGGTAGGCGATTTGATTGATTAGGTAGGCGATTTGATTGATTAGGTAGGTGATTTTATTGATTAGGTAGGCGATTTGATTGATTAGGTAGGCGATTTGATTGATTAGGTAGGCGATTTTATTGATTAGGTAGGCGATTTGATTGATTAGGTAGGTGATTTGATGGATTAGGTATTTGATTTGATTGATTTGGTAGGTGATTTGATGGATTAGGTATTTGATTTGATTGATTTGGTAGGTGTTTTGATTGATTAGGAAGATGATTTGATTGATTAGGTAGGTGATTTGATTGATTAGGTGGGTGATTTGATTGATTAGGTAGGTGATTTTATTGATTAGGTAGGTGATTTTATTGATTAGGTAGGCGATTTTATTGATTAGGTAGGCGATTTGATTGATTAGGTAGGCGATTTGATTGATTAGGTAGGCGATTTTATTAGTAGGCTAGGTTGGTTGATTGATAGGATAGGTAGGCTGATTGATAAGATAGGTAGGCTGATTGATAATATAGATAGGTAGGCTGATTGATAAGATAGGTAGGCTGATTGATAAGATAGATAGGTAGGCTGATTGATAAGTTAGGTAGGCTGATTGATAAGATAGGTAGGCTGATTGATAAGATAGATAGGTAGGCTGATTGATAAGATAGGTAGGCTGATTGATAAGATAGGTAGGCTGATTGATAAGATAGATAGGTAGGCTGATTGATAATATAGATAGGTAGGCTGATTGATAAGATAGATAGGTAGGCTGATTGATAAGATAGGTAGGCTGATTGATAAGATAGATAGGTAGGCTGATTGATAATATAGTTAGGTAGGCTGATTGATAAGATAGATAGGTAGGCTGATTGATAATATAGATAGGTAGGCTGATTGATAATATAGATAGGTAGGCTGATTGATAATATAGGTAGGCTGATTGATAAGATAGGTAGGCTGATTGATAAGATAGGTAGGCTGATTGATAATATAGATAGGTAGGCTGATTGATAAGATAGGTAGGCTGATTGATAAGATAGGTAGGCTGATTGATAATATAGATAGGTAGGCTGATTGATAAGATAGATAGGTAGGCTGATTGATGGCGCAGGTGAACAGGTGGCGCAGGGCAGACCTGCAGCTTTCCGTCCTTGCCGAGGCTAGCCGAGTTGTCTATTCTCTTGGCGGAGCGGCAGAACACGGTGGCGGCCAGTTTCCTTCCTGGCTCCATGGTGACCAGCTGGCCCAGGCAGTGGTGCACAGCCTTGTCGATAAAGTCCCACACGTACAGCCGGCGCATGTGGAAGAATCTGGCCGAGCGGAAGCCGATCTGCAGGGCGGTCTCCAGGGCCGGCACCAGGCCGCAGTCGCCGCACAGTAGGAGGGTCAGCTGGTGCAGCGGGCACTCTCGGCCGTGAAAGAATTTCACAACGGCGTTAACAGCGTCGCTGAGACCCTGCTGGGCGGACTCCGAGGTTGCCACCGCGGCGGACGCCGACCCGGACGCGCCCGGCGTCGATGGCGTTGAAGCGCCGCCAACGATGCCGCCGCCGATGCCGACGTCGCCAGTTGTTGTTGAGCCGCGTCGGCTCAAACTGGGACTCCGGCACCGGCTTGGCGGCGTCCTGTAGCCGTCGAAGAATCCGCCGAAACCGCCGCCAACCAGCCCAGGAGGCTCCTCGCTCTGTCCGCGCTCCCTGCCGAGGGTGCCGCCGACGCCGCCGCCACCGGGACCGCCGGACACGGAGCCGGAGGGTCGGCCCGGCCCGGAGGTGCGGAGCAATTCGGCCACCAACAGTCGCTCGGAGCTGCCGTCGTCAACGTCGCGGCCGAGCCAACGGCCGCAGTGGAAGCGATAGACGTGCCCGGTGTAAGCGTTCTGCACCAGGACGAATTCTACGAACCAGCGCGGCGAGATGCCCGCGTTGTCATGCCCGATTCGCAGGGTTGTGAGTCCTCCCAGGTTGGTGTGCTGAAACTGAAACTGCATCTGACCCTTGGGCAGGGCTAGCAGACCGGTGTCGGCCAACTGGCCGTTCAGACAGAACCAGGCCGTAGCCGAAGTGCTGGCGCCACTGTACTTCTTGCCTGACGAAAGTTTGATTTGCAGGGATTCAGGCTTGACATTCGATACTGCATTGAAACATTGTGAGGTTAGGATTGGTTTTTGTGACGTAGGATTTTGATGTGGGATTAGGGATCTAGGATTCTGCTGTGGGATTAGGGATCTAGGATTCTGCTGTGGGATTAGGGATCCATGATTCTGCTGTGGGAATAGGGATCTAGGATTCTGCTGTGGGATTAGGGATCTAGGATTCTGCTGTGGGATTAGGGATCTAGGATTCTGTTGTGGGATTAGGGATCTAGGATTCTGCTGTGGGATTAGGGATCTAGGATTCTGCTGTGGGATTAGGGATCCATGATTCTGCTGTGGGATTAGGGATCTAGGATTCTGCTGTGGGATTAGGGATCCATGATTCTGCTGTGGGATTATGGATCTAGGATTCTGCTGTGGGATTAGGGATCCATGATTCTGCTGTGGGATTAGGGATCTAGGATTCTGCTGTGGGATTAGGGATCTAGGATTCTGCTGTGGGATTAGGGATCTAGGATTCTGCTGTGGGATTAGGGATCTAGGATTCTGCTGTGGGATTAGGGATCTAGGATTCTGCTGTGGGATTAGGGATCTAGGATTCTGCTGTGGGATTAGGGATCTAGGATTCTGCTGTGGGATTAGGGATCTAGGATTCTGTTGTGGGATTAGGGATCTAGGATTCTGGTGTGGGATTAGGGATCCATGATTCTGTTGTGGGATTAGGGATCTAGGATTCTGCTGTGGGATTAGGGATCTAGGATTCTGCTGTGGGATTAGGGATCCATGATTCTGCTGTGGGAATAGGGATCTAGGATTCTGCTGTGGGATTAGGGATCCATGATTCTGCTGTGGGATTAGGGATCTAGGATTCTGCTGTGGGATTAGGGATCCATGATTCTGCTGTGGGATTAGGGATCTAGGATTCTGCTGTGGGATTAGGGATCCATGATTCTGCTGTGGGATTAGGGATCTTGGATTCTCATGTAGGATTGAGGTAAAAATCTAATTTTGGATTACAGATGCTCTAGGGATTTTCGATCAAGTATTTTGGATTAGTATTGTTAATCTTATTTTAGTGCAACAAAATAATTCTGAAAACTCGCTCACTCAGTTAGTCTAGCTAGATGAAGAAAATAATGTTTAAAAAATGATAAAAAATGTGCTCTAGTTTTCTGCGCATAAATAATTAACTGCCACATTGTAAGAGATAGAGCTGGAGCATCAGGTGGGCATATGCAAGATGATTCTACAGAATTTTTTCATACAATACACCAAATGCTAACTATAAGGTTAGGATAACATATTTAGAATTTATTTTTGAACCGTAGCATTTAGGATATCCCCCCAGATGAGAGGAAGCAAGGACAAGCTACAGCACAATTGGAGCATTGTCTTCGGGTCAACTGTCGCGCAATATGATGCCTCAGTCGGCAAAGATCAGTCGGCCGATCTAAGAATATGCGAAACACAGGGTTAGGCCTCACTAAGTAAATGTACAAGATAGAGAGATATTCTTTGGACTTCTAGGGTGCCTGATCAAAGGGGCCAAAGCAAAAAAAGACAGTTTCATTAAGGCTCTAGCCAAGCGTGAGCCAGAGAAGGGCTATCACTTTCGGGAACGTCTGGACCAATGTCCCTCCATCCTTCTGCCTCCTCGCCCACCGCCTTATGGTCAGCCACCCACACACCAATTAATTAGTGACCGCAGCCTGGTCGCCTTACCTGTCTCCTCCATCCAACCCTATCCTACTCATGCCCGGCATTGACTGGCCTTAATTTCGTGCCAAGAAGGAAGCAGGGAATGTTTCACGAAAAAGTCAAGGAGGAGAAAAATAAAAGAATAGATTTTGAGGTCCGTATTGATGATGCTTTTTCACAAGTCGAGAAGCCTTTCTATTTTTAGTTACTTTGGGAACGAAATTCAGTTGGCTTACGTAAAAGCTAGCCAATGTACAGACTGCTATATACTTAAGAAGACTTAAACAATATAATTTTCGATACATATAGGCTAATTTGGAAAAAACAGCTACTCCAGCTAAAGTAGAAGATAAACTAGCTAATGGTTTTTCGATACATATAGGGTATTAAGATTTCCGGACGTATCAGTCGATTAAAAACGATTCGGCAATCGAATAATACAGTTCAATATTTATTTTAACACATATCGGGTGCTGAAAATATTTTAAACTAAAGCGACATCGCCTCAGATAACCTAAATTTAAATATTCGATACATATCGGAATACCAAACATATTTTTAAGTTTAATCAATTATAACTCACCAGAGTAGATAAATACCCGGTAGAGCATGGTAGTAGATGGCAGACTCAAACTGAACGAAAAATAATCAACGGCATTGAGCGACAACAGATGAAAGAGGAATTGCTCGCGCTCCTCTTCGCAGCGCAGGAAGGCGAATCGTTTATACAACTCTCTGAGCAGCTGAGAGTCGCTGAGTAGCCGTTTGATGTGAGCATGCAGCAGCTTCTTCTCCAGGGCTAGCCGGACAAATGCTCTAGATTTGCCAACGTCGGTGTGAACCTCTTTTAGTTGGCGGACCAAGTGAATGTCATCCAATAGATTAACTGGCGGCTGGCCAAATACCCCGGCTAGGTCGCCGCTGCGCACGCCTCCTCCGCGTGATCGTTTCAAGGACGAATAGAGGTCGCGGCGCACAGCCGCGTCCGGTTGGCCAGACGGGCTACTAGTCTCTGATTTTTGGGACGGAGTTTTTAAGTATCTATAATTATAATTAGCCTCATAAGTGCTTATCAGATTCAGAGTTAGAAGCCCAAGCCAAAACGCGAACTAATTGGGTCGACTAGAAAGGAATGACAAGATAGTGGATTAATGACTAGTCTCAGACCAACTGAATGGTGGGGTTATGACCAGTGTGATGATAATTTGATTACTTTATGACTAGTTTCAAATTAACACGAAGGACAATGACAAGAATCATAAGAGCTGGAGAATTAATTAAATTACTAGAATGAGAAGCAATTAGTGCGACTAAAAACGATCATTAAACTTTAAAGATTATGAAGCCCAGTTAATTCGGTTGAAATATTAGGGTAAATCGACATAACAAAAACACCACGACAAAATATAAGTTTGTAAAAATAAATATTATTTGACACTTGCCTAAAACACGGGCAAATACTCAAACGTTTAGCCAAGCCTTAACTACACTACCATTAGTAGCAATGTTAGTAAAGTTAAACTGAATTTGTTACTGATGCAATAAAGGCAATTTACTCAAAAGCATTTTTTAAACTAACCATCACACACAACTTGCAGTGATAAATATTCAAGCACTAAAACAACGATAAGTAAATTATAAAGGGCTAGAGAAGTTGTTATAATTAGACTAAAACGTGAAATTATAAATACTACTTATTATTTAAAACAGTTAGTAGTCAGAAAATATATAATTATTAAGCAATGTTTTACAAAAAGTGCATTTCCGACAAGTAAAGTGCAACCTCGGAGCCCGCTTTTAAGTGCATGCAAAAAACATGCAAAATTACAATAGAAAAAATATTTTAACCAATCCTTAAAAACTGACCGTTGAAAAATTTGAACACAGAGTATTGATCCATGCCCATATTGGTAAGGGCCTCTTTAACACGATGCCTAATAGGGCTGGCCTCTGCAAATAAACATGTTGTTTTTCTTTTAATATTACACACAAGAAAATAGAGAATTGGTTGGTCGCGATTTACACATGAAATGAAAAGTGAATAGTAATAGTTTAAGTTATAAAACTACTTTCATAACCTTCTCTATGCTATTGAGCTAAAATGCGAGAAAAAAGTGTTTCAAATACATTAAAGCAAAGATTTAAATTGCGTTTATTTGAAATAAAACAAAAAAGCAGTAAGATGATCAATTTGTGTCTTTAAAGTACACAAATTTATTACCCTAGTGACGGAAAAAATTACTGTCAAAGAAAATCAAAGTTTAACTAATTTTTTTTGTTCGCATCTAAAGGCCTCGCACTGCTGTTCAGTCCATGGACTCTCAGCTACCCCAACTGATGCTGGCACCTATTTAACACTAGAGAAGCAATGCAGAGTGTCTTGCTAAAGAACGCAAATTGTTCCAGTAGAGTCGAAAATCGAACCCCCGACCTTCAAGTCTTGAGTCCGACGCCCTAACCACTAGGCTGCAACATCTCAAAACATTTTAACAAAACAAATTCGTTCTATTTTTAAATATAAATGATTTAATATTTCAATCAAAATGCTTTTCATTTTGAAAGAGTTTACTTGATAAAACTGCGCACTGCACATACCGGGATTGAGTTGGTGCACCCTCTGAGGCTGGGGAATCTGGCGCCTTAGTCGGCTCAGTTCCATCTCGCGGCTATAAAACAGGTTCAGGTGGGACCACAGGGCCGACTTGCCGTGCCGGCTGCTCAAACCGTGGGACCAGATGCGCTCAAGAAGGTCGCACAGGCCGGCAACCAGAGTGTTCTCTTCCACGCCGCTGAGTTCGATATCCGTGTGGCCGAGCTCCAGGGCCTCGTGGCCCATCTTCTCAACCACCATTCGCTTCGTCTGGAGCGGAACGACACGGATGGATTAGATAGATTGAGAATAGATTAGTTAGACTGTGGGTAGGTTAGGAAGACTGGGGGCAGATTAGGCAGATTAGGTATGCTGGGAGTAGATGAGGTACATGGGGGTAGAGTGTTAGACTGGGGTAGATTAGATAAACTGGGGTAGATTAGATAAACTGGGGGTGGATTAGATAAACTGGGGGTGGATTAGGTAAAATGGGGGTGGATTAGGTAAACTGGGGGTGGATTAGGTAAACTGGGGGTGGATTAGGTAAACTGGGGGTGGATTAGGTAAACTGGGGGTGGATTAGGTAAACTGGGGGCGGATTAGGTAAACTGGGGTGGATTAGGTAAACTGGGGGTGGATTAGGTAAACTGGGGGTGGATAAGGTAAACTGGGGGTGGATAAGGTAAACTGGGGGTGGATTAGGTAAACTGGGGGTGGATTAGATAAACTGGGGGTGGATTAGATAAACTGGGGTAGATTAGATAAACTGGGGGTGGATTAGGTAAACTGGGGGTGGATTAGGTAAACTGGGGTGGATTAGGTAAACTGGGGGTGGATTAGGTAAACTGGGGGTGGATAAGGTAAACTGGGGGTGGATTAGGTAAACTGGGGGTGGATTAGGTAAACTGGGGGTGGATAAGGTAAACTGGGGTGGATTAGGTAAACTGGGGGTGGATAAGGTAGATTGCGAGAATAGTACTGGTAGCTAGATTGGGGTACATTGGTTAGACTGGGGTAGACATTGGCTAGATTAAATAGATTTGGAGTAGATTAGGTGGACTGGAGTAGATTAGGTGTACTGGAGTAGATTAGGTGGACTGGAATAGATTAGGTGGACTGGAATAGATTAGTGGACTGGAGTAGATTAGGTGGACTGGAATAGATTAGGTGGACTGGAATAGATTAGGTGGACTGGAATAGATTAGGTGGACTGGAGTAGATTAGGTGGACTGGAATAGATTAGGTGGACTGGAATAGATTAGGTGGACTGGAATAGATTAGGTGGACTGGAATAGATTAGGTGGACTGGAATAGATTAGGTGGACTGGAATAGATTAGGTGAACTGGAATAGATTAGGTGGACTGGAATAGATTAGGTGGACTGGAATAGATTAGGTGGACTGGAGTAGATTAGGTGGACTGGGAAGCATACAAACCCATGTGGAAACCAGCTATTTAGGTGAGGAGATATAGAGCCGAATATGGCCCAACCCACCTTGCTTTTGCACTCTTTGAGCAGGGCTTCAACAAACTTCCAGTTGGTCTGGGCCATGACGGAGGGCGCCATGTCGGACAGGTTGGGCTGGCGTAGAGATTTAACCCGATTCTCCTGCATGTACTTCTGCCGTGGCGGGGCGATGGGGTTGATAGAATATGAGTATTAATAGGCTGCCTACTATTAGTAGCGTAAATTGCGCGGTTGTGGATTTTATAACCCTACTTTATTATCTACATTATCTACAACAAGGTATAAATCAAAGAATCTATAAACTAATCAGCAATGGGGTTCACATGCAATCACAAGCAATGGAATACTCAAGGTAACAAAGCTGGGGGGGTTTATTCATATTTAAAACTATTTCATACATTTTGGCAGTGATCATAATACTTATTCCGCAAAGAAATAAAAAGGGCATATAAATGCGATATAAAATACTTTATCTGATATGTCAATCGATGTGATGCAAGTCAATATTGTCATGCAAATCAACTCGAAATGTTTTTAAGTCATGCACACAGACACCAGCAGACCGAAACAAAGACTATAAAAAGCTAACACTTAAAAAAAATCAAAGGCTAAAGGTAAACATAGGTAATATTAATAAATTCAGACGAAATGTTTTTTGCATAATAACTTCCGAGACTTCTATTAGATCAGGACCTTATTTTTTGTCTTAAAAATTTGTTGCAACTGTTATTTAAGTGAATAATTTTTCATAACTAGGCTAACTTTGAAAATTTCACCGATATGTATAGAAAAATCTAAATTTTATACAATTTAAAGCAACAAAATCAGCGAGAGGTCATTGCACGGAGTTAATAGAGGAATAAAAAATTACACAGAACAACTGAGAAAGCAATCAAACAAGAGGATGAAAACGTTTGGCGACACAAAGCACAACTTACAATCCACATTTTTGCATGCTTTTCCGCCAACTCCTTCTGCATCGGAATTGAGAAAATAGTATTGAAATATTATTACTTTTGTTTGATAATAGTAAAACTTAAGTGTTAAAAATCGCCTTGTATAATGTATAATGTAATAATTTGGCCCAATTGTGCCAAATGTACAGCCAGTAAACTAAAGGCTGTGTACACAGTCAAATAGGCAGGATTTCTACCCCAGCTAATCCTGACATCCATTTTACTGGCCTGTGAAATAATCTATCCCCTCAATATATTGAAATATATTGCATGCATAAACGAAGAAACCGATTCTAACAAAAACACAAATATTTCCTAAAACAACTAGAAATGCCAACTGGTCAGAAAAACTCTGCGAGTCAGAACAGAACTTAATAGCATGCCTGTCCGATTAAAGTGTGACACTAACTAATATTTACAGCTTTGCAGTGCGGACCTCTGTAAAATCGACCTGTATTGCATAGTTATATGGAATTTGTATAAGAATTGCCAGCCTAACTCACCTCGCGCCGTTCGGACAGAATCTTGAGATGCTGCACAGCTCGAACGCGCTGATTGACTCGCTTGATTCGTTTTAAATCTTTGGCCTGCAATAGGCCCGGATAATGCGAGCCCAACGGTCGGTGACGCAGGAAGTCTTCGTTAAGCTTGCCCAGCTGACCGGGCACCCGATCAGCGTGCTGCCAGCCAGAAGGAAAGCCTTCCAATAGGTGCGGCGCAAGGCACTGGGTGTCCGGGTAGCGTCGCTTCTCGACTAAGCTCTCTGAAGATTCAGAACAATTCATAGAATTTATATAACTATATTCTTGTATTTCTACTAACAGTAGTTGAAGCAAGCTAACTATGTATAAATAGTTATTCTGTTCATGACAGTTGAGCAAGTCGCGATGGCCGAGTGGTTAAGGCGTTGGACTCGAAATCCAATGGGGTTTCCCCGCGCAGGTTCGAATCCTGCTTGCGACGAAATATTTTTTCATTGACGACTTTCTAGGAAACGCATACAAATTAAGCCCAGACGTTAGCTTAAAAATACTCTTTTTAGTATTTCTTTTTCAAAGCTAACTAAGCTAATGAAGGGTGAGAGAAAACGTTTCATGACTGCATATTAATTGCATACACACAGGAACAGATTACATAAAAGGCAAAAAATGTATTTGCTTCATACTCCAACCCAGCCCTTTGGGCTATGTCCAGAATATTTTCTCAGTATAAGATCAGCCAATAAATTACAGCTCACGATGGGATGTCGAGCTGGAGCATGGCATCCCAATGAGCCGGGATCTAGGATGAAATGATAGCGAAAGGGAGAGGAAAAATCGGCCCAGTTCCCATGCTCCTGTCTTCCCATCTCATCACCCAGTAGTCAAAAGTAAGAACGCCAGTTTCGAGAAATGAATAGTTGCCTTTATGAGCAAAGCAATCAGACAAATTCTCATGCCTATTATTATATTGGTCCTAAATCCCAACGCTGAGGATAGCCGCGCCCAACATTTATCAGCATTTGCGACTTCGCGATATACATCTGATTGCTGATATATATTTATACCACAGAGGAATTTATGAAAATGGGTTAATTTTAGGTCTATCGACGCTATCTGGAATCAGGAGTTCGTAGAAAATCTATGCGAAAAAAAATTAATTTCTCCACCCACGATATAATGAACCGCTGTATGGCTAATTAAACCGTATAAATTTAACAATTTTCGAAACATATCGGATCAGAAAACCTTGGCTATTATATTTTCAATTAGCTAAAATATTGTACATGAGTTCAGTTTTTCGATACATATCGGGAGCAAGTACTGCGATTTTCTTCATAACTGTTTTAGAGAAGCTACAGATTTTACATTACCTATTATTTTACCTATTATATTAACTATTTTATATTACCAAGCCTAAGCCTAAATAGGTGTTAATAAAATTCTTTTTTTTATTAAGCTATACAAATTTCCGACCCATCCATACTACTTACCTTTCAGCTTATTTAATTAACAAGCTAAACGTGATCGATGAGTCAGCAGCTAAGCCGAATGATTCGATCGAACTAAACTAGACTTTGCTTCGCGCTTCATCTGATGGAAAGCAGAAACTGGGAGGCCAATTCTAACTTAAAGAGACCAGTTGTACGGTCAGATACGCACACTACGGGGGACAAGGCAGAGGAACTTAGGAAGGAAAGGTTTAAGGGATAATTATTAAGCAGAATTCTCAGGGCAGAATGGCCACATTGAATCGTTATCATCTAGCACAAAGTTAAACAGGGAATTTTCATCGCCATCCTGTAAATAGTGTAGGAAAGCACTTCTTTCAGCAAGAAACTGTGGATCATGGATCTGCGCTAATTGGATTTGACAGGATTTGACGCGGGCAAATAGTCAGCTTATTATAGTAGCAATGTATACTATTACAGACAAGTGGCACACAATAATCCCCTTTGCAATTCCATTGGAATGCGGCTCGAAATGGCTACATATCTAGACGGCTAAAAGCGCACTGTACAGTCGGACTTTTCTACCAGCTGTCGATGAAAACCCGGCATAATCTTTCATTTGGACCCCCCACGGCCAATCCCTCTGCTTTGGTCTAGCGGCTGATTCTCGTCCTAACACCCGCAGCCACCAGTTGACCCGACCTGGGATGACCTGAACTTTGGCTATTCCCACTTTTATAACTACATATCACTCTCAGCTAATCTCAGCTAGTGCTGAATACAACACTGACATTTGGTGACAGTAGACCCGCAGCCAGTGAGCATACACACACTCACTCAGACAACTGCCTTGTACATTCTCATTGTCAGGTGGTGTACACCCACTCTCACTATGCCTTAACAGTAGGACTACCAAGCCATTTTGGCGCCCGTTTTATATCAAGGAAGGGATTCCGCCCCCTGAAATTTTTTGGCTGCGCCTGAATGCTAACAGCGTCGGGTGGTGACTGATTGGTTGACAGACTAGGCGAGGCTGTCCTGTGGTTGAGCTGCGCCTAATATTTAGCCTTGATCGGTGAAATTGTAGAATTTAGCGTCGGGGTGTCCATAGTGGCCTAGTTCCACCTGTTGTAGCCCTTGAAGGTCCAGCACTCCGTCTAGATAAAGGTGGGTGACCGCCGAACACGGAGATGATGCATGCACATTCGGGGGACATGATGATACATTTTGAAGGCCAGGCAAGGCCGCACTGAGGCACAGTGCTGATTCGTTTATATGGGTGAATGAAATACACTAGCGCTTATGGGAAAAATCTGACCTTTCGCCAGAACCATTGAATATCTCGGCGGTCTGAAGAGCTGGCGACTTGATTATTGTTTCAGAAGATGCGCAAAAATTTGGCCCGTGTTCTTGAGTTTCGTGTGCCTGCGTTGCTCCGTTCGGTTGCAGCAAAAAATTGTCTAGGGGTGAATCCTCCCTGGTTCTACGTAATCTTATGGGTTGGGCCTTATGGACGTAAATTGCACGACAAGCATTCAAGTATTCTCTCAGCGGCTGCGCCTCAAATGAATGTGGCCTCGCCGCGGATTCGAGCTCAGGGACCTCAGTGCGAGAGTCATACGCGCTAATCGCTCGGTTAATCACACTCTATTGAGGACCAAGACTGTAATTCAGAGTTTTTCGATACATTTCGGGTACATACCGGGCTCGGGCACGGAGGCCACAGGCTGGTAGATCTTCATGCCCATCCGGTCTGCGTGTGGCCCGCCCTCCAGTTTTTGCTGCTGCAGCCTTCTCTGCTCGATTCTATCGTGAAATAGTCTCAAATTTGAGTCCTCCTGATTTGACAGCTTGGATAGAATCTTCAAATCTAACAGAGTGGCGAACATCTGCGTCTCCAGGAATGGCGACAGGAAGGCCAGGTAGGCGTTGGGGAAGTCGTTGACAAAGGCGCTCTTGTCGAACTTGTTCGTGTCCCGTCCGGAGACCATGTCGCTGACGTCCTGCTCGCCGTCCTTAACGTACTTGTCATAGTCCTGGATTGGTGAGGTTGGTGAGATGCAGGCCGATTAACAAATAGCTCATTATATTTTCAACAGTAGTTGCAAGCTTGTAAAGCTTGTCAGAGTCTTATTTAAATCCAGACTTTAATCTTGAAGAGCGGAGTTTTTAGCCTAGCGATTAGAGCGTCGGACTTACGACTTGAAGGTCGGGGGTTCGATTCCTGACTCCACTGGAACAGATTGTGTCCTTTAGCAAGACAATTAACTCTAAATTGCTTCAGTTTACCTAGCTGTAAAATGGGTAACGGCATTAGCTGGAGTAATAGAGGTTTGGTATGGCGTACCCCCAGTCCATGGACTGAACAGCCATGCGCAGCCTTCAGATGCGCCACGCAATAGCTGCGGCTGTGCAGTCGGCTGCACATCTGGCCCGATTGGGGCATTTTTAAGGTACATAATATTTTAATTCCCAAAAACGTTTATATTCCTTAGCTCATTGCTAGATCCCTAAAAATAACCCTTCAGTTCTGAATCCTCTAATGATTTATTTCATTTTCAGATCCCAAATTCAATGCTTATTGCAAAAAAAATCTCAGTAATTTTTTAAGCCAGATTTTTTTCCTTAAGATTAAGGACACCAAAAATTTCCATCCTAACGATGCGTGGCTGAATACAACCAGGCGAGACAACAAACTAGCATAGATCAATGCTACTTCCACAACACCCAGAATAAGAAGTCAGTATTTAGAAATACGAGTCTAGGAAATAGGTAAAGGTCGCAGAGAACATTGCGCAGAATCTCGCCTGCGATGAAAAACTATAGCTAAGAAGACAGGCAAGCAAGAAATTTTCTCTCCTGGAAGTGGCCCTTGATTTTTAAAGTCGCATTTGGCATATTATTATTTTTATAAAGATGAATACTAATCCAGAATAATCCAGCTGTTTTCATAAGTCGATTTTCTTTTATTGCAATTCTTTCTAACAAGCGGAGAATTAGATTTTGTGTAGCATTTTTTGTCTAAAAGCTTGTAAATATTAGTTGACTTCTAATATGGGCCAGATGTACAGCTGTATTGATTTCTTGATTTCTACTGTTCCTATAGACTTTATCTGCAGTCATATTCGAGAATGATGGTCAACTTTATCACAAAATTCTGGCCAAACATTTTCGCTCCCACAATAAATGAAACGGACAGATTGTAGCGAGCTTAAGCCCAGGCCAGTCCGGGTTTGGCCCTACCATGGCCACAAATCAATTTCGACAATTGCTGCAGGCTGAAAACTATAAGAGCGCTATTTTGTACTTTTAACTATTGTGGGATATCAGATGATCAAGGGAGGTTGCGATGTGGGGATATCTCAGAACCAGATACACATAGGATGTGAGTATTGATGAGGATCAGGGAATTATGAGATTTGAGGATATCGGAGAATCGTGGGATCAGAAAAAGATGGGATATGAGGATATCAAAGGGGTCAGGGAAAGATGGAAGATGGAATATAGGATATCTGAGGATCGAGGGAAGATGGGATGTGAGGATATCTGAGGATCGGGGAAGATGGGATGTGAGGATATCTGAGGATCGAGGGAAGATGGGATGTGAGGATATCTGAGGATCGGGGAAGATGGGATGTGAGGATATCTAGAAGGATCGGGGGAAGATGGGATGTGAGGATATCTGAGGATCGGGGAAGATGGGATGTGAGGATATCTAGAAGGATCGGGGGAAGATGGGATGTGAGGATATCTGAGGATCGGGGAAGATGGGATGTGAGGATATCTAGAAGGATCGGGGGAAGATGGGATGTGAGGATATCAAAGGGGTCAGGGAAAGATGGAAGATGGAATATAGGATATCTGAGGATCGAGGGAAGATGGAATGTGAGGATATCTGAGGATCGAGGGAAGATGGGATGTGAGGATATCTGAGGATCGGGGAAGATGGGATGTGAGGATATCTAGAAGGATCGGGGGAAGATGGGATGTGAGGATATCTAGAAGGATCGGGGGAAGATGGGATGTGAGGATATCTGAGGATCGGGGAAGATGGGATGTGAGGATATCTAGAAGGATCGGGGGAAGATGGGATGTGAGGATATCTAGAAGGATCGAGGGAAGATGGGATGTGAGGATATCTGATTATCAGGGGAAAATTTGATAACAGTATATCCCGCTCCTCACCTGCAGCAGGAAGGCAAAGTGGTTGAGGAAAATCTCCCGCATGGCATTGTTGAACTTCAGCATGCCGTGATAGCGCCTCTCGTACATCTCCTCGTCTGGCGAGGCAGACTTTTTTCCCTTTCCTACAATGACCGGAGAGCCGTCACCCTGACTGCCGACGCCGGATGTGGCGGCATTTCCGGAGCTGGCCGCCACGGCCGCTGACAGCCGCTCGGTGAGATTCTCCAGCGACACGTTGGCATTTCTTGCCAGCATGTACACATGCTCCAGAGTGTCGCTGCGGTTGATCGCTTCGGCCGGCGCGGCGGTTGCCACGGCCTCAGACTGCACACTGTGGCGGTAGGAGCTGCGCGTGGAACTCATGCCGCTGTCGGCGTCGAAACTCTGCGATTTGACAATTCCGGCGGCGGGCGCCGGCGCACCGACAGCGATTTCGTCGGCTGCCTGAGCTGCCGGACTCTTGGCATCTCCACTGGGCCCCAACGATAGGCGGGACATCTGCATGTGCTGCTGCTGCTGCTGCTGATATCTGCGCGACCAATCAGGCAAGTCGGCGTCGCACTCGGCAGGATAGGCGCGCAGGATGTTAGTGATCTCCTGCTTCAATTCGCGCTCATTTGGCAGCTTCGGCAAATCGTCTGGTGACTTCACCCGGCGCTGATCGATATAGACAAAGCAGACATTGGCCTGGCAAGGGCGAGGATTGGCGAATCTCAATAGTAGCCTAGGGCCGAACTTGAATAGCGCGTTTATTAACAATCACCTTAACAATAAAATTAATTGCAGGAGGGCTGTGGGCTGCGGCCTGACTTTATCATAGTCAGGCAGTGTACAACTCCCACTGTGCCTTGGAGGTTGGCCCTCAAGGGCGTAACAATAATTGCACGACAAGCCCCCAAGCCTTCTCTCAGCGGCTGCGGCCCAAATGCGAGGCTTGGGCGAGGCCCAAATGAATGTGGCCTCGCCACGGAATCTAGCTCAGGGACCTCGGTGCGAGAATGAGCACATTTTTAACAGTCAAAGGAGAGATAGATATCACCTGATGTAATGGCTGTGTACAGTTTGTGGTTCCATGGACTGGCGGGTTGGGGCTGCCACACCTCTAACTTATGCTGGTAGCCATTTAAATTTTTACAAAGCATTTTCAGTCAGAACAGTTTGTTTGGAGTACAAAGTTTGTCGCAGATGCGAACCCAGGACCCCCGGTGCAAGAGTCGGACGTTTTACCGCACCACCAATTTACTCCCTCTCTAGTCGCAAGCCAACCTCGCTAGGCAGATTGACATCCTCTGGATCTTCGTCCTCGCGCAGGCGCAGTCCCATGACGAATGGCACCGGGGCCTCCAGGAAGTGTTTCAACGAAGCCGGCAATATTGGCACGTACACGTGCGGCCAGACGAATGGGAATAGCAGCGTGGTGATGGCTTCGGCGACTAGGATCAGATTGCGATAGTCTGCAGCATGGGAGAATGGGATTTCATTAGTTCACAGAGCTGGATGTTGCGTCTGAAATGCTGCAAGCGAACTCACCCTCAGAGAACAGCACAACCCGGTACTCCAGCAGCACGCAGGTGTACACCTGCAGCAGATTGTCCAACTGCAGCATGTCAACCAGGTGTCTAAGGCTGAATTCAAACGGCGGCAGCTCGTGCTGGCCCGGACTGTGCGCCAGCAGGTCCCGGTAGACGCCGCGGAAGGCGACAGACCGGCCAGCTGGCGGCAGCGGCACTTCGAACAGCAGATTGTAGATGTAGGACTCCAGCGGCAGCGGTGGCGGCCGGGGCCATCGCACCGCTGACAGCAGGTCCCAGAGCCAGTGCTCAAGCGAGTGCAATAGCGGAGCTCTGGTTAGCAAGCCGACAGCCTTGGCGGCGTACAGCCTGTCCGAGGATTCGCTGTAACAATTCAACGAATGCAAGGACACTGTGTCCATGGCTGCGCGAGATTCGAAGTCGACAAAGCCCGTGGCCCGCTCCTGCGAGTAGATGGACTGCAGGGTGGAGATGGCGCTGGTCACCTGGCTGGCGTTCACCTCCTCGTAATAGATTATGCATACTCCGTGAGCTCTGGTGCCATCCTCGCGAGTAATGAGAAAATGATGAGCCACAGGCTGGGCATTGTCCATACTGCGATCGGTCCGCAAAGTCAAGCCGTGCGGCATTGTCATCTGCGTGTGGAGTTGCAGGTGCGCCACGGTTAAATTCAGCTTAGCTGGGATAGGTATCCGGCGTACAATGCCTGCTTTCTAACAGGCAATGCCCAGATATGAGAGAAGAACCCACAGTTCTAAAACTAGAGTGCCCAGATCTTATCTTACCATAAAATTCAGATCTTAACTTTGACTTAAGAGTGCCCAAATTTAAGCTTAAGAGTGCCTAGATCTTATCCTAGAGTGCTCAGATTTTACCCTAGAGTGCTCAGATCTTACCCTAGAGTGCTCAGATCTTACCCTAGAGTGCTCAGATCTTATCCTAGAGTGCTCAGATCTTATCCTAGAGTGCTCAGATCTTATCCTAGAGTGCTCAGATCTTACCCTAGAGTGCTCAGATCTTACCCTAGAGTGCTCAGATCTTACCCTAGAGTTCTCAGATCTAAGCCAAGAGTGCTCAGATCTTACCCTAGAGTTCTCAGATCTAAGCCAAGAGTGCTCAGATCTTAACCTCGAGTACCCAGATTCTAAAGTCTAACGAATTATTTCCAAATGTCAGATCATTCTTCGAGTCCTTAGTTTGAAATTACGAGTGACAATGTTTAAACGAGTATTCTTAATACATCTAAACGATCTAAACTAGTATATTTCTGAGTATATATTTCTGCTTGATTATAAACTATACAGTTCTGACTAATAAAGAGGAAGCTAAAGGTGCTAGAAGACTTTCCTAAGTTTGATTTTGGACCAATAGTGCCGGATTGCAAAAAACCTGAAAAGCTAGTTACGAAAACGAGTACAATTTCCAAACACTAACCATTGCAACGGAGTCCTTCTCAAACTGATGCCCGGGCGTGTGCTCAGGGAAGTGATGCAAGACTTTGCACTTGTAGCTGCGCTCAAGTGGCGGAGTGCGCAGAAGCTCGGCTTCGGATTCGCCCTCACCTGCGATGCAATGGAAATTAGGCTATATTTACACCGATCTAGTGTATAAAAAGCAGAGCTATTGCACATTACAAAATACTCAACATTACCTGTTGCATTAAAATGCTCTAAGCCCATCTCGAGATCCAAGCCAACAACAAAAAAATAGTCTACAAGATTCTGTGATTCTGCTGGCTCCTCTTCTGCTGCAGATAATGCTTGTTGTTGTTGTTGCTGCTGCTGCTGCTGCTGCTGCTGCCTTTGTGACATATTTGATTTCAATTAAAGCTGAAAAACTTTGTGTCAGGTGCTATTGCCTAGAATACAGGGCCACACCGATCAATATAGCTAGCTAGGTCAGACTTTTTGTGATATTGTAAATAAAAAAAGAGCTCTGTTGTTTTATAATCCATCAACTAAATCACAACTAAATCAAATGATGGACTGCACTGTATAATAAAGATGTAAAATGCCTATTTGGATGGAGTAAGATGGAGTAAGAAACTAGTCAATTATTAGCGCAACTTTGGTTGCAACTTGTGCAAAGTTGTTGTTCAGTAAAGTTTCTAACAAATTTTCTTATATATATTATTTATTGATTACTAATTGTTCTTTGTTACCATTCATAAATGTTATTAATCACAAGTTTAAAGCATTGCAAGTTTATAGTTTTTTTTTTAATTCAAAGTTATAGGCCTGTTTAAAATGCTATTCAATACTACCCACTTAGTACATTTTTTGCACATGGCAGCTTCCAAGTGTATGATGCAGACTTCTGGCCTCCCAGGACCTGTCTTACTGCAGAAAATGTAGTGATATAGTCATTAATTGGCTTAAAATCAGGGCAAACACAGCAAGAAAGCTTGATCACTTTGTCAACCATAGATTTCTGGCCTTGGCACTTTGGGTCACTTTGTCAACTATAAATTAGGGCACTGCTTAATGCTGGTCACTTTGTCAAATATTTGACAAAACAACAGTTGATGAAGTGACTAGGATCTAAACTGCCAACTTTCTCACTTACTCACTATGGGTGAGCTTCATACATGAGCAACACCTGGCCGACCTGGCCAAACCGGCCGGGTGAAACGAGGGCCAAGCAAGGTAAGTCGCAAAAACCAATCAACCAAGCGCAAAAAAACAAAGGGGGGACTAAGGGACAAAAAAGGAAGGCGTGAAGAAAAGGAACTAGGGGAGAGAAAAAGAGAGCAAATGAGAGCAAACTAAGTCGTAAATAGAGCTATGAAACGAACTAAGTCGCAAATGATAGCAAAAACTAAGTCGCACGGGCACGGCTGGCTAAGACTTGGGAGGTTGCGCATGTATGATGAGCTTTAAACCAAAGTTTAAATAAAGAGTTTACAAAAATGTTACTTAGACAGGTATAAAGAATTTAAGCTAGAGGAACATTAGATTGATAGATCTAATAAGTAATTAAGTAATACAAAATTTTTTTTAACATTATAATAACCTGTATACAAGTTTTTTGTTGGTTAATTTATAATAATAGAACTTTTGTTCATCTGAAACTATAAAGCTATCTTACAGTTGCTCAAATATATGTAGCAAGGTTTTAAGAAATATTAAAATAATAACTGATAAAATATAACAGAATAGCATAAATACGAATATGTCTTCAACATCGGGTAGCCAACTTTTTCTTGTTAGGTCTAACAACTGCATAAAGTTTTTATAAAGTTTCATGATGCGCTAAGCGTAGCTAAAACATACTAACTTAAATATGTAACTGTATTAGTCTAACTTAAATTATTGAATTTTATAAATAGAAACAATAGGCCTTGCGCTTTTACGATGTAGGAGCTATTTAGAACCATTTAGGATTCGAAAATGGTTCGTTCAAGCTTCTCTTTGTCTGTTAGGATAATGATTTCTTAAAAAAAGCTTTGTCTTGGAAAAATCACATTTAAGTTAATATAATAACGGAATCAACAGTTAAACAATTGTACAAACGACTCTTTTAAGTAAAAAATCGTTTTTTACTTATAAAAAGAAATAGCCTACCTTTTTAGGAATTAGCACTCTGTTGGAAGTGTTACATATTCTTTTACAGCATCTTAAGTTGTTTCTCGCATTTCGTTATTACAGGGACGAGTAGATACTACGTCAAGAATACTACGTACTAGAATCAATGCGTAGTAACTGGCGTGAGCCCGGACGTCTCACTTGGCTGATACACGCAGGTTGCAGCGAGACTTATCACATGTGCACATAAACGTCTATTCTATGGTGCAATATATCCAAGACAATGGACTCGGTGTGCATGGTTGTTTTTTATAGCAATTTATCATACACATACCTTTTCATTAATGTACGAGTATTAAGTGTAAAATGGTTTTAGAAAATTATTAATCAATAAATCATGCATATTTAAGATGAGACCCTGCACGATTAGATGACACCCTGCTCGTCCAGAGGAGATCATGCACATACAGATGAGACCCATATCCAGAAGCCTATTATGACAACTGGATATACTGGACGAGACTCATATATTCAGATGAGACCCTACTCATTCAGATGAGACCCTACTCATTCAGATGAGACCCTACTCATTCAGATGAGACCCTGCTCATTCAGATGAGACCCTGCTCATTCAGATGAGACTCTGCTCATTCAGATGAGACCCCTACAATTAATGAGATATATGCAACAGTTCGAGCAAAATTTGAAAGAGTCCATGCAGAGAAGTTATTAATTTATGACTTCAACTTTAACAACATGACTTTAAAAAGGCGAGAAAGTTATTTAATGAACTGTTTTCCTAGACTCGTTTACTCATGGTGAAAATGAGTCTATTCGCGCATAAGATTCTCCAGGCTATAATCTTTCGCTTCTCTCTATATTTGGTTTACCTGAGCAGTGAGAACACCTGGTGCTCGCAAGTTTCGGGTAAAGATCATGAGGTGCTAATGCGCATTGGCCAAGCTGCAAATAAGGTGGACTGGATATATAGGCCTGATTGCGTCATTAGTCCATTTTAAGCGCATGCAGCACAATGGGACTGCTGGCTGTCAAGCTGTGTGTGCGGTGTATAAGAAAATATTTATACAATGGGATCTGCAGGGATGTGACAATCTCGCGGTAAATAAAATGGGTTCAATAACTTTGTGTATAAAATGCCAACAAGCGCAGCCTGCAGGCCTCCTAAAAAAAGGTTAAATTTTTAAACAAAAGAATTTTACACTCGCATTGTTTTGATGGCATATGCGCAACTTTCATGAGGACTGAACTGAGGGGGAACAGACCTCACTATTAAATGTCGTCATCATTTAGTACTGCATTTCATATGGGTACGCCAATTGCTAATTGGTGTATAATAAATTACATTAGCACAACTGCTAATTGGGTATATTCAGATACCGTTGTGTAATACGAATAATTGACTATTACCCTCGTATGATCAATAATGACATAACATAAACTAGTTTTTAAGCTATATTTGGTTCACACATCACAGCCAAGTCAGTCAAAATAAACATGATTCTCTCGAATGCACACACACGCATGCCCAAAAATAAATTGCACGATTAGTCTGTTTCTAAATAAAATTAAAAAAGAGGGATACTTTATTGTATTGGTACTTAAATTTAAGCCACTTTCAGTGTCACATATTGTAGACCAGCGTTGATTTGAGGTATTGCTAGATGATAAATTTTTATCCTTGTGCAGTTCCTTTTTGCTGAAATCCTAAATTTCCCAAAATTCATTGCTTTCCAAAATCCCAATTCACCGAAATCCCGATTCACTGAAATGCCGATTCACTGAGATTCCAATTCATCGAAATCCCAACTCACCAAGAATCCCAGTTTTTTAAATACCATTTTATCGAAATCCCAATTCATCGAAATCCCAATTCATCGAAATCCCAATTCATCGAAATCCCAAATTCATCGAAATCCAAATTCACCTAAAATCCCAATTCATCGAAATCCCAAATTCATCGAAATCCAAATTCACCTAAAATCCCAATTCATCGAAATCTCAAATTCATCGAAATCCAAATTCACCTAAAATCCCAATTCATCGAAATCCCAATTCATCGAAATCCCAGTTCACCGAAATCCGAATTCAACGAAATCCCAATTCACAGAAATCCCAATTCACTGAAATCCCAATTCATTGAAATCCAAACTCACTGATAATCCATTTTTTAATCCCAATTTATCAAAATCTCAATTTATTGAAATCCTAACTCATCGAAATCCCAATTAATCGAAATCCCAATTCACTGAAATCCCAATTCATCGAAATCCCAATTTATTGAAATCTCAAGTTTTTGAAATCCCAATTAACCAATATTCTAATTACTGAAATCCCAAATCATCTG
This sequence comes from Macrostomum hystrix, assembly GCA_950097015.1. NCBI lineage: Eukaryota > Metazoa > Platyhelminthes > Macrostomidae > Macrostomum > Macrostomum hystrix. The sequence continues at coordinate 706,444 of CATNEN010000025.1, read as the reverse complement.
AATCCCCATTGACCGATATCAAATTCCCATAAATCAGATAATTTACTGATGGATTAGCTAGAATACTATGTATTACCTCTTTTAAGAGCAAAAAATCATAGCAAATAATGAATTTTGCCTATATTATCTTGATATAATGATTTCACACTAGCCTTCTCAGAACCACCTGCCAGGAAGTCAGGAACCAAGGAGAATCTACCGTAATGAAAAAGAACATTGATATGAGTTACACTAGAAAGAATGACATACTACTTGTTTTCTAGGTACAAATACCTAGAGTGAGTTTCTCACAGTGAATACTCACAGTGAGTTTCATCTCAATGTGCATACTTGCAGTTTAGTTTTGCGAGGACTCAGAAGTCGGGTATCGGGGAGGCGGGTAGGTCGGAGTATAGCTGGCCTGCCATTGGTCGGCGTGGTTGGGTGGCGATTGGGGTTGAGTGGCGAATGGGGGCGCGGCCACCCCCAAATAGGCTATTAAAGTGAGCGGTGTAAAGTGAGGCTTTTATCAGTTAAGCTCACCGCAAGCCCAGAACACGCGATAGTACCATTCGTTGAGCACACCCAGGAGCACTTTCATCAGCCATGCCGCGAGAGTCAGCCGCCAGTCCGTTTGAACAGTTTCTCAAGGCCGAGTCCGGCCTCATCCAGCGACTTGGCGGAGACGCTGATGACAGAATCTTCGAGCTGAGCACCTGGGAGGCAGCCGACCGCGACCTTCTGGGCCTGTTCCCCGCCATCTCCAGCGCCCTGTCCGTGCTGGGAGACGAGCCCGCTCGGCTGCCGCTGCGGCTCGAGGCCGCCTCCACTCCGGACGAGACTCGGAGGTCGTCGCCCTGCTCGCTGACCGGCAGCTCCTCGGCCTCGGAGTCGTCGGCCTGCAGCTCGGCGGCTTCGTCTCGCAGCTCGGCGGGCCGCCGGTCGCCGACCGTCCAAAGCCAGACGGCCCGCTGGTGCCGGCCCGGCCTGAAGGACCTTCAGCTGCTCGTCAGCAGGGAGGACGTGGCCAGCATCCCGAGGGCCTCCTCCATCGAGGAGGTGCTGGCGCTGCTCAGCAAGGATGACGTCATCGCCGTGCCCACCCACCACGGCGGCGTCATCCTGTACGAGGTGACCTACCTGGACGACCTGGCGACTCAGCAGCCGCCGACCGTCATCCCGCCGAGTCCGGACGATCCGGCGACTCAACTGAGCCCGGAGGTGTTCAACCTGTTCCTGCAGAACGAGGAGCTGCTGGGCAAGTACCAGGAATCGGTTCTGGCCCTCCAGCCCGGCCTGATGTGCTAGGGCCCGCATTTCCTGCAGCATTATTCTCAGCTAAAATGCAATCCTCTTATTTATAAAATTTTTGTTTAGTTTTCTTTGCATTTCTCTTTAAAAACTTTCCCACGCGATAGCTATTATTTTATGAGTTGTTACGGAACCCAAGGACAGTTTTCAGCTTTCATCTGCTGCATTGGCTGAAGCTGGTGTTTCTGTTCATTTAATCTAGATGTTTTACTGCCGCATTCTTGTTTGTTTAGTGTAGCTAGTTTAGCTTTTCTGTTTGTTTCTTTCCAGACTTTTCAAGGCGTATCTGTTTGTACTTTTATTTAAACTCGAACCCATTTCAGCATAGAAAGCCGGTTATAATCTAGTAAGCTGTACTTTTCGACTGCAGTTTATATAATAATGCCACCTGTATTGCCCCCTGTCCCTTAGCTTGTTAGCCTTTGTCCGTTTTTACGTAATGCAGATGTTGTTTAAAATCAGTGCCACAATTGCGTGAATGCGACATTTTATGTTCTTTTTAATGCAAAACATGCCCTCCATTTAACAGAAAAATATCGAAAACTTTACAGAAGTAGTAAGTACTTGTCGTTCATTACTATATAATATATTCGTTCGTATGTGTGTGAGCATGTTTATAGAGCATGTACATTTGTGCAGGCTGTTGCGTTCATTAGCCACTACAGGTATTTCACTATTTTTAGTAGAACATAATTCAGAAAATGATCAAAACTGAAAGGTCTTTATTGTTTTTCGTTTCTTTAAACAGTAGAGTGAATATGAATTTACACAGCGATGTTAGATACTTGTACTTGTCACCAGGGTCCTCGACAAGAATCGTTGAATATCTCGACGATGCTGACGTCCGGACGGCTGTTAAAAAATATCACATTTAACAAAATGTAAGAGTTAAGAAAACCGAGAAGAAAAAGCAGCGAAGAGTACTGTCACGTTATAGATTACAATCATTACAATCATAGATTACAATCATTACAATCATAGATTACAATCATTAAAATCATAGATTACAATCATTACAATTGTAATTTTTACCTAATATGTTTTAGCAGAAGAAAACGGAGGTTGTGTAGATATAGGAGAGGCAGAAGAGATGGGAGAAGAGGGAGGTAGAGATAAGAGAAGAGGGAGGTAGAGATAGGAGAAGAGGGAGGTAGAGATGGGAGAAGAGGGAGGTAGAGATAGGAGAAGAGGGAGGTAGAGATAGGAGAAGAGGGAGGTAGAGATAGGAGAAGAGGGAGGTAGAGATGGGAGAAGAGGGAGGTAGAGATGGGAGAAGAGGGAGGTAGAGATGGGAGAAGAGGGAGGTAGAGATAGGAGAAGAGGGAGGTAGAGATAGGAGAAGAGGGAGGTAGAGATAGGAGAAGAGGGAGGTAGAGATATGAGAAGAGGGAGGTAGAGATGGGAGAAGAGGGAGGTAGAGATAGGAGAAGAGGGAGGTAGAGATGGGAGAAGAGGGAGGTAGAGATAGGAGAAGAGGGAGGTAGAGATAGGAGAAGAGGGAGGTAGAGATAGGAGAAGAGGGAAGTAGAGATAGGAGAAGAGGGAGGTAGAGATAGGAGTAGAGGGAGGTAGAGATGGGAGAAGAGGGAGGTAGAGATGGGAGAAGAGGCCTAGGAGGTAGAGATGGGAGAAGAGGGGGTAGAGATGGGAGAAGAGGGAGGTAGAGATGGGAGAAGAGGGAGGTAGAGATAGGAGAAGAGGGAGGTAGAGATAGGAGAAGAGGGAGGTAGAGATAGGAGAAGAGGGAGGTAGAGATATGAGAAGAGGGAGGTAGAGATGGGAGAAGAGGGAGGTAGAGATAGGAGAAGAGGGAGGTAGAGATGGGAGAAGAGGGAGGTAGAGATAGGAGAAGAGGGAGGTAGAGATAGGAGAAGAGGGAGGTAGAGATAGGAGAAGAGGGAAGTAGAGATAGGAGAAGAGGGAGGTAGAGATAGGAGTAGAGGGAGGTAGAGATGGGAGAAGAGGGAGGTAGAGATGGGAGAAGAGGCCTAGGAGGTAGAGATGGGAGAAGAGGGGGTAGAGATGGGAGAAGAGGGGTAGAGATGGGAGAAGAAGGAGGTAGACATGGGAGAAATGAAAATAGACGTTGGAGAAAGGAGAAGAGGAGTTAGATCGATAGTACAATAAAGTAAACATGGGACAATACTCTAGTGGTGTCAAGATAATGAACAGTAGTTGTCTCAACAGGGGTGGCCTTAGAGTTAAATAAGCAGCGAATTATAGTAGTATAGTGATGTTAAGAGGCAAATCTTGTGCAATTAAATGTTCTTATCCTTCTCAATTATTATAAGCGTTGCATCTCTCCTCGTATCTATAGATAGTAACCTAAGCGTAATACTACGAGTGTAGTATCCATAAAATTACGTAAAAACAAATCCCTCAAAAGGTTAAGATACATGTCTACATAGGCACAATGTATATAATGCCATATAATCAACAGGTATAATAATGTGCTCGATAGGCCAGGTTAAGCCACAATGGGAAAAGCGCAACCCTATATAGCAACTAGAATTTCTTAGATGTTTTATCCGATTTTAGAGCTATCTCGCATGCGTCTGAGGAGAGAGCTAGGCTTAACTATTGGTTGTGACGGTTACGTAACACGTGACAAGATTCGTTTGAGAATACACTGATCCTGTGTAATGATACGATTTTTTTGCCGCTAGGTAATTCTGAGCTGTAATAAATAACTAGGCAACAAATGGCGATAGTTTTTGGCCCATTCGGTAAGCAGAGAGCATTGAGTACTGCAATTAAAATAGATGACGACTATTAAAATTTATAGGATTGCGGGCTTGTCAAAGTGATGCCTGTCAATCAGTTGGGCTTGTCAAATTATTCTAGACACTGTCGATCAGATGGGAAGAGAGCTAGATGGGAAGAGGGCTAGATCGGAAAAGGGCTAGATGGGAAGAGGGATAGATGGGAAGAGAGCTAGATGGGAAGAGAGCTAGATGGGAAGAGGGATAGATGGGAAGAGGGCTAGATGGGAGGAGGGCTAGATGGGAAGAGGGCTAGATGGGAAGAGGGCTAGATGGGAAGAGGGCTAGATGGGAAGAGGGCTAGATGGAAAGAGGGATAGATGGGAAGAGGGATAGATGGGAAGAGAGCTAGATGGGAAGAGAGCTAGATGGGAAGAGGGATAGATGGGAAGAGGGCTAGATGGGAGGAGGGCTAGATGGGAAGAGGGCTAGATGGGAAGAGGGCTAGATGGGAAGAGGGCTAGATGGGAAGAGGGCTAGATGGAAAGAGGGATAGATGGGAAGAGGGATAGATGGGAGGAGGGCTAGATGGGAGGAGGGCTAGATGGGAGGAGGGCTAGATGGGAAGAGGGCTAGATGGGAAGAGGGCTAGATGGGAAGAGGGATAGATGGGAAGAGGGCAAGATGGGAGGAGGGCTATATGGGAGGAGGGCTAGATGGGAAGAGGGCTAGATGGGAAGAGGGCTAGATGGGAGGAGGGCTATATGGGAGGAGGGCTAGATGGGAGGAGGGCTAGATGGGAAGAGGGCTAGATGGGAAGAGGGCTAGATGGGAAGAGGGATAGATGGGAAGAGGGCAAGATGGGAGGAGGGCTATATGGGAGGAGGGCTAGATGGGAAGAGGGCTAGATGGGAGGAGGGCTAGATGGGAGGAGGGCTATATGGGAGGAGGGCTATATGGGAGGAGGGCTAGATGGGAGGAGGGCTAGATGGGAGGAGGGCCATATGGGAGGAGGGCTAGATGGGAAGAGGGATAGATGGGAGGAGGGCTAGATGGGAGGAGGGCTATATGGGAGGAGGGCTAGATGGGAAGAGGGATAGATGGGAAAAGGTATCGAGCTAAGATGGGGAAGAGAGCTAGATGGGAAGAGGGCTAGATGGGAAGAGGGCTAGATGGGAGGAGGGCTAGATGGGAGGAGGGCCATATGGGAGGAGGGCTAGATGGGAAGAGGGATAGATGGGAGGAGGGCTAGATGGGAGGAGGGCTAGATGGGAAGAGGGATAGATGGGAAGAGGGATAGATGGGAGGAGGGCTAGATGGGAAGAGGGATGGATGGGAAGAGGGCTAAATGGGAAGAGGGCTAGATGGGAAGAGAGCTATATGGGAGGAGGGCTAGATGGGAGGAGGGCTAGATGGGAAGAGGGATAGATGGGAAGAGGGATAGATGGGAGGAGGGCTAGATGGGAAGAGGGATGGATGGGAAGAGGGCTAAATGGGAAGAGGGCTAGATGGGAAGAGAGCTAGATGGAAGAGGGCTAGATGGGAAGAGGGCTAGATGGGAAGAGGGCTAGATGGGAAGAGAGCTAGATGGGAAGAGGGCTAGATGGGAAGAGGGCTAGATGGGAGGAGGGATAGATGGGATGAGAGCTGGATGAAAAGAATGTGTGAATTGGGAAGCAACTATATACGATGTGAAGTTTCGCCGGATTTTTATAATTAGTAAAGTTTAATGAAACTATGAGTAGTTAAAATACCTCAAATGGATAACTTTAGGTTTTGAGGCACCTGGTCCACGAGACGGGTAAGCATCTGCACATGATGAATGAAACTCAATCAGGCATAATCGACAAGTGTACTTCGCACTACGAAGAATTGGGTTGCTAAGGGAGGGGCACGGCTGTACATTAAAAGAGTGCTTCATTCTTCGACTCGATTGTCGAGTAGTGTTAAAGCCATGATCAACACAAACACCGTGACAATTAATTAGATAGCCAATTAGTGGGAGTGGGAGCCAACCTTGCTGAATTCCCGAGGTGTAACCCGGTCCTTCCGCTCGCTTGACTGTAGAAGAGAGCGAAGCGCTGATTCAATACTAATGCGATAGAATAATATGCAAAATTTGTTAAACATACTACTGCTGCTCAAACTCAGAGTAGGAAAATGAGCGCAAAAAGGCAGAAAATACGCATCGATTTCTACATCCAAATTGTGCAATCAATGCTACAACACAAGTATATTTACTCGTAAATTGCTCGTAACAAGTGAAAAACAATAAAGTAGCTAGGGAACACATAGTTGACAGCTTGACAAGCCGAACTCATACCTACAAGTACATTATTATCAATTGTATTCTCGAAATTAAAAAATGTTAACATTATTAATAATTCAAAGGTTATCGGATCTTTTAGAATAAAGTTTATTTTTCCTTCAGACACTAGTTAAAAGAACCTTCAGATAGTAGTTCAATGAACCTTCAAATACATGGTCAATGACATTTCAAATACTTGTTCAATGAACCTTCAAATACATGGTCAATGACATTTCAAATACTAGTCCAATGACCCTTTTAATCCTAGTCCAATGACCCTTCTGATCCAAGTCCAATGACATTTCAAATACTAGTCCAATGACCCTTCTGATCCTAGTCCAATGACCCTTCTGATCCTAGTCCAATGACACTTCTGATCCTAGTCCAATGACCCTTCTGATCTAAGTCCAATGACATTTCAAATACTAGTCCAATGACCCTTCTGATCCTAGTTAAATGACCCTTCTGATCCTAGTCAAATGACCCTTCTGATCCTAGTCAAATGACCCTTCTGATCCTAGTCCAATGACCCTTCGAATTCTAGTTGAATAAACCTTCAAATACTAGTACAATACCCTTCAAATACTAGTCAATACCCTTCAAATACTAGTACAATACCCTTCAAATACCAGTTCAACGACCCCACAGCTACAAGTCGAATGAACCTTGGTTAAGCTGTTAAAACGCTACTTCGACGAACACTCTAGAAAACGAACAAGTCAGAGGCGCGAGTCTGGAAAAAAACTTCACCGCAAATGGAGAGTCAAACTTTAGCTTCTTATATACACCGAATCACTGGCTTCTACAGTTAACACAGCTTTCGAGTATATTATTAAAGGCCTGTACAAAGCCTGATGTTTATGTTATAATTGATTAGCCAGTAGCTCGTAATTAATATGGGTGGGCAATGCTGGCATGCGGAGGAGCTAGCTACAAAGCAGTAAAAAACAAAGACTGCACAAAGACATTTCTGTAACAAGTGAATAGATTTGGGTTTTTTGCTCAATTCTCACACATATCGTTGCTTTGCCATTTTGTACACAAATAAATCGATTTATCTGTACACAAAGTGCTTAGCAGCTAAAAGAAATCCACACTTGAAAAGTATAACACGAGGGTAAGAAAACTAGCAGCAAGAAATTTAATTTGTATCGGAGCCAAGATAAAGGTAAGATGGCATTATCACTGCAAAAAAATTAATTAAATTTGAAAAATTAGTTGTTAAAAAAAGCCGACAGTTACTATGACAACGCATGGTTAGCGAGTTAGCTGGTCAGAGCTGGTGTCTGAATCGGCAGTCGGATCGGCGACACTCGCCAGTGGCGAACCAGGACCGGCAGACACCGCGCGGAGCTTGCTCCTGCTGCTGCTGCTGGCCAGGCGGCCGATGCAGCCGATGTCGGGGCGGTCCAGGCGGGCGGTGCAGATGACCCGGCATAGGCGGCGGATGCGAGAATCTCGCGTGCTGAGGTGGCCGGTACGGCGGATAGACGCCGCCGGGACCGCCGACTGACTGCGGCGGCGGATGCATGAAGACGGATGGCGGCGGCAGCGACGGCTGCGGCGGCGGCGGCACCGCCAGGTTTGGCTGCTGGGGCAGTAGGGACGCCAGTACCTAGAAATCAGCGTTAGGAAGTCAGAAATTAAGCTCGTGGCCATCAGCTCCTGCGCATCCACTCTGACAGCCAAGCGGCACTGCAAACCATTCGCCACATCACCAAGAACTCGTTTTATGTGTTCGGCAACTTTTTACCTCCTGACTTGTAGGAATACAGTCAGGCTGAGCTGGATCCCAGGATAGGAGAATGGGCGACCCTTGATCTTTGGAGCGCGTCAAGAGCATGAAAAAGCTGTATTCTTTGCATTCTATAAGAGATAATTAGGTTAACACCAACCTGTGGAAACATGCCGCTAGCCGCCAGTTCCTCTTTGAGCGGCTCCAATAGGCTGCGAATCCGATCCACGGTCAGGTCCTCGCTTCTCTGCAGATGCAGGTCCGGATAGCGAGAGCGCAACAGCCGCCAAAGGGCCTCCTTAATTGACGGCTGGGCTGCTGCCTCGATCGCTGGCGCCGGCTGGGAGGCGACAGTGGCTGACGCAGTGGTCAGGTTGCGGGTCACCTGCTTGAGAATGTCCGCCACCTGAGGGACAATGGTTTCAAATTTGTTTGTTTGTAATTGTTAGAAAAAACTTTGATTTAAGACAGACCAGTACGTGGCAGCGCCAGATCAACCTTATAAGCATATAATTTGTTTCCTTTAGTTCGGGATTTGAAGTTCGGAATAGTTCGGAATAGAAAACTTCCGACCTCCGAAGCACTAAACACTGGGCTAACTGTCATCACAACAAGACAAGACAACACGCACCTCATCCTTCAGGGCCAAACCGCCGTCCGAGGATTTGCCGATTGTTATCAACAGATCCGACACGCTAGCGGGCGTCACTGAAGAAGTTGAAATTGACGAAGAAGACGCGGTGGAATTGGCCGAAATTGTTGAGGAAACCGACGGAATGGTCGACGAAGAATTGGCTGATGCTGAAGAGGGGGCAGGTTCGACAACGGAATCCGGGTTCGGAAGAACTGTTGAGACTGAGATCGGCGGCTGCTCGGGCAGCTGCGGCTCAGCCGGCTGCTGCGTCTTCTGACTCTGCGGCGGCGGCACCTGCTTTGGCTGGACCACCGCCGTCTGCTGCTGGGGCGGCGGCGCTTGCGGTTGAGGAGGCGGCGGCGGCGGCAGCGAAGTTTTTGACACGTCCTCGAGCGGAATCAGCCGAGGCTCCTCCGGCTCCGCGTGCTCAACTTCCGGCTCGGCCGGGCTGGGCGGCACTGCGTCCCGGCTGAAATAGATCACCTGCAGGATGGCCTCCTGCTTCTTGGCCTGCCGGCCGCGCTCTGTCGACTTTCGTCCGCTAGCTGACTCGGCGGCGTAGGCCGGCAGGCCGCTGATTAGCCGCGGACGGTACCACTGCGGTGGCCGGCCCCGCTGCAGCTGCAGGGCCGAGTCCACGTCGCCGCCGCTGGTGGCACCACCGTTGCAACCATCCCTCAGGCTCTCCTTGCGCGCCTTGCTGACCAATTCGCGCTCCCGCTCATGCTCCTGCCTAGACAGCTCTTCAACGCTCTGCCTATTGACGTTGACGCGCTCGGTTTCGTCCAGTTCAAAGTAGGACACCTGCTCCAGGTGCTCGTCAGGAGCCCAGCTCACACGCCTGCCTGATTTCTTGCCGACGGAAGAGGCAAGGCCGGAGGTCGCAACCGGGACGTCATTTTCTGCCTCAGTCGGGCTGGGCGCCGATGCCGCCTGGGAAGCGGACGAAGGTTGAGCTGAGAACGGCGACTGCGACGGGCCCGAAGGCGATTCCGGCGTTGTTGGAGTAGCCCCGCTGCCAGAATTCGGCGCCGCAGAGCCATCGGACTTTTTGCGCTTGCGCACCAGCTTAGCGCCGTGCTGCTGCGCCTGCTGGCCATTGCCGCCAGCGCCGCCGCTAGCGGAACCACCGACTGACGGCTGGCCACCATTGGAGAACAGCGAATCCATGAAGCCGGAGTCCAGGTGCAGCTCTCCGATCGGTCGCTTCTTTTGCAGGCCCTGCTGCTGCTGCTGTTGAGAATGATTTGAGCCGCTCTTAGCCGAGTCCTGGTTGGGTTTCACGCTGATGGAGGCGTGAATGGACTCCAGGTCCGTGTCTGGCCGCTTACGCTTAGCCAACGGAGCCGACGAATCGCTGGCAGCATCGCTCTTTGCCTTCGCTGCCGCTGCTGCCGCCGATGAAGATGCGGTTGGCGCCAAAGGCGGCTCGTCCGAGGCCAGCAGGTTGGTGTCGCGAAAGTGCGACGGCGCGGTGCGCGCAGTCGACGGTGTCTTACGCTGCTTCTTCTCCGATGATGAAGACTTCTCGGCAGAGCGGCGTTGCTGCTGCTCGTCGCTTCCGCTGTCCAGCCGCTTGCGCTTGTGCTCAGGCGGGCCGCTTCCGTCGCCAGCTGACGCAGTTTGAGGCTGCTGTTGCTGCGGCGGCGGCAGCGGCATCTCCGCTTTGATTTGTTCCATCCACTTGTCAACCAGGCTGGAGGCCAAGTCAGCCAGCTCGCCATTGTTCTTACCCTTAGCGATGTGCTTAACCATCTTGGCCGAGTCGTTGCTCTTCAGCATCTCAACTGTGACGGGCAGCCGGTGGAACACCTCCAATAGGAGCTTCTCTAAGGCGCGGTTCTCGTCGCGTCTGGCTTCGGCAAGCCAACGATTGAGCAGACGCCAACCGCCGCTGCGACACAGTGCAGTCATCTTGTCCGTCTGATCCGTGTACTTGATCACATTCAGCATGATGGCCTTCGTGACCAGTTTGCTAGCTGTTAGCATCCTCTCGTATAGCTTCGGCACCGCCTCCGCCGCACGGATGCCACCATTAGAGTCGATGAGGCCGTCGCGGGCCAGCGACTTAAAGTACTCAAGTCTCTGCTCAGTAGCCTGCAAAATAAATTGAAGTATAGGTCATTTAGATGAGTTGTAAACTGACATAAGTTAGGATCAAAAAATTTCAATTGAAAATTGTGACATCTGGATTATTATATAAAGCCATGAAACAGATGAAAGCCTTCTATTAATACAAGTAGTATGTAGTTCTACAAGAAACTAATTTCTAGCCTGTTTGCGCTATATTATACTCGTACATACACTATACCAGAGATAATCTGATGTGACCAAATAATTTAGCCTTAGGATACTTCACTTTGCGCTTTCCACGAACTTCTAGTCATTTGCGTGCTTAAACTGTAACTTAAACTGTCGCGGTCGAATTAAATATAAAACAATGAAAGATTTTTTTATCAGTGAAAAGAAATATAATGTGAAATTCAAGCATTCATGGAAAGAATGGGAATTAAGGACTTCATTATACACGAGAAATTATTAACATGATCCTTGTCAACTAACTGTTGATGAGTTCATATAAACCCGAACAGCGATACAGAACTGGTAGACACCTACTAAACTGATTGAGTGCCACATGAACTGATATTAACAAACGGGTTGAGGAGAACGACGAAATTTCCGGATTTCGCGCGATTCTCCGATTGACTAATAGTTTAGTTGTTGAAAATGAAAATGAAAATATAATGGCCATGATAGTATAAAGTACAGACTATATTTATGTTTCCACTATCTTTATTATATTGTATTTTTACCACAAGCATTAGCATCAGAATCAGAAAGAATGTCTTCAACCGTTAGTTTTCACGAATTTAAACACTCGGAATTTCAAACGACTGCCTTTAAGCGACCTGAATCTCAAACGACTGCCTTCAAACACTGCTTTTAAGCAATCTAAAATGTCAAATCAGTTTTTTAAGGTTTTAATATATAAGCTACTGAGCTACCTTTCGAACATTCGATCATCAATTGTACGGAAAATGACAGTAACATATAAACGAAGCATAAAGACGCATAACAAAGTCATGCGACTTGAGCGAAGATATAAAAATGTATGTATACGAGGGATGCAGAAAAAGTTTATCAGTAGTTGTGACTCAAAAATCGTGCTTTTTGACGGAAACCTGTGATCAAGTGTTTCTAAGAGATTGAATTTTCAACTTGTGACGACAAGTTATTCTGAAATCCTCGTACACTTTTGAAGCATCCTCGTACAATACTGAATATAAAACACAGAAAATCTAAAATTATTATAAAGAATGTATTAGATATTTTCTATAATTATCAAAAAATAAAATCACTAGTTGGATTACTAAATAAAACAGGTTAAATAAATATAATACTTTGCGACTGCGCTGTAATCTGGATGGAAAGGTTCCGGCTTGGGTCGAGGACGATGCTCGACAAAGCGACACCCGCGTCTAGTCATTTTAGAAGCGCTTTTGAGTCACTTCATAACAGGTCCGGTGTTATTGAGAAATGAAACGAATGAAAATGCGAAAGCATCTGGAAGTCATGAAACAAGGCGTAATAGAGCTAGGATTACAGGTATTAATGATGTGTTGCTTACACGTCTTGAGCATTTGGAACTAGCAACATTCCTACGCCTCTTCAATGCTTTAGACAAGCATGTATAAGACAACTTTACAACGCTGCTTGTCACGGCACCATTTTCATTTGGATGAGAATGGTAGGGCGGCATGGAGAAGGCGGACACAGTGAAGTACGGCATGTGCACGTTTGTCGGAGAGGGGGACAGTGAAGTGCGGCATGTGCACGGGTGTCAGATAGGGGGGACACAGTGAAATACGGCATGTGCACGTTTGTCGGAGAGGGGGACAGTGAAGTGCGGCATGTGCACGGGTGTCAGATAGGGGGGACACAGTGAAATACGGCATGTGCACGGGTGTCGGAGAGGGGGACACAGTGAAGTACGGCATGTGCACGGGTGTCAGAGAGGGGGGACACAGTGAAGTACGGCATGTGCACGGGTGTCAGAGAGGGGGACACAGTGAAGTACGGCATGTGCACGGGTGTCAGAGAGGGGGGACACAGTGAAGTACGGCATGTGCACGGGTGTCGGAGAGGGGGGACACAGTGAAATACGGCATGTGCACGGGTGTCGGAGAGGGGGACACAGTGAAGTACGGCATGTGCACGGGTGTCAGAGAGGGGGGACACAGTGAAGTACGGCATGTGCACGGGTGTCAGAGAGGGGGGACACAGTGAAGTACGGCATGTGCACGGGTGTCAGAGAGGGGGGACACAGTGAAGTACGGCATGTGCACGGGTGTCGGAGAGGGGGGACACAGTGAAGTACGGCATGTGCACGGGTGTCGGAGAGGGGGACACAGTGAAATACGGCATGTGCACGTGTGTCGGAGAGGGGGGACACAGTGAAGTACGGCATGTGCACGGGTGTCAGAGAGGGGGGACACAGTGAAGTACGGCATGTGCACGGGTGTCGGAGAGGGGGACACAGTGAAATACGGCATGTGCACGGGTGTCGGAGAGGGGGACACAGTGAAGTACGGCATGTGCACGGGTGTCAGAGAGGGGGGACACAGTGAAGTACGGCATGTGCACGGGTGTCAGAGAGGGGGGACACAGTGAAGTACGGCATGTGCACGGGTGTCAGAGAGGGGGGACACAGTGAAGTACGGCATGTGCACGGGTGTCGGAGAGGGGGGACACAGTGAAGTACGGCATGTGCACGGGTGTCGGAGAGGGGGACACAGTGAAATACGGCATGTGCACGTGTGTCGGAGAGGGGGGACACAGTGAAGTACGGCATGTGCACGGGTGTCAGAGAGGGGGGACACAGTGAAGTACGGCATGTGCACGGGTGTCGGAGAGGGGGACACAGTGAAATACGGCATGTGCACGGGTGTCGGAGAGGGGGACACAGTGAAATACGGCATGTGCACGTGTGTCGGAGAGGGGGGACACAGTGAAGTACGGCATGTGCACGTGTGTCGGAGGGGACACAGTGAAGTACGGCATGTGCACGGGTGTCGGAGAGGGGGGACACAGTGAAATACGGCATGTGCACGGGTGTCGGAGAGGGGGACACAGTGAAGTACGGCATGTGCACGGGTGTCAGAGAGGGGGGACACAGTGAAGTACGGCATGTGCACGGGTGTCAGAGAGGGGGGACACAGTGAAGTACGGCATGTGCACGGGTGTCGGAGAGGGGGGACACAGTGAAGTACGGCATGTGCACGGGTGTCGGAGAGGGGGACACAGTGAAATACGGCATGTGCACGTGTGTCGGAGAGGGGGGACACAGTGAAGTACGGCATGTGCACGGGTGTCAGAGAGGGGGGACACAGTGAAGTACGTCATGTGCACGGGTGTCGGAGAGGGGGACACAGTGAAATACGGCATGTGCACGGGTGTCGGAGAGGGGGACACAGTGAAATACGGCATGTGCACGTGTGTCAGAGAGGGGGGACACAGTGAAGTACGGCATGTGCACGGGTGTCAGAGAGGGGGGACACAGTGAAGTACGGCATGTGCACGGGTGTCAGAGAGGGGGGACACAGTGAAGTACGGCATGTGCACGGGTGTCAGAGAGGGGGGACACAGTGAAGTACGGCATGTGCACGGGTGTCGGAGAGGGGGGAAACAGTGAAGTACAGCATATGTGCACGTTTGTCGGAGAGGGGGACAGTGAAGTGCGGCATGTGCACGGGTGTCGGAGAGGGGGGACATAGTGAAGTACGGCATGTGCACGGGTGTCGGAGAGGGGGACAGTGAAGTACGGCATGTGCACGGGTGGACCCAGTCACGGACCTACTGGCGGACGCAGTGAAGTGCGGCATGTGCACGGGTGTGAGGAATGGTTAAATTTTTGGCAGAAGGGTGGCAGATTTTTTATTCGGAACATGATGATGTTGGAAATTCCACTGCGAATAATGGCTTGCCGAGAATATCTGTGATAGATATAGCCAGACAACAGAGGGGCCGAGGACAAGGGCAAACCAACAAGTGCAAGGAGACGAGTCTAAGGCAATAACGAGTATACGACGACATAAACGTAACAAAAAATGGACTTCAAGCTTAAAAAGTCGATAACTGAAATTTTATGGATGCAATAAGAAACATGTGAAGTATAATTGCACTAACCATAATTGAAAAAGTGCACCTGTATATCTTTAAAGAAATTTGAATCGGTGAAAAATACACAAAGCACACGGATGTCAAAATTAAGGCTATAGAACACTGGTCATTCTAAGCAGCCAAATATAGTAAGACAGCGTCAGGTAGTACCGCATACTGTCATCACGGTAGCGAGAATATTATCCCGACCTGACTCAAAGCTATTAGACTAGCCTAAATTGAATTTTCATTGAATTCATAGAAACCTCGAATCTGCAAGTTAACAGCAGATCTTCTTATGATTTATATGATTGGTACAGTGGTACTGGCATACAAATATTTCTCGAAATTTCTATGCTGATAGCTTAAATCTGTATATATTTAGTTAGCGCCCTAAGTATTGAATGCTACTAATTTCATTATGCATAGTTACTACAAGTAATATAATAAGATTATATTATGTTTCAGTTTCTACAGCTTTATAGGGAACTTTAAAAGCTAAATATTCTCAATTCTCTAATGGCCCCTAGTGACGGAAAGAGACGATAATTAGAGGGTTTGAGGGCAAGACTTTTGGTCGAAAGAGACATGAATGTTAATTATATTTGCACTAAAGCAAATGTGCAATACGTTTATTTCTGTATGCAATGGAACACTGTACAATTCAAAGTGTCGGACTAAAATAGATAGCAAAAACAGTAAAATTATTGTAAAAAATGTGATTTCATTTCCAATCCGTAAATAATATACAAAGACGTGCAGAACAGGTCCACATTAACTCGGCCTCCAGATACAATAGTTTTTTACTCTTTTTTCACACACTACTGATTAGTTCCGACATGAATCATCGAAAAAATGTTTCTCCTGACGTTTATAGATTTTCCAATAACAAATAAATACGGATGTCGTTAATTTCTTGTTGAATAATTTCAGCAGCGATAATTTCTAAAGTTCATATTTTGCTTTGTCTCTGTTTTAATCAGAAGCAATAATAGTTATAATTGATTACACCTGTCACGATCGGGCTAGATGAGCAGCCGACGATATGGCTGTTCAGTCCATGGACTGGGGGGATGCCGCACCCACCCTCAATTACCCAAGCAAATGCTGGTACCCGTTTAGCAGCTGGGTGAACTGGAGCAATGCAGGATTAAGCGGCTTGCTAAATGGACACAAATTGTTAAAGTGGGGTCGGGATTCGAACCCCCGAACTTTAAGTCGTAAGTCCGACGCTCTAACCACTATAGGCAACACCCTCATGTACGAGCAAGCAACCAATCAGAAGCAACCGATTCGCGTTTAGACGGAATGGCAACAGATGGAAGTCGATATGATCAGTGCAGCGTGCGTTTATGTACAAAAATCTTTTAGGATTACAATTAACAGAAATTATTGAATAATAGCGATGAGGCTTTCGATTGATGCTCGATTGCTCGACTTATCGCAAGGCGCTTTTCGTGTTGAACATAAAAGTGTACACACGAATGTAAAGATTTTAGAGCTCCGACTGATCGTGACAGTAGAAAGCCCACGCTATTGTTCCACCTGGTGAAAATACCACGGGGTATTTCAAATGCCCACTGCCTACTTCACGACAGCTCACAAACCGAATGACCCCGATTTTCGAGAAAATCCATCATATGGATAATAATTTTCCGGCATTTACGATGGACGAACTTACATTCAAAGCCGTCCGAGTCAGAATCGTTGAGATTTTCAGCGATGCTTGTCGAAGACCATTGTGACATAAACAACTAACATTGCTCTGGATTAACCCTTTATCGCAAATCTATATTAGTTCAATGATATAGAATTAACAAAGTAATCAATACAAAATTTATAAAATAATAGCCAACACTGAAGAAAAAATATGCCTATGTTGGTGGTTTATGCCACAAGACACCCCGATGAGAATCATTGAATATCTCGACGATACCGATGTTTTGTGCTTCTGGAAGTTGTTTGATCGGATATAGCGGAAAATTTTAGCACGTGTTCTGCATTTTCATGGCGATTGGTTAAATATTTTTGAAGGTACAGAAAATTGTGGGGTATTTGAAATCACCCCGCGGTCTCTCTAATGTTAACAGCGCTTTATGCTCGTACATATCAGAAGCAGATACTCAGCAGATAACAGCTAGGTAGAGCTATAGAATACTTGACAGATAGCCTTCTAGCGAAGTAGACTTCCATAGCGAAACATCGGATATGAGGAGATCCGCACAGCCAAATCGCAGCCCAGATGATGCAATAGTAGTACTGATGAAGGCTGATCCACTGCAAATTTCAAGTTTGGTCGAGTAGTAAGTTGAGCGATAAATTATTAGTACATGTTTCTCTGGAACATACGATACTAAAATAAACCACTTCTCAGGTAGCTATATTTCGACAACAACCATGTCTATACAACTGCCTTTAACTATTTATACAATTTTCATGGAACTTATAATTTTGTATATGCTGACCTTAATTTTTCATTTAATACTTTTAAAAGTACAGTATGAAATCACACAGGCCATTGTGCACCTAAATCTGAACTCCTCACGCACTACCTGATAGGTTATGATTGAGGAGGGGTTTAGGAATTAGTAAAAACCAAGGGGATATCAATTTAGAAAGATGTAAAGCTGAACGTTAAAAATGCGCTGTGTAAGATTGACACACATGTATAGCCCTTTGTCCTTAGTCCCAATGGGCTAAGGTTCGTAAATGACTAATGTTATATTCACGACTTCAAGAAAGGGGTTCCTTTCCCGACTCCACTGGAACAAGGTGTCCATGAGCAAATATATGTAAGGTGTGCGGCGATTCATTCTCGCATCGCGTCGTAAGTTGGCTTCGTAAATTGTGCAATGCTATGTCACCAGTACATCGCATTGCACAATTTACGAAGCCAACTTACGACGCGATGCGAGAATGAATCGCCGCACACTTTACATATACCTGCATTGCTGCAGTTCACCCAGCTGTTAAATGTGTACCAGCTTTAGATGAGTAAATTAAAGTTGTTGTGGTGCCCCCCAGTCCGTGGACTGAACAGCCGAACGCAGCCATCCCAGTCAGATGAGCCCTGTAATAGCACAAGCTGTGCTGCCAGCTGCACATGTGGCCCAATTGGGACAGGTGTAAATCAATAAATCCTAATTTTATAATGGCCCTATCAGAACTAAAAAATGATTTAATAATCAGGTATTAAATTTTTTCTAGCGCGGTAAAACCCGATAGCACAACAGACAGTTGTATAGTGTTCATGCTTTTCACGAAATTCAAACCAACTTTAAGACTACATGTAGTCCGCATTTGCACGATTTGACGAGTTGTACAGCTATTAAACCAAATAGTTATTTACTCGTAATAATGCTCTACTGTGTTCTCATTCGATATCTGGCGAATATTAAAACGTAAGTGGATGATGGTCTGAAAAGAGGGCTTACGAAAATGTCCATGCCAGCAAGCCCGTAGCTTAGAAGTGTTTAGTTCAGGAACAGCGGTTCAGCGAAATTGACGTCGTATCTTGCCACAGAGCGCCCGCACTAGAAGTATTATTGCCAGGCGTTGCCATGAAGTGAAGCGACGGTGTGTTGTTTGGCAAGAGACAACGTTCGTGTTGTTTGACCATGCCGGTGCTGAGTTGACTAACTTTTTTGTCGAGGGCCAGACAATTTTTTGTCACTACCTGTTCTTAGCGTTTTAATATGTTCATTTCACAGATACGATATTATGGAAGACAGAAAACCAAGTCCTTTATTTATATTTTAAGCTAGAGTGACTTCTCTTGAAATACGAAATTAACTAGCATTAAAAGTTTACAATAAAATAGTTTATAAATTGTTACAAGAAACGCGTTAATTTTTTTAGCTACTGTTCAACTAAAAACTTGTTTTCTAAACAGTCACAGACTCGATTTGAATACGATATTTCATTATACTTTCGATGACGTGCTAAAAGTGACGAGACAAACTTAACTCTATTCAAATGGCTTAAAAAAGGTTCCATTATTCAGTTGATGAACGACTAAAGAAATCAAGTTGTTTTATGCTACATCATGATTACGCAGATTTCTATTTCCTAAAGTATCGAATAATTGTTTATGAAGTACCGATCAACAAGAGGGTCTGTAGACATTTGATGGTCGGTGCAGCTGTAATCTGGCGCTAGAGCATCTGAAAGTGAGATAAAATACTAAGTTTCAACACTAAGAACCATTTCGTAGCTGCAGTGCTAATATATTCCGAGTCAAAGATTTTGAAGAAAACTCACAAGCAATCCCGATTTGAAGCGCCGCCGGAGAATCGACTAGCTAATCTACAATGGCAGTATCAAACACAAACATTCGTATAGCACAAATTTATTTCTATTTGAATACTAATTAATACACTTACTATGATTTGATGGAACTGGATCCGTTAGGCGTTGGTCGTACAACCTTAACAGGTTCCTTTACCTTACGGAAAAATGTATCTAAAAGTTCGAAATCTTGAAGCTATAAGTTAATAATAAATTAATGATTGAATAAGTAATGTGACGACCCACACTGACCTTAAAATTACATGATCAAAACGAGACTAGCTTAAGAATGTGTTGTTTAAACAATGATAGCCTAAGATACAAAAGGAGAGCCACAATCAAGCTTCAAAAGCAACATGAAAACTACAAGACAGTAGTGCATTCATCAAACTTTTCTTTTGATAAACAGACAATAATTTATGGTTTTTATTTGAAACTGATGACTGACAGTTAAACACGAGATTTAGTGGGAAAATATTCATACTTAATGAATACCGATTATAACAGAGTCTAAATTAGCTCGAAATATATTATCAGATAAATCAGTGGAGTGGCCAGATTTCTAAAATCAAGTCCTGCCTAATCTGATATCTATCGCACATAATTTACGTGGAGAATGTAAAAAAGCATTAGGCACAGCCTATTCATAACAAGTAGGAATGTGAAACAATGACTGAAGTTAAAATCAATGCGTTATTGTAAAGCTGTTAACAGAGGGACAGTAAAAAATAATTGCAATAGAAGCCCACAAAAATATTAAAACTAGATATCAATAAAATTATGTAAAATTGAGATAAATTAACTTCGGGGAATAGTGCTTAAAGTGCATTTTCATCACTGAAATCAGGATGTACAAATCTGGTACTAATACAAGTCTGTACATTGACAAAACAGTAATAGGCAGTGTAAGATTCTCTAATTAAGAATTTAAGATAGAGATTAGTTAAACAAAAAATACACACATTAGAACAGGCAAGAGAAACAATGTGAGACTCACTAGAACTAGAACAAATTATAAAAGGATTAACAGCTTTATGAACCATGGTCAAGAACAATTGAGTCAGCTGTTAACACAAAACTATAGTCCAAGTAATTTTTTTAACATTGTTATGTTAAGAAATACAAGAGATAGATATTGCACAGTTCATAAATGGGTAATACAGAATTGCTCCTAAACTCACTGGTTAACTAGAAAACGGACTCAGAAATATACACAGAAAAATCCGGCTGTTTAACCACAAAATGAGTAGGCACTAAAAAGCAACATTCAAATAGCGGCATTCAAAGTTGAGTTAAACGCAATAAACTAGGTGCTAAGCTGGCAGACAACAGCGGCAGTAGGACCACAAGCAGTCCGGAAATAGCGGGACCCGCAGTGGCCGCATTACAGCCGTGTTTATTATTGCAGTGACAGAATCGCATCTTGACACGAAGCGTGCCCAATCGTTCGATGCACCAGCGACCCTCTTCGGCGCCAATTTCGCCGTGAATAGCGCAGTCGCGTATGTAGCGCCGATCCCAAGCGCCGTCATAGTAGGCTGGGATTCATTTTAATACAACAAAACTAATTTATAGAGCTAGTACCGTCACTATTCAAACAAATATGTGATGACGTAACATATTTTGAAATTGGTTTTGCTAAAAAAATAAAATTAAATACAATTCGAGCATTTGAGTTCATAAGGCTCACCCTCTTGGATAATTTTCCGACACAAACGATGCTGCGTTGACGGACAAGGCTCCACTAATCTTGTGCGATTGTCAAAGAAGTCTGAGCATCTAGTATCCAGGAATGAATTGCAAATGTAGCAATGGAACAGAGTATCATTCGGTTCTAAAATAGTGAGAAAAAAATAATGAAGGACCATACATAAATTAGGATTCCGAAGTAGGTACAAGGCAAAATTTATTGTACACAACAAATGTGTCATGAAATTTTAAAGAATAATCGACACATGAAAGAGTAACCCTTATCATAAAAGTCCCAAGACTCCCAAAATTTGACTGCCGGTGACTCATGACTTCCAGCAATTTAACTAAACAATCAAAGACTCATGTATTGTTTGTATACATTTCTTCTGTCAGGAAATCCGGCACTTTCTGGAAACAGGTATTAATTTTCGCTGGCATTGAATTTCTCTTAAATTTTAACTTACTTTACTACACAAGTATAGCCCTTTTAGAGAAACATTTAAAATAAATTTATATTAGAGTTAATCGACTTACATGCAAATGGTCAAGAATTATATGTACAGTATCTACACTAATAATTATACAAAAAATATAATTTTTTTTCTACACTTTGTAATTGTGAACATGCTATTTAAAAATTCAACAATAAACATAAGCATATCAAAGTACAGCAGACATGAAAAATAGTTTTATTTCTTGATAAACAAAATTTTCGAGTTCTCATAGAAAAAAACGTCTGATGTATAAACAAGTACTGCAACTAAGATTCAAATACAAATATACATACACAGTCACTGACTTTTCAATGAAGTCATTTCTTGAAAACAAAAATAAAAACTCAGCAAAGATAAACGAAGTTTCTGATATGACTGCTTGTTTCTGCTATATAGGACAATGCCAACTATTAGGCATTAGGAAAGAGGAAATATGAAAGAAATAGAAAAAAGGAAACAGAAGCTTGTGAGGGAATTAGAAAAGCAGCAAAAATTATGTTGCAAATATGACAGTTGATGACTAAATGACTTATGACTAAATATGACCAAGAATAGTCATGTTTAAGCAGATTAGAGAGACAGATTCAATAACTTGAATCTGACCACATTCTGTCAAACCGTGCTATATCTCATCGAGGTGCTGATGAGATGGTGGTCGGTGGTCGACGGTGGTCGCTAAGCTGCTGGAGATCGAAAAGACTGACGCTGCTAGCCAGACTCGACGCACTCGAGGCGGCGGAGAGATCCTGATCGGAGATGGCGCACCGAGCGTAAGCGTCGGCCCACCTGCGTTTTCACAAGAATCCTCCAGCGTTCAAGGAGACCAACAAGCAGGCCCCCCCCGCCAGTCAGCCGGACCTCCAACAGGCACAACGCGGCCAGCTGCGGTCACGGGCGCGTGCGCGAGCTGCAGCGGTGCTCACAGTCGACAGCAGTGCAAGCCGCGCGAGGCAAAGTGCCACAACTGCGGCAAAATCGGCCACATTCGGAAGGTGTGCAAATCATCCAAGCTGCATAAGGTGGATCCGAAACCGGCCGAGCTGCAGGAGCACATCTTCAGCGTTCGGCTGCGCGGATCTAGCAAGTGATTAGTCGTAGAGCTGCGGGTGCGGGGTAAACCATGTCGCTTCGAAGTGGACACTGGGTCCGCCCTGACCGTCATCCCGAAGGGCATTCAGCGAGAGGTCCTGCCAGGTCTAAGGCTATCGCCGACTTCTACGATGCTACGGACCTACACCGGAGAGAGCTTCAGACTTGTCGGACAGGCGGATGTCGCCGTTCAGTACAATGGCTAGGCTCGGTGGCTAGCGCTGCTGGTGGTCGATCAAGGTGACGTCGCGCTGCTGGGCCGGGACTGGCTGACGCAGCTGAGACTCGACTGGCCGAAGATCTTCGAGCAGGTCAACGCGGTGGCTGGAGAGGCAGAAGACGTGCAGGCGCAGTTTCCCGACGTATTTCAAGGCGGCCTGGGCACATATCGGCATGGCGAAGTGAAGCTGCACATGCTGGCGGAAGCCAAGCCGCGCTTCTTCAAGGCACGGCCATTTCCTTACGCGCTCAGGGACGCGTGGACCAGGAGCTTCGGCGGATTGAGGCTGACGGCATCATCAAGCCTGTCAAATATTCCGACTGGGCGGCGCCAATCGTGCCGGTCGTCAAGAAGAATGGTGCTGTCAGGATCTGCGGCGACTACAAGCTGACCTACAACGCCGAGGCCAGGCCGGAGCTGTACCCGCTGCCGCGTATCGAGGATATGTTCACCAAACTGGGCGGCGGCTGCAAGTGGTCGAAACTAGACATGTCAAACGCGTTCCTGCAGCTGCCGTTGTCCTAGGACAGCAAGCCCTAGTTGACCATCAACACGCAGCGCGGTCTATACCAACTGATCCGAATGCCGTTCGGAATCAACTGCGCCAGCGCCGTGTTTCAGCGCACGCTGGATTCTCTGCTCGGCGATCTGGAGTCTGTGCAGGTCTTTGTCGATGACATTCTGGTGACGGGCAAGACGCTGCAGCAGGCGGGTCTGCGGCTGAACAAAGACAAGTGTGAGTTCTTCCGCGACTCAGTTGAATATCTTGGCTATCGTATCGACAGCAACGGTCTCCGGCCACTAGCGGAGAAGGTGACGGCAGTGCAGGATGCGCCGCCACCCAGACTGCAGTCAGCTGCGAGCCTACCTAGGGATGCTGACCCTTGTTGAGCATCCTTGTTGACCCTTGCTGACCCAAGTTCTTGCCACACCTTCGACGGTGGTCGCTCCGCTGAATCAGCTGCTGATGAAGAATGCGCGCTGGACGTGGGCTGAGCCTCAGCAGCAGGCCTTCAAACGGTCCAAGCGACTTCTACTAGAGTCTCCTGTGCTCATGCACTACGACGCCAAGCTGCCCTTG
This sequence comes from Macrostomum hystrix, assembly GCA_950097015.1. NCBI lineage: Eukaryota > Metazoa > Platyhelminthes > Macrostomidae > Macrostomum > Macrostomum hystrix. Next base: position 682,753 of record CATNEN010000025.1, on the reverse strand, counting down.
CGTCTGTAATGCGACGCCAGCCCGTACGGACTAGGTGTGGTGCTGACTCATCGAGTGGACGGCGAGGACAGAGCCTTCGCCAGCCGCAGCCTAACGACGACTCAAAAGGGCTATTCGCAGCTGGACAAGGAGGCGCTCGCGATCATGTTTGGGTTGCACGCTTGCATCAGTTTCTGCAAGGCCGAAAGTTCGTCATCGTCACCGACCACAAGCCGCTCCTGGGTCTCCTCGGCGAGCACAAGGGCATTCCGGAGCACGCGGAGGCGCATGCAGCGCTAAGCGATTCGCCTAGCCAGCTATGACTACTCGCTGGAGTTCAAGCCCACCAGCAAGCACGCCAACTGCGACTCGCTGTTCCGCTTGCCGCTGGCCAGGCAGTTTGAAGAGGAGCCAGCCGTCAACGCTCTGCTTCTGGACAAGGAGACTGGATCCGCCATCACGACTGAGGCGGTGGCCCGGAACACTCGCTCGGACGCTCTCCTAGGCCGGATGCTACCCTTGAGCCACCGGCCAGAATCGCTGATTAGCCGCCACTGCCGCCCACCGAGCTAAGCGGATGCAACGGCAGCAATGATGCGCCGCCGGATGCCGCGGTCGCTGAAGCCGCTGACAGATCGGCCAGCACGACCAGGCGCTACCCTCATCGTCGGAGGCAGCCGCCTGAACGTCTGAAGCTTTGATGATTGACTGGACTCTGACTCTGATGGCATAACGAACTTTGGGGATGCTCAGAACTTTAGGGGGGAGATGTCAGATAGCTTAGCAAAAGTACCATTTGTGCGCCACTCTATAGCAGTTAGTTTATTTGTCATTTCAATACTCGCTATTACTAATTGCACTTGCACCCATGTCACCCCACTGTACTGTCTTTAAGATTTTCAATGCTTACTTATCACTGATGCAAGGCGCTGTAGCACCCACCCCTAATCTCCCTCTAACAAATGCTAAGTCATCAATTGAGTCGTATGAGTATAACAAATATGACTGCACGGATGCTAACAAACGCGTGCTTGTTTTTTACTCCTAACTTACTCGTCTTAGAACTCATAATTTCACACTTCTTTTCTTTCTTTCTCTTTGCTTTTGGCAAAAGACATAACCATGCACTGTGTATAAAAAAACTTATTCGAATTCCAAATTATACATATTATAAATTATAAAACTTATACATGTGGATGTAAACAAAACAACACCTATCTATTGCATTGCAGCCATGCATGTCCACACAAATCCAATCTGGCATGTATGTAGCAGCCGGGTGTTAGGAGCTTGAGGCTCTTTATTTTTTTGACATGAAGTAAATTGTAAAATTTACTTGAATTACTGATACACTCACCTATACTGCTTACACCTCAACTATTTACAAGCAGCCTTCTTGTTGCTGGGTGCTGTTTTTACCACTGATCAGCAAATTTAATTTAAACTTGTGCCAAGTTTTATGTTAAGACACAAAAAATCAAGTCCCTTGACTGTTGCTAAGCTTCCATTATGAATCATTAACAATTGTATATAATACAATCCAAAAAAATTGACAAGAATGTTTTTTATTGACAGGCTGGGTCAAGCAGTAGGTATGTTTGGATAACTATAGATTGTGGCAAAAGCATAGGTGGTCACTACTGTAGTAAAAAGAAGGAAGACATCTTGCTTTCAAAATTGTACATAATTTATTTATCTATACAAGTATTTGTATGAGTGTAGTAGTATCAGTTTCTATCTACATGTATTATGTGTACTCATAATAAAATTATGAATAAAAGTACTTACAAATACAGGCAGATGTTTGTATGCATTGCTTAGTTAGATGTCTAAAGTTGCGATTTGCTTTAAAGCTTCTTTTCCAGGCAAAGTAGCCATTATGTCTTCATATATGTGGAGGCATTGATAATTACATGCTTATATCCTTGGTATAGAACCAAGATCAGTTTCAAATAAAGAACAGCAAGAAAAGTCAAGAAAAGCAAGAAGAGTAGATAATTAAATCCTTTGTATAAAACAAATACAACCTGTAGATCAGTTTTAAATACAAACTGACTAAAAAGATACCCTAGGGAGATCACTGTGTGAAATGGGTTACAAATAGAGAGAGGGAAAAAGAGAGGGAGACAGAGAGTGAAGGAGAGAGGGAGGGGGATTAGAGGGAAATAGGGGGAAGGAGACAGTGAGTAAAAGCAAACAGTTCGATGCAGAAAAGGAATGAATAGTCGGAGTAAATATAAGTTCAAAATAGATCTGCAATAGCCTAGATTGAGAAGAAGACTAAAACCATAGTCAATCCCTATAATGTCAACAAAGTGTTCAATGAGATTCCAGAGCAACATTTCTCATTTGTTGGCCATTACTGGGGCATCAACAATAATGATTAAATGACTGATTAACAGATTTTTTCCATAGTGTTTAAGGGAAAATCTTCAACTTTTCCATAGCATTGTGACAGAAATGAATGCTATGGAAATTTATTCATAGAAAGAAGTTTTTCAGAGCATTAAGGCATAAATTAAAACTTTTTCTAGAGCATTAGGCAGATTTTAAAGCTAGATTAGCTAGATTAAAGGCTTAAATTAATTCTGGGACACACATGCCACGATCCCAACTATAAGACTAGAATACTATAGAAACAAACTAAGAGAATGCATCAATACATAGAGAAAAAGAATGTGAGCAATTGGCCAAAGAGCACATTTATATGCATTTTACTCAATGAAATATATACCAAAATACATTATATCTTAAGTCATCATTTTAATGGATTATTGCTATTTTTTAGCAAACTAATATAAATATTGCCATTTGCTTTTAAGAGCTCTGTTATACTCAGGGCTCAAAACACTTTCATATTATTTAAACATATCTAACTCTATACAACTTTGTGCAATAATTACTATAGTAGCTGGTGAAGCCTTTGCACTAGTAAAAATTGTCATTTTGTCTAAATTAGCACATTTTTAGGCATGAAAGTTAAACATACCATGAAATAATAGCCCATGACCTATCTCTATCCTCTAGAGAGCAATATCTCATTCTCAACCTTAATCTTGGCCAATAAGAAAGGGGGTAAAATGGCAATCTCTCATCCATGGTTATAGTCAGAGCTATGGTGGTCTAGGTGTCTGCCAGACTCAGGATGGTATACATATACACCTGAATCTGGAGTACAAAAGGGATTTAGCACAACACATTGGCGTACAGAGGGGCCTGGTATACCCCTTAGTATAGATTGGCATATACCACCAAGATAGCAGGTGGAGGCAGATGACCAAGTTCCAAAAGCTAACCAGAACAAAAAAATGACCAAGTTCTATTTTGGCATAGCATAGTATCTGTGTGCATAAATTAAAATGGAGTTGCTAAATGTTGATCAAAGAAAAGCTCCTAAAAATGAACAGAAAACTTAAATGAAAATCATGTCAGTTATGTTTAGGCCTATACTAACATTTATTGTAATAAATATGTTTTTGTTATACATGATTATTCTTTTCTTGGCATATTTTCATGTGCAATAGAAGTCTGTTGGCATACATTGGCGTACAGGAGATAGGGATGCGAATTTTGTTCCCGCATTCACCAATACACAATCCAAACACTGGGGTGTGTGGCAGTCTTGGTACTATGCCCTTTGGCCTTTGAAGCAGCCATGTGGCCAGCTTTAAAGCAAGCATCAGCAACATGTATTTGAGACAAAATACATATATACATAGCCAATAACTCACAAAAAATAAGTTAAGGATAAAAAATTAACTAGGCCTAATATATTAAGAAGTTTGACACTAGCCTAGGCCTGGCAGACTGAAATACTGGATATTAGGGCCTACAATACATCGATATTTTTTAGCTACAGTCACGTACAGAATTGATAAAATAAAATAATAAAGAAAAGGATTGTCACTGAAAACTTACTTGTATAATAGTCTTGGCCATTCGCACTTAATGTAAGTGTGCAAGCCATTATTAAAAACGGCAAGAAATAAAATCTATCGAAAGCTTTCATTAAAGTAGTAAAAAATTAGCAAATCGTAATAAATATATACTAGCACTTGGAGTTAAAAAATTGCTTCTTAAAAAAATCCTCCAACTTTTACGTATTGGTATTGCCGCTTTACTAACTTTACTGTACAAGGAAGTTGAAACAAAATATTTACATATTTTGAAAATTGCTATGCTTAACGTACAAAAAGTAAAACAAAAAGTAAATATATTATGCTTTATTTTAATTTTTTATTTACACTGCGATTAAATAAAAAAAAAGTAATGAAATTTGGGTATGTCTATTTTAAATTCCTTAAAAATTTCTTGTTAGAATTCCAAATAATCTTTTTTTGCGGTGTTGTTTAAGGTAAGAAGAGACAAAAAGTAAGGACCCATGTGCTTTTAGGTATGCTATAACTTTGTGTCGGTCTGACAGAATTTATACTTCTATATATATGAATATTTTGGCAGCCAATGTAATTTCTATATGTAACAACTAACAAATATCGAAAAATTCTTTCCATGAACATGTTCTAGAGTTTCTAAGAAACACTACGAAAGTCGAAATGTCGAAATGTTGTAGAACCAATCAAACAGCACATGCGGAGAAACTCACCAACGCATAGGACCTGCAGTCAGATGGTCAATCGCCATGGACTATCTGACTGCATTGCCATCATTGTTTCCATGGTAATGTAACCTCATTGTTTGTATGCCTAACAAAGCAGTGTACTGGTAGGTATGTAGAGTATCTTTTAATTAAGTTGGGCGTTGCGTTGGCTCTTGTCTTACATATCCGGAGCTTTTTGCGTCACTTTGTTGGCCTCTAGCTTTGAAATTAAGTAAAAAAAGCGAGTAATTTTTTATGTAAGAGCATGGACCCCCATGTCCAAAAAATATAACCAACTGAATTCTCACTATTTTACACTATTAAGTTTTAAAAAATGTTACAGTAGGGCCTAGCTTTGTAAACATTTGTTGACCTTATGTACTTAGTTCTATTGGCATTGGTTAATATCGATCTTTTTACACATTAGGTTAGATGATTAAACTCTAGATATTTTTTCTAATGGCTTAGCATGTTTTGATAATTTTTTCTCTTATATATTTGTATAATTGAATGTTTTATCATTCTTACTGTTTCTATTCAATTTATTCATATTTTGAAATGTGTTAAACTTTCACCGCACCCTATTCCCTATGCTATTCTGCACATTATGTATGGGCCAAGGACTGGGTTTTTTTGTCTATAACTTGGGTACGATTTCGCACCCTATGGTAGATTTCAGGGTATGATTTTTAAGACCAGGGTGTGCTGCACTGCTGCAGACAAAAGCTGGTCTAATACTAAGAGTGTGTTTCAAAGTTTCTGTCTATCCAAACCATCTAATGATGATCCTATGAAATCCGCATCACATCCTTGCAAAAAATTCTGTTGCGCTTTTCGCAGCAAGTCAAATTTCAGAGTGCGATTTTTAAGACCATTTTAAGGTAGTATTTAATTGTCTAAAGCTAGTAGTCTTGCTAAACTAGAAAAACTAGCATGTGGAATAGTGTGTGGAACAGCATAAGGTGAAAGTTTAACATATATTTTAAGGCATAGTTTTTGTTACAGCTCAAAATAAAGAATAAGAAAAGAAATAAATATAGATTAACAGAAAAAAAACAATTTTTTTTCTATGGGTTAGCCAAGTGTCTTTATTGTCTGGGCTATTAGATTAATAGCAAATGACAATATGTAACATTCCTATTCAAGTACAACTGCAAAATAATGCTTCCAACTCCCTCCAGCTCCCAACGATGCACTTCTCCATTCTGCAAAACCACTGCTCAAAAGCTTGTGAGAAGGCCGAACTTGGCAGGGTGTCCATCACATGCATTTAGGATTACAAGGCTATGCCTGGAGACTCAAATCTCTGGCCCTTAATTTGCTGCTTGACTGTTAAGAAAAGAAAAAAGTAGCAGGGGGCTAAGTCAGGCAAGTATGGTGGGTGGGAGACCAGTTTCACTCAATTTTGCTCCTGGAACGCGAAATCAGTGATGCAGTGTGAGCGCTCGCATTGTCCTGGTGCAGCTGGAGGCCTGTGTTTGGCCACCTTTGGCACCAAGCGCTGATGACTTAAGGAAGGCAGTGGCTGGTCTACCATGCTGCCGTCACTTTGCGATGGTCCTCAAGGGGCACCAACACCAGATGGCCAGAGACAGTGATGAAGGAGGCCACCATCTTCTTTCCAACACTCTGGGGTCTCTGCAACTTGGTTGGATGATCATCACTGGAAAAGCACCAGACTGTGGACTGACGCTTTGTCTCTGAGTCATACAGGTACACCCAAGTCTCATCACCATTAACAATATCAAAAAGCTTTCTTAATGCTTCTCGCACCAGTCACCCTTGCACGTCTCTGCTCAAGTGACAGCGAATGGGGTACCCATCGGGTGCACAGCTTCCGAAGGCCAAGGTGTTGGTGTAGGATTGCATTCACCTGCCCCAATCCAATGCCCAGTTGCGACTGTAACTCATCATAGGTTATGTGCCTGTTCTCATTTACCAGTCGCTCTACTTCATTTATGTTGTGCTGGGTTACAACTGTCGAGGGCCGGCCGCTGCGATCTTCATCACTCAGGCTGGTGCGCTTCAAACGAAACTCGCGATACCAGTTGTAAACAGTTGCTTGAGATGGAGACTCGTTAGGGAAGGCGGCTGCAAGCCGAAAAAACATTCTGCCGGTGTCAGATCGCACTTTAATTTTAATTTAAAGGGCAAACCAGACACACAAAGCCACAATTTATTTTAAATTAATTATGGTTAACCTTGTGATTGCATGCAGTGCATGTGCATAAATGGCTAATTTAGAAGATCGACCATAGAATCCCATAGAATTCCACATAGTACCCATGTGTCTGGCCAGGATGTAGATCAATGGCGATTAACTGACAAGAAGCAAGCATATGTCGGACTATGTCGGACTATGCCCGAGTGCTTGGTTTTGAAACTTCCCTGCACGAACTGTGGCATCGTTTCTAAACCAGGACAGAAAGAGTTGCGGCTTGGTACACTGGTTGGGCCGGAGACTGATGTATCGCTTGTACAGACAGACCAGGCAGCGATTATGGTCAACAGTATGGTATGCGACATTACGCTTAATTGGCCGCTTGAAAGTCTTCAAACCACATGATCTCACTTTTGAAACTGTATTCTCCGTATACACCAGCAACTCTTCGGAGCCTTCAGTAGTCAACTGGATTTGCTTGTTAAACTCCAGCTCATGTAGTTCGCGCCCTCCTCGCAGTCCGTACACCTTTCCAATTAGAAAAATTACAGTGAAAAGCTGAGTTTTCTAAGGGACACCAAAAAGGCATCAAAGTTGAAGTCCTCGTCAATGCTGTCCATGTTTTATTGTACCCTTTTGTCTATGGTTTCCGGCATTCATACTTGCGGTAACAATTTAATTGTTTGTCGGCTTTTTTCGATTGTTGCCGGATTTCAGACGAATGTATTTGGCTATCAAAACAAGGAACAACAATAGCAACACGGCGAAAGTGTTTCATAGTCACAAAAAGTTCTTAAGAACAAACCGATCGAATCAATTGTTTTACTTTCCGTAAAAGTTGAATGTGCAGTTGTGGAACTGACCACCACAGAGGCTTCTCGGCAGGTCTTGGCCGCCCTCGGGTGCTTTCATCAGCTCGCCTCTATCAGACCCAGTTGTCACACTTTCGATGGTGGATTCCGCATCGTCGTCAATCTTGGTGACTTTGGACCCATAGGCAGCCAGACAAGCGCTCATTCGGGCCACACAGTCCATGTCTCGCCGCTTGTATACATCCACTGAGCTCGAATTCTTGTGTCCCGTCATTAGTGTAATCGCTTGATTATCGAAACCGGCCTTGGCCAAACAGTTCACCTAAGTTTCAGCAGTTGGGTAAGACAGTATTCTTACAGTTTTACTGAAGTGAGTAGGCCATGCGATCTTTACTCACCGTGGTTACTCGCACACAATGGTTGGTGTACTTCCGCTGCAGAGCCAGACACGCACTCAGATTCTTCATGAAGTCTCCAAGTGAATCTTTGCCGAGTCGTTGGCAGGCTGAGAAGCCAGACTTATTGAGCCTTGGGAACAACACCTCACATCCATTCGGTAGTTAAGAGACGTACATTTTAAAGGCTTCGACGGGACAAACAGTTTTGTCTTGCACGCTGTACATCCGAGCTAACTTGAGATCCTTGAATGCCTTCTCGTTCAACGACGCTTTAACATTTTTCGACAGCATGGCGACAGCGACGCGTACAAACTCCGTACCTCCTTCTGACACTATCTCAAAACATCCAGGTGTCAACTCTCTCAGATTTTCTCGGCCTCGCAGTGCGAAATGGAGCAGAACGTTGAAAATGTTTTCGTCCTGCAGTTTACGAAGGGACGTTCGGTCAAAGTATGCGCGAATTGTTTGCATGTCGTCCTCGGAAATAGCTTCGTATTTGTCTACCTTCTCGACGTGTCCTTCCATGTACATTTTCACCATGGCGACAAGAACGCAATTGCAACGCTTGAAGGCTTCTCCGGTAACGATGTTCACCTGGCGATTAACGGACGGGGATTGCAGGTGGCGTTGAATAGCCGCACGAAAACAGATGAGAGACTTTGGCGCATAGTAAGTTCCATCCTGCTTTCGAAGGGATGAATAGAAAAGCCTCAGATAATCGTTCAAAAATCGATCCGGAACACGCTCAAACTCCTGGCAGAGCCCCTTCTCGTTGAGGAACTGTCGGAACCTTGCCACGTGAAGCTTCCGTTGCGTCTCGGTCGATTTCGGCACTGAGTCACTCTCAAGTCGGTCCAACATTTCCAGATCTTCGCTACGTAGCTCAGGCAGCCCGTTGGAACTGGACGACGCATCCAGGTTGTCCATCTCCAGAACGTAGCGCGTGCTCGACTCTCGGGTGACAAAAGCCAACTCGTCCGTGGAGAGTCCACATATTTCTCCGCCAGGAATGTTTGCGTAGCGAATCATAGCTACTTTTCCTATTTGCACTCCGAATAGGAGAATTAATTCAAGCTCAAAATCAACTTGAGAATTAACTCATGGCAGCCAGGCTAGCTGTCTTCACTGTCCTTTAAATTTGCCATAAACGATTAATTATCTCTACAACCCTTTCATTTAGAGAGCGACTAAATTTGCTCTCCGGCAACATTCCGGCAACAATCGCATTTCATACTCAGCATCCGCACTATGTCTGGGCCATAGACAAGGGAAGTCAAAAGGGTACAATAATGACATATACCCGATTTTTTTCGGCAGCAATTGCGTAAGCTGAAGCCGCTACGCGGCCGCTACGCGGCTTCAGCTTACGCAATTGCTGCCGAAAAAAATCGGGTATATATCGTTACATTGCTTTTGCTGCATCCAAGACTGGATTTTGTGGCTTTCGGCATTAAAGACTTCATCCGCTTTCTTCTTTGCTTTCGTAATGAACATTTGTCTATGGTTCAAATAAAAATAACAATAACTCAGGCTTTGCTCGCCTCGAGACCATTAAATGCTGCCTCGGACTTTCTAATCACAGAATGTGAATTAAGTATAAGTTATCACCCACTTTTTTTATTTATTTTGGCCGGGAACGGCTGAGGACTCGTTTATTGGCCGAGGCTTCGCCTCGGCCAAGAAACGATGTCCGAAGACGTTTTCGGCCATAGATAAGTCAAACAAGTGGTTGATAATGTATTTATTCCACAGTTGAAGCCAGATAATTGTCACCGGACCAGATAAATGTTTATCTGTCCCGGCCAGATAAATTTCAATGGCCAAAAAATAAATTTAATTGGTCTATGGGCCAATCCAACTGGGGAATAAACGGCGAGATACAGGAAAGATAAAAATGAGTGAAAAGTGTTTTCTAAAACCAGCAGTCAAACATCAAGCCATTCATTTTTATTAATTTATCATCTTATTCTAATTATCACATGCAAACTCAAATAAAAACAAAACAAAACGGTGTGTTTAGTGTTTTAATTAATAGTCCAGAACTATTCTACGAAAAGGACCCTATATATCCACTTCAGTTAAGAATCATTTATTTTATGGCACAAATACATTATAATTGAGGGTGGGTGTGTTGTCCCCCTAGTCCATAGACTGAACAGCCATAAGCAGTCTTCAGATGCGCCACATTTGATGGTATATCAAAGGTGTAACCATAACCTAACCATTTCATTGAGCTGCTATTTTTAGCCTATTTGCCTAGCAATGTTTGAGTATATCTGAATTTGTTCAATTTCTTTGTGTTTATCACAAACCTTTATAATAGTATCAGCAACCAGCTTTATTTGCCTTATGAGCCTTTAGTGCTGAAATCTAAGTGGAACCTAATAACTAATAACTTGTAGTATGCCATAAGAATTTTGAACTATAGTGACTATTCTTGCCCATCTGAAATGACCTACAGTTATATACTGTATTTACTACTTGCATGCATTACATTTTCTATGGTATGATAAATCTATGCTAGTCTGTTCGCTAAATTATAAGCAAATAAATCAATTCAGATAATGAAGCCAGCGAGTAAGCACGCGGATGCACAGAAAAAGCCGCAGTATTGGCAGAAGTTAAAGCAGAAAAGGAAGCAAGAAAATCAGCAGCTACTGCAACAGCGTCCAGTGTACAATAAGCGCCAGAAGTCACGCAGACACAAAAAGGTTAGACCCTACTCGGAGCCAGATGTTGCTGATGTCGGCTGGTCGCCGGCCACAGCTCCAGTTGGTGGGGATTTGGCGCCTGGAGATAAAGAGGATCGCTTCCTGCCGAGGTCGTTACGCGAGTTTATGTGGCTGAAAAAAGTGGCAGGTTAGTTTGTTGCGCCTTGTAATTGCTTAAATCATGCTTTGATAAGCTTATAGATTGTTTGTTCGGGTGCGTATTTGTCAGTGCACTTAAGTTCTAGGGCACTGGCCTGTGCTTTCTATGGTAAAATTCTTTGGTATTGGTCAACAATGCTCAGTGCACTTAAGTTCTAGGGCATTGGCCTGTGCTTTCTATGGTAAAATTCTTTGGTAATTGGTCAACAATGATCAGTGCACTAAAGTTCTAGGGTATTGGTCAGTGCACTAAAGTTCTAGGGTATTGGTCAGTGCACTAAAGTTCTAGGATATTGGTCAGTGCACTAGAGTTCTAGGGTATTGGTCAGTGCACTAAAGTTCTAGGGTATTGGTCAGTGCACTAAAGTTCTAGGGTAGTGGTCAGTGCACTAAAGTTCTAGGGTATTGGTCAGTGCACTAAAGTTCTAGGGTAGTGGTCAGTGCACTAAAGTTCTAGGGTAGTGGTCAGTGCACTAAAGTTCTAGGGTATTGGTCAGTGCACTAAAGTTCTTTAGTGCCACCAGTGGACTGATGGTCTGGTGGTTTTTCCCTAGAATATAGAAAGTACGTTTTTATCAGCTTCTTTTTATTTAGTAGTTACTTGCAAATATTATAAATACCCTTTATAATTTATAATTATAATATTTGGTTACTTGTTACTAATCATTTTCGTTTGATTAACTGAAAGAAATGTGGCTTAATAAAAAGAAAAATTATTTCCTTTTTTAATCTAATTTCGTGTTAGTTGCGTAGCATACTACTTTTATACTTTTTGTAAGTAGTATTGTTGGTTAATATACGGCGTATAATTGTCAGTTGTTCCAAATCATTCTAAGCATATATAAAAGGTGAGTTTACGAGTGAATCACTAATGTTGTAGTTGTATATTTTTGTCAATATATAATGCGCTAAGAAAGTAGAAATTTAGAAAGAAAAGTTTTTATTGCCTCTTTCATATCATTAGCGCCTTAGAATTTTATTATCGGATTTTTTAGACAGATTATTTCTTGTCTTCTTTTCTGGGGCAATAATTGTGCAAGGCTGCTAGGCTATATCATTATTTTCAATTCAGGTGGTCAATTGAGTATTTCAAAATCATTAGTCTTTCTTATTTTAACCATAAAGCTTTGTCTTATAGCACAAAGTTCATAATGTTTGAGTTCCGTTGTTCAATGGGTTGGAAATATAAGCCTTTAAAATCCCCGGTAATGTGTAATTAGTGGAGTTCATTATAAGGCACTATAATTTCATGGATTGTAAGCGACTGTTTAGCATATTGTCAGCGTCTATCAATGAATTAAAAAATTACTTATTTTCCTATTCTCGCATTGGTTGTCACGTTCAGTCGCATTTCCTGTAAGTTATTTTTTCTTGTCGATTCTTGGTGTACTGTGGGAGTGTGTTTCTAGCATTTTCCTTGTTTATCCTCACCAGGCTCACGATTCTCATGCTGATCGAAATAACCAGTGTCAGACACAAACAGGAACTGCTCTCATATTTCTGCTTGCATTATCGTGTGTTAAATGCAGCTCAGATAGATGAAATTTCTTGCTTCGAGCTCGCATCAAAGCAGTTAACGCATATTCGAGTCCTTGCCTAAGATATGTACGAATTTTCTTCTGATTCCGTTAATGACGAAATTTTGAGTATGTTATCCTATCAGTCTAATCCTAGATTTTTCAGTTTTCCTAGCTCGTTCTCCTACAGCGAATCTAATGGAGCTTGAAAGATTGCAAATTTAATATGCTCATTAGTGGCTTATAGGACTGCTAAGTATAGTAAATGGGAGTCAGTTGGCGATGCATTCGCCTCTCGCGCCAAAGTCCGTGAGCTCGATTCTGCTGCGAGGCCGCATTCAGTTTGGGGCAAGCCGCGGTGAGAAAGCTTGGGGACTTGGGGACTTGGGGTCGTGCAATTTACGCCCTTTAGGGCCAACCTTCAAGGTAATATGAGAGTGTACACTGCCTGAGAAAGTCTGGGCAGATGTATACACCTGTGCCTGCCTACGTACAGAATCTGTGTGCGTGTGTGCTCAGGAGTCAGCGAAATGGGCAGAATTGCCTCCTCGTTGGCTGCGGGTCCAGTGGCACCAAATGGTGCGCCATAGTAAAAGAACGTTATACAGACTCTTGTCTTTTGACTTGTAATGAAATGAGAAATATGGAATTATGTCGGAGTTTGTAGCCTACCTTTAGACTTTTGACTGAGACGTCGGGAGTTCGAATCGTTCAACCGAAGAGAAAAATCTGCGTCTGCTCAAATGATAAAGTAATACTGGTTCCTGCGTTGTCCACGGATTATTTTCCGATTTTGGTTGCGAGTTTAATTTTATCCATCGCCATCAACACCCGCTTCCTTGCTTACCCGCTTCAGAGCTGTCGCCGAAGGAGCGCCGGCGCTATCTAAAATCTCGCCGGCGCACCAACCCGGAGGCTGGCGACGTCGCCGGAATGCGCCGCGCCCCGGCTAAACAGGCTAATTTGCGCCGCCGTCCGGGCGAATCGCAGATGCGCCACCTGGCCAGGGTTGAACAGGCAGCTCAGCGCACCCTACTCACTTCTCAGTACGCCGATAGATTTGGTCAGGCTCAAACTCAGTCAAAGTCTAAGCAGCAGAAACAGGGCAAGCCATCGGGCACTAAACAGAAACAGCATCCTGACCCGTCTGATTCGCAGAAGAAATCTGACAATCATCATCATCATCAGCAGCAGCAGCAGTCTGACAGCAGCCAACCGCAGCGTCGGCGCAGTCGTGGTACTAGCCGACCCAGTCGGTTAGAACCGGTTGCTAGCGAGCCGCCAAAGTCTTTGGCCAGACTCAAGCTGCCGTTTAAAGTCAAAGATAAACGACTGCCGACTAATTTAGGCGGCGGCAGTTCCGTCAGCGGAGGCGGACTAGGCGGCTATAATTTAGACCGTGCATTGCTCACCTGAGTGCTCCGAAATGCTTCAAAGACAATTTTGGGGCCGATTTTTCAGCTTAATGAATATTTTCTTTGTTTTTTGGCGTTAAACTTCTACTTTTGAGTCATGTATTTTCAGTGAAAATACACATCCCCCACCTCCGGATCTTCAGTGGGCAGCCATTTCCCCACCTCCGGATCTTCAGTGGGCAGCCATTTCCCCACCTCCGGATCTTCAGTGGGCAGCCATTTCCCCACCTCCGGATCTTCAGTGGGTAGCCATTTCCCCACCTCCGGATCTTCAGTGGGTAGCCATTTCCCCACCTCCGGATCTTCAGTGGGTAGCCATTTCCCCACCTCCGGATCTTCAGTGGGTAGCCATTTCCCCACCTCCGGATCTTCAGTGGGTAGCCATTTCCCCACCTCCGGATCTTCAGTGGGTAGCCATTTCCCCACCTCCGGATCTTCAGTGGGTAGCCATTTCCCCACCTCCGGATCTTCAGTGGGTAGCCATTTCCCCACCTCCGGATCTTCAGTGGGTAGCCATTTCCCCACCTCCGGATCTTCAGTGGGCAGCCATTTCCCCACCTCCGGATCTTCAGTGGGTAGCCATTTCCCCACCTCCGGATCTTCAGTGGGTAGCCATTTCCCCACCTCCGGATCTTCAGTGGGTAGCCATTTCCCCACCTCCGGATCTTCAGTGGGTAGCCATTTCCCCACCTCCGGATCTTCAGTGGGCAGCCATTTCCCCACCTCCGGATCTTCAGTGGGCAGCCATTTCCCCACCTCCGGATCTTCAGTGGGTAGCCATTTCCCCACCTCCGGATCTTCAGTGGGCAGCCATTTCCCCACCTCCGGATCTTCAGTGGGCAGCCATTTCCCCACCTCCGGATCTTCAGTTTTTTATTAAGCAGTAGAAGTTAATTAAAAAAGGTAGCTTTCCAGTAGCAACAATAATGTTCGGCCGTTAGATCTTTTTCCAAATCAAAGTAATGGTGAAATGTGCAATTTGTTCTTTTAAAAGAATCGCAGAAATATATAATTGGCGAGTTAGAGCCAATTTCCATCTTAAAAATCTTCTTCGGAGTTGTTTTTTGCCTCTAAAATTACGTTAAGCTTCGGATTAAAATCAATTATAAATAGTTTAGTAATTAGTATAATTCATACCGCTAATTGATTGCTAGAATCGCTGGCAAGAACAGGTTGATTTTTCTTCGCATAATTCATAATTTACACGAAATTATGCCATGCAACAAAATGCTACACGTATTTTATAGTTTTGCTTCTCAACAGCTTTTCGAGTATTGATTCAGGAAGTAAAGAAATAAGGTTTTTATTAACTGGCTAAATAGCCATAACGTGCGGTGCTTCACTTTGATGTCGGCACTTCTATATGTTCAGATAGATGGTGCGTTTTTACTTTGCGTTTTAAGGTACAAATCAACAACACTCCCAGAATCCTTCGGGATGGGATCGCCAACTCTCTCAGAATCCTTCGGGATGGGATCGCCAAGTCTCCCAGAATCCTTCGGGATGGGATCGCCAACTCTCAGAATCCTTCGGGATGGGATCGCCAACTCTCTCAGAATCCTTCGGGATGGGATCGCCAACTCTCTCAGAATCCTTTCGGATGGGATCGCCAACTCTCTCAGAATCCTTCGGGATGGGATCGCCAACTCTCTCAGAATCCTTTCGGATGGGATCGCCAACTCTCGCAGAATCCTTCGAGATGGGATCGCCAACTCTCCCAGAATCCTTCGGAATGGGATCGCCAACTCTCAGAATCCTTCGGGATGGGATCGCCAACTCTCTCAGAATCCTTCGGGATGGGATCGCCAACTCTCTCAGAATCCTTCGGGATGGGATCGCCAACTCTCTCAGAATCCTTCGGGATGGGATCGCCAACTCTCTCAGAATCCTTCGGGATGGGATCGCCAACTCTCTCAGAATCCTTCGGGATGGGATCGCCAACTCTCTCAGAATCCTTCGGGATGGGATCGCCAACTCTCTCAGAATCCTTTCGGATGGGATCGCCAACCTTCCAAAATGCTAGCGGGTCGAATCACGACCCTTATAGATTCCCATATTCGTTTGGCCTGGTCCCTGAATATTCGACATCAAATTTCCTTTACATCCTTAGAAATGAAAACATTTTAACAAGTTCACAAGCGCATAGTTAAATTCATATTTTTTCTGTATTGTTTTAACGTGCCAATCAGTTGAAAACAAGTTCAAGGCAAGTTTAAAATAAAAGCAACAGAAACTTCTTCAGCTGCTTTAAGGTAGGATTTTAAGAAAACTTAACTATTTTGCTTTCATAGCTTCGACATTCAGCAGCAATGTCTCCTGCTCCTCCTTTACCGCCAGTCTATTTTCCACAGGAACAGTTTCTGTTAAAAAAGATTGCTAGTTTTTTATCGCGTGGATGGGGTAGGGCAGACGAGTGGATGGATCGCAGCATTTCTTGCGTTAATAATGTCAGTTTTTTTACTTTCAGATCAAAGATTTGGTTTAGAAAATACAAATAAGAATGCTGCGAGAAATGAGGCATTCGCTCGTTAATGAGCCACGCATGTGAATTCTCCTATCTTTGACGAGTTTTATAAGCCTTGTCTATAATTCCTCATTTCAGCCATTGTCAGTCAAAGATGCGAAAATTGACACCTGTTGTTTTTCGTTTCCCCATTGTATTTGTTAGTCTGTTTGTCTTATCATTGTTCATTCATCCATAATCTCAACGGTAGGGGGTGGGCTTTCACCAGAGTAATTCTTTTATCGCATTTAGAAAACACTTAAAAAACAGCTAAGAATTTCACATAACTTCTTTTTCTGTCAAATCTTTCAATTTTTCCGATCTATTGGATTAAATAGCTCATAATTTCTAAGGTTCAAACAATGTACAGGCGGCATGGATTCAGAACAATGTTAGTTGTCCTTGTCATCAGGGTCTTTGACAAGAATATCTTATTATCTCGACGATGCTTACTCGGATGGTTTATAAAGTTAGCTCATCGTAACGGGCGGAAAATTTTGGTCCCTGCTCATATAAAAAACGAACACCTCTTTCAGACAATATCCAAGACGAGAAGACCAGATCAGAATCAAAAGATTGTTTTACTAGTGTTTCCGCCTTCTTTGATCAGCATTCGATTATGTCGGCATCGGCACCAACCGGCAGCAGCTGCTGGCGCAGCCTGCCAACAATGCGGCAGCAGCACGTGTTCCCAGCCATGACTGTGCTGGATAACACCCTGTTTGTGATTGGCGGCTGTATGCAGAACGGCCAGCCCATTGACGCCTGCGAAAGTCTACGATTGGGCGACGGCGACGGTGGTAGCTGCGGCGACACTGCCAACGCCTGGAGCGCCGTGCCAGGCCTGCCGACGCCGAGAGCTGGCGTACAGCTGCTCACCATGGGTGAGGATACGCGTGTCTTAGCGTTCAGTTGCCTTCGTTAAAAGCGAGAGCGTAGATAAGATATTGGACGGATAAAAGATTAGATGTTGGAGAGAGAGGGATTGGACTTTATAAAGATGGGAGATTAGATGTTGGGCATGGGGAGACTAGATGTTCGGCAGGGGGGAGACTAAATGTTAGGCAGAGGGAGACTAGATATTTGGCAGGGGGAGACGATATGTTTGGCAGCATGTTCGCGCATCCGCACGCACGGCCGCAGGCAAGTGCATCTACTCTTTCGGCGGCTCCGGTCCCGGCCAGTCGGGCGTGGCCACGCTGGACGCATTTGACGCGGAATCGCAGCAGTGGTCGGAGGCCGGTCGCCTGCCGATGTCAGTCAAGAGCTGCTCCGTGGCAGCTCGAGGCGGCAAATTTTTCATTGCCGGCGGCATGGAGTCAGCGAGCTCAACGCGGAACGAGTTCTACTGCTTCGATCCGGAGAAAAAGAAGGTTGGCAACCTGCCACCAATGACTAATAAGCGGTATTCACCTGGCTGCTTCCTTGTTGAGGACTCGCTCTACCTTTTCGGTGAGGCTGGGCACATTGTGCTGTTTTTGGCTCTGGCAGTCACCTGCTCAAGCAGGATGTCCTATACCTGTTGGATAGTGTAGTCACCTGTTTTAAGCAGGATGTCCTATACCTGTTGGATAGTGTAGTCAACCTGTTTTAAGCAGGATGTCCTATACCTGTTGGATAGTGTAGTCACCTGTTTTAAGCAGGATGTCCTATACCTGTTGGATAGTGTAGTCACCTGTTTTAAGCAGGATGTCCTATACCTGTTGGATAGTGTAGTCACCTGTTTTAAGCAGGATGTCCTATACCTGTTGGATAGTATAGTCACGTGTTTTAAGCCGGATGTCCTATACCTGTTGGATAGTATAGTCACCTGTTTTAAGCCGGATGTCCTATACCTGTTGGATAGTATAGTCACGTGTTTTAAGCAGGATGTCCTACCTGTATGATAGTGTAGTCACCTGCTTCATAATTTGGAACGGGATGTCCTACCTGTAAGGCAGTTTAAGTAATCTGTTCCAAGTCGAGTGCTTCATCGGATGAATGAATCGGATAATTTATAATAAAAAAAGCCTGATGTGCCATGAATACAGGTTTACTCATATTTCATGTTTTAGGATAAAGCAATAAAGTAGTTGGAGTTCGTGCATATTTATATTCGGTATCTCATTTGATAAAAAGCTGGTCACAGTGGCGAGCATAAAATCCAAATAGTAGCACCGAAAGCACTGGCCACGACTGCCGACAGTTTTCGGCGCCGCTAAATAGCAATTCAACCAGGGGCCGTTCGCTGCCATTGTGCGGCCTCGGCGTCAGGCCGATAAGCCTGCAGGCCAGGCCATAGACATCTGTCTGTTGAGCCACGGAGTCGACTCGCGCGCCCCTGGCAAACGCCGGTCCCGTCGCTAGCAGCGGCACCATCATCTCATCCCAGTCCGAGTCCCCGCCGTGCATGCCAAGCTTCCAGACTCTGTCGTCAGTGTCCGCAACGTGATAGCCTCTTGACGGCATTAGCATCACATCCGGGATGCGTCTGTGCCCTCTGAAATGCAGTCGGTCTGGCAGCTCCTGGCGTAGCAGAGCCCGCACCGGCCTGTCGGCGATGTCGCGCAACATTGCAGATCGAAGCTCTTCTGCTCTGCCAGGCTGTGCGAATAAGCCCAGAGCGACGCCCATCTGCAGCACTGCTCTGGTGGCCGAGTGGTTGCGGGCGTTTACCCACACAGTGCGACTGTGGTTCACTGGCAGCATGCCTGCGGATAATAGGCGAGAAATATTGCATTTGCTAATCTACCGCATCGAAGATTGCACCTATTAATAATGTCTTTCATCGAATAAAACTGGATTGCTGGTCCATTCTATCGAGGCAGAATGGATTGCTTGTCTATTCCAACGAGGACTAGTAGTCTTGAGTTGCTACTCCATTTCATCGAAGAATAGTATATTGCTTGTCAATGACATCAATGAAGAATGGATTGCTGATCTATTTCATCGATGAAGAATGGATTGCTGATCTAATTCATCAAGAAAGAATGAATTGCTGGTCTATTTCATCTAGATAGAATGGATTGCTCTTCCTTGGATTAATTGCTGCACTCCAAGATACTTGAATTCAAGCCATTAACGTCCGTTTTCAGAATTATTCGATGCAGTCCAAAAAATAGAAACAATGCAGTCGCACTTGGCTTACCATGATCAGACGTAATAATAACATTAACGCTATTTCGGATTCCACGTTCTTCTAACTGTCGAAAAAATCTACCAATATCTGCGTCAATGCTAGCCAGCACTGGACCAACCGCTCCGGGTCCCTCGTAGTGAGCGGTGAGGTCTGGCTCGTGGTGATACAAAACAGCCAAACTGGCTTGGCCGTTTGTTAGCCAGTCGAGTGCGCTGTCTAAACCGACCCTGAGCGGTATGTCACTTTCCGTCCTCGGCGTCAGGAAGGTTGGCAGACGGCCCCCGATAGCCACATGACCGCCCGGCCATCTGTACACGCCGGCTCGCTGTCCATTTGCTTCAGCTGTTAGCCAGATTGGCTCCGAAGTATTCCACCATTTTTCGTCATCAGTATCGAACATATCAACGGTCTCATTGAATTCCGGATCAAACATTTGGTTGTTAACAATTCCGTGCACTTCTTGATGCAATCCGGTGACCATGGTCCAGTGATTGGCGGCCGTCTTAGTCATGTAAGCCGGCTGCAATCGCGGCGCGTAAGCACCTTCGCCGGCTGCTAGGCGGTTCAGCACCGGTGTTGAATTGGCAAACAATGCCAGATAGTCGTGTCGGAAGCCGTCCAGGGAAATCAGCATCAGCGGAGTAGCTCTGGCTTGATCTTTTTGCAATGGTGCGGCAACGATTTTCCATGAGTTGTAGCACAACAGAAAAAGTCGTAGGAGTGTAATTGAAAATCTGAAAGTTATGTATTTTGTGATCATGATTTATTAAGTGTCGTTATTGAAGAAAGATGGATATTAAAGTCAGTTGTAATAATAATGCATCACAACGTTGCGGTTGATATTTAAAGGAAACTACTTGTTTTGGTTAACCATAAACACTTTTCATTTGTATTGTTTTTGTAGCACCAGATTTACAATTTTAGAAAAGCGCAGTGAAAATTGCAATGAAATGAAAAATGTGTCTTCTCTTTTGTCTATACAGTAAGAAGTAGCTACGAATTAAAGTGCTTGAAATATTGTCTGCGACTTAACAGTGCGAGATTGATTGATTGCTGGTTGATTGCTTAAAAGTATTTTTTTCTTATTTCAGTCTGCTTCTGTATTCTTGTCCAGAATGAAGTGGAATGAAGGCCATGTATCGAGTGCTAGTCTCCTTGTTATCACACAGTTTTCTGAATATGCCTCTGCCTAAAAATGCTCACGAGAGATGTCAGTCTTTCTTGTGCTTTGAAGGGTTTAGTCAGTGTCATATCCATGGCAGAGTGGGAGAACAAGTCAGCTCCTTTGTTCTATATTTTAAGACAAGGCAAATTCTCCCCGCTTGGCATGCACCGTTGTCATGTGAGCTCCGTCTGAAGCTGCAGCTAATATTGCTCAGGCGTTCAAGTTAAAAGATGCGAGACGCTTAGCAGGCCTGCCTGGTGCTTGCCAGAGCGCCATATGAGACATTCTTGTAGATGTCATCTCTCTCAGAAAACTTGACAACCACGGGTAATTCTTTCTGCATGAACAAATTTCTGGCCCAAGCGAAAGCAATTTTCTTGCAGCAATGTAACACAATTTTTCAAAGAATTCATTGGGTTTTGATGTGGGACCTGGGCAAATAAACTGAACCTCTACGATAGCTGATATGCATGATGGCGCAGAAATAGGATGAGTGTTGCGACTCGCACTGTGTTCTGTTTTCGTATGTTCGTCGTGGCCACGTGAATTTGGAGCGCAGACGCTGAGAGAACGCTTGTGGCCTGCTGGCCATAACCCTATTCTTGTTCTATAGCACTCTAAAGCCCGATTATGAAAATCACCTACAAGTAGTTAATAAATATTTCTACTTGTAATATTTATAAATTTGGAAAATTTAGTCTCATTCAGACGAGATGAAATCAATAGCCATCGGATGCACTGTGATAAATTTCCATGTAACTCGAACCAATTTAGTCCATGATTAATGGCTTTATATGGAAATAAGTCACGTCTGACTAAAGTTTTGTCTGATTAGACATTTGTTAAAATGAGAAATACACGTTCCGTCTCACCTTCTATTACAGCGCATTATTCAACTAAAAAGTCTTGCATAAAGCAAAGAATTAGCTGTGTCTAGTTGCTTCTGCCGTTTAAGCACGAGAGCATTGGACGCTCATTTTATATGAAACTTCTTTTAAACTTCCTTTTTTATCACCAGGATTGTCAACAGGTCGGTTCGCATTATCTGGCGTACTGACTTTGTGCACATGTGAAAATGTCAGCGCTGATACACGTATTTACCTTTTGTGCAGACCTGTATGTCTACTTCAATGTACAGATTTTTTACGAAACATAAAAGCCAGTCTTCTCCCCGCCCTACAAACTGTTAAGGAAGGACAAGCATAGTTTGACCTTGGAACTACTAGTATCTATAGTTTTATCGTATGACTATCATGTTTACCTGCCGAGCCGAAATCAGCAGACAATTCTGCATTTTTTTTCAACTGGAAACAAAAAAGATAAAACTAGGAAAATCATTAATTTCACTATGCTTTTTTTAGATTTTACTGACCAGAAAGGTACCTTATTGAAACCACAGACCCTGAGTTCCGAAGAACCCTCTCAACCTTCCGATTCGAAAATCACAAACTAACATGCTAGACTTTTAAGGCCTTACAAAATAGGAAAACAAAATTTGTCTAAGGCGTAAAACAGAAGTAGAGAACTATTATTAGTTAGAAGTATTATCTAGAAGTATTAGAACTAATATATATTTCTTTTTCAAATGCAATTCGATATTGTACTGCCACATTGCAGATAATTTTTTTATATAAATCGTGAAAATGGTCCTGAGCTTCTAAATTCTTCTAGCCGATGACAAAGCAATCTACTTATACAAGCGTATGGTGCCAGACAATAACGAGGTAACAAAATCACTTGCAACGTATATTATAAAAATCACTGAGGTCAAAGTCAAAATAGAGGCACTGGCGTGCCTAATTGTGCATAATAATATAATTAAAAAACAATGTTTTTAATTGGCGTCAAAGTGCACCACCTCTTGAGTTTCGCAACGTTAGCAGGAAACTGAAAATATATATCTATTTTTCGCCGTTTTAAAACTCCAGCTCATTTGAGTTGATAAGTTGAACTCAAATGACCCCTATCCAACTTAAAAGGTGTCGTGCAATTCACATTACATTTATTTCGACCTATGCTACAGCATTTAGTTACTTCTGACTTCGGTGAGAATCGGATAGCGTTTGCAAGTTATTTGACACTGCTGTTGGTTCAGTTGAGTGCCCTTAAATTTTCTAGTCTATCTGGCATCGACACAGATACAGGATTGCTTCCCTTGGTGTATTTTTCATTTTAATGCTTTTTGTCGGACTCATTTGTCGCTACGGGACTTCTGTCGCACTTGTAGGACTTGTAGGACTTGGGTTAAGGACTTTACTCTATGTAGGACTTGTGTCCTACATATGTCGCATCTCAAGTCCTAGATAAATTTTATTCGGTAAAATATAAATTAAATTCTTCTTTGCAGTACAGAGAAACACTTTAAATGACTTTTTTAGGCATCTTAGCTATGCGACGCTTAATGGGCTTGTCTTCAGCATAAATAGCTTCCAGGATTTTTTGTCCCTCTTTCAACATTTCCTTCGCTTTGAAATGCTTCTCAGGACTGTGCTCACGCTGCTATGCTGTAGCACCGGAGACTCTCGATTGTTTGCGATAGACAAACTGTGCTTAGAGCGTGTTGGGCGTTGAAGGAGAAGGAAGCTCGCGCATCGGTGAAGTGTTGGAAGTTGCTTATAATAGAAGGAATCATTTGCTAGATCCAATTAGCTTGCGTGTTATGCTCGCATTGCGCTAGTAAGGGAGCCGCTTCTGTCTGCACTTTTAACCTTTTTTATGAATACAACTATGGAGTGGTGTTAAATCTGTAGCCTAATTGCTTTGAACCTTTTGCTTTTGCTTCATAGTTTGAATAGCACTTCTACATTAGACCAGAATTGCTAGGCTCTATGATTGTCTATGCGATATTTTAAGAACATTATAGTAGATTTTATTACCATGAATAAAAGGGGTATAGCCCATATAGTCGTTAGAGCGTCGGACTAACGACTTAAAGATCCAGGTTCGATTCCTGACTCCACTGGAATAATTTGTGTCACTTAGCAAGACACTTTACCCAGCTGTTAAATGGATACTAGCATCGGCTAGGGTAATTCACGGTGGATGTGGCGTCCCCTCCAGTCCATAGACTGAACAGCCGTACGCAGCCTTCATATCCGCCGCGCAATAGACGCATGTGTGCTGTCGGCTGCATATCTAGCTTCATCGGGAAAGG
Source organism: Macrostomum hystrix (assembly GCA_950097015.1). Classification (NCBI taxonomy): domain Eukaryota; kingdom Metazoa; phylum Platyhelminthes; family Macrostomidae; genus Macrostomum; species Macrostomum hystrix. The sequence continues at coordinate 659,064 of CATNEN010000025.1, read as the reverse complement.
TGTACTCAATTATTATTATTTTATTCTGTTACACCCTTCGACTACTGTTCATTCCAGTACTGTATTCACTTTATAAAAGTAAATATATTAATGAAGGCTCTTTTTGGGTTTGGATTTGAATAAAAAGAAAAACATAGTCTTACATAAAACTTGCCTATTCATTTTAGCTTTTCGTTGCTGAATATGGAAAAAACACATTGATTTAGCATACATACTTCGATTGTAGCCCTTTGTACGTTGTAATTGCATTGAGAGGAATCGAGCAAAATGGAGCAATAGCCAGCTAGCTGATCAGGCGAATGCGATAATCCAAACGTAAATTCATCGAGCACAACTAAAATAGCTCGTCATTGTTTTTCCAAAGCAACAATTTCGAATGCCTTCTATGGGGGAGAATATGGCTGGTGGGCGCGCAGCTGAGAGTTGCTAGGCAGTCAGCGGAGGGGATTTGATCAAGAGCTGGGATAACACGTGCATCGCCGTGGTTATTGCTTTGATGAGCGCGGCCCAAAACACATGAAAGCCGTTTCCATTGTTAGCTGAAAATGTGCGGGTTTAGAAACTGTATTGCCGAGATGTCGATTTTGATATTGGTGCCATCCCTAAAGAGTTTTGTTTTAATTTTAAGCATCATTTCACTTGTTGGGAGCCAGCTGGCTGCTGGGATGCGCTTTCGCTTATCTAATTTAAGCTGCTGCTGCTAATGCTGTTACGCCGCTGCTGCTACGCAAACAGCCTATTGTTCACCGTAAACAATAACTGCTCATGACTGTGGAATGCTCTAATTATAGACAATTATTATTCCCGACAAGTTTCCATGCATCTTTACCAGGCGTAGTCAACTGTTGAATTGAAACAATGTTATTGTCTTTCTCAATTGCGGGCAAGCGCATTTGAACGTTAATGAATATGCGAGACAGAAAAAAGTATTTAAAACCCCCACAAAAACTGTTTTAGATAGACTATTCATGGTTCTTTGTAGACATTGAGTCTGCTTTCTCAATTTACCGTCAAACTGCTCTTACGTCTGCATGGTTTTATAATTTTTTTCTGCTTTTTCTAGTTTATTCCCATTAGCAATACGCTCGAAAAAATGCTCACCTCACCTCAACAGATCCTCTAGCTTTTCGGAAAGAACACTAGAACTTTTGTGGGCGAGAATAATAGCTTCAAAGTTACCTTCCTGGGTGGGGTCGGTTCGCTTCTCCAAAGCCATTGGAGTGGACTACGATGCGTATCATTCAGCTTCATGCTGTCAGTACTCTCGAGGGCGTGGAAGCGAAATGATGAAATCGGAGCCTTTTCCTCCAACGCTTCAATGCCATGTGGGCGGCATCAACTTGCCAGTGCCCGCCCTCACTCTGCCAGCCCTCCGATAGGCAATCACGTCTGCAATTGCTCATCCCTAGCTTAAGTTGGACTGCGGCGAAGAACACCGAAATGAAGTTAGAATTGCGTCTCGCTGTCGCTAGTGAGCAAATCCAAGTATTATTCTTGCTGATTTTTGGTTCTGCTCCGTGTGGCACAGAGTATCTTTCGGCCTGTGTCTTTCTTTGTACGCTGTTTGCAACTAGCTCGTAGTTATAATAGTTCTCTCTCTGCCTGTGAGGGACATAGCATGTGCAAGATAAGTTAAGCAGAAATAAAAAACCAGCTCATTGCCGAGCATGTCGCTTCCGTAAAATTTCAGTTTAAACTGAATGAATTATTTTTAATACAGTTTTGAGCATGTCATTTTCAGTTGAAAAAGTTGCGATCTAAAGCATTGCACTAAAAATAGTTCTAAACAGTCTAATTATATGAGTTCTTGTTTCTACTTATTTACTATTAATAAACCCAACAACCAAAACGCTCGTACTTCATCATGTACCGATTGTGAGTGAGTAGCGTCTCAGTAAAAAAGACAAACAACCTGAACACTCAAGCACAAGTTAAACCTGATGGTTTCTTGTTAATTAGCATTCTGTCCATCCTCCAGAAGTATTTTTTACTCTTAAGTTTTTCAAAAAATTGCTGAATACCTTTCTTCAATTTATTTATTTTTCAGTTGGATATGTTAAAGAGAAACAAAAGACAAAGCGCAATAGAAGCTGTAGAGCAGTTTTGAAGCATTCTTTCACACATTTTGATTCTTTCTCTGTTCCTATTAGTCTTTGCTTCACCGTCTCGACTGTGGCAGACCAGGCTTAGTGTTTGTTGCGCGCGACAATGGAGCTCTCGTTTCACTTGCCCCACTCGTACCACTTCTTCTGCGCCTGTCGGTGTCGGCCACTGTTCTGCCGCTCCAGTCGTTGCTTGTTAAAATACTCTTCGAAGGCAGGGTATTCCTCTTCCAGAGCCTCTAGCATCAGACGCAGCTGTTGCCGATGCTGCGCCTCCTCTTCGTTGAGCAGCTCGGAGGCAGCCAGCTGTTCCGCGAGGTGAAACGAACCCACGACGTCTCGAGGTGGCTCGGAAGCAGCGGCAATGGCAGCTGCGTTGGCAACCTCGCCGATTGTCAGCAGAAGCAAAGAAGAAGCAACTGCCAGCACTAGCAGTTTGGCGATACTATTAGACAGCATCTGCGGGCATAAGGGGGTGTTCCGCTTTTGTATAACGGCAAAAGTTATTATCTGTCGTGTTGATCAATCGGACCAAAGATCACAGAATTGAAACCGCCTTTAGCAGTAGCCTGAACTTGCCTTAAAATTGTCCTATCCTCATTAATTTGTCATATTGCAATTCTCGCTAGCCAATCTTAAGTATGCTTGTGAGTGCTACTTCAGACTCACTTCTTCATCGTTGCGTGCCCCTTACCACGTTTGAGACGTGGTTCTTGTTCGTTTTCTTAGAGGCCTCACCGACACACCTCACTGACTTCAAATATTTAACGCTGCGACAGAGGATGGTTGAAACACTGCGGAAAGTTATCTTGTCCCGATATCTTGCACTAGAACGCGTTAGAAGACAAGGCGACACAAGGTTCCCAGAACGAAAATTAATGAAGGCATATCTACAAGCCAAAGAGCATTTGACTTACCTCTTGCTTTTTTTCGGGGCGCCCTTGCAGTCTTCTGCTTAACGCTTCAAACGTGTCCTGGAACCTGGATTAGGCTTCGTTGCGTGATTCAGCGAAGTCTGGAATCTGTCGCCGTCGCGGCTCCATTTATAGGAAAAGTAGGGACCTGCTATGCTGGTCCCTCAGCATTTTTCTCCATCTCTACGCCTCCCCTGTCCCTAATGTGAGGCTAGGATTGGTCCAATAGTCTAATTGGCTTCTCCAAAATGAGTCCCATCTCACCTCTCCAACATCCGCCCAGCAACTATCTCACTATATTCGTGTGTTGTGTATCAGATTGATTATTCTACCCATTGTTTTTGACGAATCGCGTTAGCTCATTGTTCGCTTTCTTTATTGACTATTCTGCTTTCCTCGTATTTGCTTTATTTAATTCTCTCAGTCGTAGCGCAATTAGTGAGCAATGACGTGTAACTTTTTTGCTGCTTCAATAGGCAGGGCTGGCAAAACAATGATAACAATGCCAAGACAACTGTAAAGCCGGGATGGAGGCTTCATTTTGAACAACTGTTTAAAATGCAACTGCTTTCAATGGTATTTTAAGTGTTCTTTGCGTTGAAGCAACTCCTTGCCGTGATTTACAGCCGTAATGCATGAGGTTCTCCTCATCTCCTCATGCTGAGTTCTCCATTCGATTGCTCCGAGCTCAGATGCTCAGATACTCAGATGCTCTGATGCTCTGAGATCCCATATAAGCACAGTCCAGATGCTCCGAGATCCCAAATGAGCACAGTCCAGATGCTCCGAGATCCCAATTGAGCACAGTCCAGATGCTCCGAGATCCCAAATGAGCACAGTCCAGATGCTCCGAGATCCCAATTGAGCACAGTCCAGATGCTCCGAGATCCCAAATACGCACAGTCCAGATGATCCGAGATCCCAAATGAGCACAGTCCAGATGATCCGAGATCCCAATTGAGCACAGTCCAGATGCTCCGAGATCCCAATTGAGCACAGTCCAGATGCTCCGAGATCCCAAATACGCACAGTCCAGATGATCCGAGATCCCAAATGAGCACAGTCCAGATGCTCCGAGATCCCAATTGAGCACAGTCCAGATGCTCCGAGATCCCAATTGAGCACAGTCCAGATGCTCCGAGATCCCAAATACGCACAGTCCAGATGATCCGAGATCCCAAATGAGCTCAGTCCAGATGATCCGAGATCCCAATTGAGCACAAATCCTGATAATAATATAATTTTTTCTTAAGTCCTATTGTACCAGTTTATTACTCGTAGTTGTTCCATCGTTAAATGCCACAAAACAGGCGGTCGCGAGGGCCGCACCCCGGTGGCCGGCTGTGAAGTGTTCGACTTTCGCGCCTGCAAATGGCGCCAGCTGCCGGATCTGCCCAGTCACGGCCGCGTGTTTCCAATCTACTCCCGCACCGGCCGGCGTGTGCTCTGCATGGGCGGCCTGGACCCCGCCAACCTGGCGAACGGCTTCTCCTGCCTATGTCACAGCTTCGACTTGGACACTGGTGAGGGCGGCTGCAGAGAACGCTGACGGTCATGGATATGACTCTGCTGGGGGTCATGGGCTGTAAACCTAATGAGGTCATTGGCTATGATCCCGCTAGGGTCATGCGGTATGATCCCGCTAGGGTCATGGGGTATGATCCCGCTAGGGTCATTGGGTGTGATTCCGCTAGGGTCATTGAGTATGTTCCCGCTAGGGTCATGGGGTATGATCCCGCTAGGGTCATGCTGTATGATCCCGCTAGGGTCATGGAGTATGATCCCGCTAGGGTCATGTGGTACGATCCCGCTAGGGTCATGGGGTATGATCCCGCTAGGGTCATGGGGTATGATCCCGCTAGGGTCATGCGGTATGATCCCGCTAGGGTCATGCGGTATGATCCCGCTAGGGTCATTAGGTATGATATAATGTGTGATAGACACTGATCCTGATGGGCTCATATCACAGGTTATGATTCCATCTTCCTCTTATCCGCCCCTCGCAGAGCAATGGTCGGAGTGCTCACCTATGCTCATCGGCCGAGCGGACGCTGCCCAGTGCACCCTGGACGATGGTCGAGTCGTACTGGCTGCCGGCTTCGGTAAGTGGCTGCTCCAATATTTTCAAATTCAAGCTCTGTGATTTTTACCACCTCGAATTCTCTTGATATCCTCACGTCAACTAAATAGCCTGTCTTGTGTATTCTGCCACCTGTAGCTTGACCCTAGACCTAATATGCATTTCCCACAGACAACACGGGCCGGCCCAGCACCTCCTGCCATATGTACAGGCCGGATTCGAACTCCTGGATTGAGCACTCAACCCTGCCGTCTGGCCACATGAGCTGCGCCCACCTGGCGCACGGCTCCCGACTGTACCTGGCCGGCGGCATTGCGGAGGCCGGCCTCAACCTGGCCGTGGACTACCTAGACTTTGCCGCCATCGACTAACTGCAACTAGTCTGTCTGGGAGACTGCAGTGCTCGCTTTGATTCCCATAGTTACTATTTAGGTTCCCATAGTTCCAGTTTCTCTTCCCCTAGTTCCCATCCTCAGATTCCCGTAGTTCCTATCCTCAGATTCCCTTAGTTCCCATCCTCAGATTCCCGTAGTTCCCATCCTCAGATTCCCGTAGTTCCCATCCTCAGATTTCCCTAGTTCCCATCCTCAGATTCCCGTAGTTCCCATCCTCAGATTTTCCTAGTTCCCATCCTCAGATTTCCCTAGTTCCCATCCTCAGATTCCCGTAGTTCCCATCCTCAGATTTCCCGTAGTTCCCATCCTCAGATTCCCGTAGTTCCCATCCTCAGATTTCCCTAGTTCCCATCCTCAGATTTCCTAGTTCCCATCCTCAGATTCCCGTAGTTCCCATCCTCAGATTCCCATAGTTCCCATCCTCAGATTTCCCGTAGTTCCCATCCTCAGATTTCCCGTAGTTCCCATCCTCAGATTTCCCTAGTTCCCATCCTCAGATTTCCCTAGTTCCCATCCTCAGATTCCCGTAGTTCCCATCCTCAGATTTCCCTAGTTCCCATCCTCAGATTCCCGTAGTTCCCATCCTCAGATTTCCCTAGTTCCCATCCTCAGATTCCCGTAGTTCCCATCCTCAGATTCCCGTAGTTCCCATCCTCAGATTCCCATAGTTCCCATCCTCAGATTTCCCGTAGTTCCCATCCTCAGATTTCCCGTAGTTCCCATCCTCAGATTTCCCTAGTTCCCATCCTCAGATTTCCCTAGTTCCCATCCTCAGATTCCCGTAGTTCCCATCCTCAGATTCCCGTAGTTCCCATCCTCAGATTCCCGTAGTTCCCATCCTCAGAATTCCCGTAGTTCCCATCCTCAGATTTCCCTAGTTCCCATCCTCAGATTTCTTGTAGTTCCCATCCTCAGATTTCTTGTAGTACCCATCCTCAGATTTTCCTAGTTCCCATCCTCAGATTTCTTGTAGTTCCCATCCTCAGATTTCTTGTAGTTCCCATCCTCAGATTTCCCTAGCTTTATCAAGTAGCTTCCAAGGTGTGTCAATAGTTTGAAAAATGTATAATAGTTTTTGTGCCTCCGAAATTAAGTGTTTGTTTTGCTTATTTGTCACAGAAGATCCACAAGGTTATAATTAGCAGGCAACTTTCAACGTTGTTCCCTAACTTTGTTATTTACAAAAAGTAATCGGGGTAATTTTAATTAAGACTCAAAAACTGTCAATTTGTTTATCCTAAAATTCTTTGTCGGACCAATTTTAGCTTAATTATCCAAAAAGCGATGCCAATTAGCTTTTTGCACTACTGTCAAGTTCTGCATAGTAGTGCAGCATGTTTATTTGTCTGTATTTATTGTCAAGGCTGTCATATACAGGTCAGCTTTATTTATAGCTCTGTGGCTGTCGCCAACTTATCTAGGCAACTGATTATATTGACGATTTTTTACTGTAGCTTATTTCAATATATCACAATATTCTTGAATGCCTCACCGCTTGTTAATCGCTTATTAGCTGATGTCTAGATACATGCTTGCTTTAACATTTTGTACTTCTGAGTGTAGCCCAACTCATTTCTTATCTAATTTTGAATGCGGTTTTATCTAGCCTCTTACTTTATACGACGTCTCTTTTGATATCTTAAAAGCAAATAAATTGCAATCCGTTTTCTATGAAAATGCAGTACATCTCGTATGGTTTGCAAATCGGATATGTATTCAAGACTGAAATATAGAAGGCTTGTGATACTTATCATATTTCGAGGAATACCTCCCAGATCCTCACCAATTCTTCTCCCACCCTCCCAGATCCTCACGAACTCTCCCACCCTCCCAGATCCTCACGAACTCTCCCACCCTCCCAGATCCTCACGAATTCTTCTCCCACCCTCCCAGATCCTCACGAATTCTTCTCCCACCCTCCCAGATCCTCACGAACTCTCCCACCCTCCCAGATCTTCACGAACTCTCCCACCCTCCCAGATCTTCACGAACTCTCCCACCCTCCCAGATCTTCACGAACTCTCCCACCCTCCCAGATCCTCACGAACTCTCCCACCCTCCCAGATCCTCACGAACTCTCCCACCCTCCCAGATCCTCACGAATTCTCCCACCCTCCCAGATCCTCACGAATTCTTCTCCCACCCTCCCAGATCCTCACGAATTCTTCTCCCACCCTCCCAGATCCTCACGAATTCTTCTCCCACCCTCCCAGATCCTCACGAATTCTTCTCCCACCCTCCCAGATCCTCACGAATTCTTCTCTCACCCTCCCAGATCCTCAGGAATTCATGTCTCACCGTCCCAGATCCTCACGAATTAATCTCTTACCCTCCTAGTTCCTCAGGGATTCCTTGGTTACCATCGCAGATCCTCAAAAATTTCCCAGATCTTCAGATCCCCAGATCCTCAAATCTCACAGATCATCGGGGATTCCTCGGTTACCATTGCAGATCCTCAAACTCCGAGATCCTGAAATCCCCCAGATCCTCAAGTCTCACAGATCTTACAAACATCCCAGATCGTCAAAATATTTTAGATCGTTTAATCTTCCGGGTCCCCAAATTCCCTAGATCCTCAAATCTCCCAAATTGCATTTGAGCTTTCCAAACCTATGCATGTCAGTATCGCACACATGTAGGTTTCTAGTCTTCGCTTACAGTAAAGTGCATTCACATTATTATACTATATTGCTTCGATGGCTCTCTATCGTTTCATTTTGTTTCGGCCGGTTTAATTCTAGCTAATGGGACCCAGATGTGCTTCATCAATTTGTTTACCTATTATCCTTACCTGCAAATCGATTTTGCCTGTGCTCAAACCCTGTGCTCACCTGCCTGCTAGCTGGCTTTATAATGCTACACGCGAACCAGCCAGCTAATTTCTTTCCTGTCTTCTCATCTGTGGCCAGGATAAACACGGCGGGCTTCCAGATAGATAATAAGCGCGCAGATGCTGCACCGGCCATCATCAATCATGCATTTGGCCGGGGCGCAGTTGCTATGCCAGCTGGGCTATATAGAATCAATTGATTTTGCTCAGATAGACTGTATCACACGGGACAAGCTTGACTCCCTCAGCCTAGCCAGCAACCCACCCCACTCCGCCGCTGCGTGAGCTGCCCCCATTGGCTCTATCTGGATGGGGGATGGGCGTATGGGCCGTGATAAAAAACCCTTTGTCAACTAGCCGGAACTTCTCCCCAAGGAATGATCGGTGCATCGGATAGTTGCGGGAAGCGATTTCGGCATGGCTTACGGGCACCTGTTTGTCGCTGTGGCATTGTTTTCGCTTCCGTTGCATTCGACACAAAGTCAACTGCCTGGTAAGCTCATCAAACTCAGTAACTCAATATAGATTTATCCCTTGATTTGTATTCCCTCATTCATCTTGATGCAATATTTTAGTAACTATTTTTCCTTCCCGGTGATCTTTGATCATTATCATTCTCATTGATTAGAATCGCGGTTGCATACTTTTCCGATTCGCAGAAATTACGCTTTGCTCCGATGGCTATTGCAAACCAAAGTCAACTTGTTGGAGCGCCAAAGAAGTCGCTGTCGCACTGCTCAAGAAGCAGTGCAGGCTTGCCGACTGTGAATCATCGTCAGTCACCGCTGACGGGATTCCCAAGGGTGAGAAAAAACTACTCCGTGTGCCAAGAAAGGATGGAAGAGTTATTTATAGCCACTGTACACTCCAGATTGAGGTGGGTGTCGTTGGAAAGAAAGGATGGAAGAGTTATTTATAGCCACTGTACACTCCAGATTGAGGTGGGTGTCGTTGGAAAGAAAGGATGGAAGAGTTATTTATAGCCACTGTACACTCCAGATTGAGGTGGGTGTCGTTGGAAAGAAAGGATGGAAGAGTTATTTATAGCCACTGTACACTCCAGATTGAGGTGGGTGTCGTTGGAAAGAAAGGATGGAAGAGTTATTTATAGCCACTGTACACTCCAGATTGAGGTGGGTGTCGTTGGAAAGAAAGGATGGATGAGTTATTTATAGTCACTGTACTCTCTGGGTTGAGGTGAGTGACGTCGGAAAGAAAGGATGGATGAGTTATTTATAGTCACTGTACTCTCTGGGTTGAGGTGAGTGACGTCGGAAAGAAAGGATGGGAGAGTTATATTTAGCCACTGCACACTCCGGAATGAGGTATGTTGCCAGTCAAAGTTTGTTAAAGTTGTTTTAATGAGCTTGAATTCATCTAAATGAAATCTTAACACTCACAGCCAGCGCCGCAATGCTGCAACGCCTGTTTGCCTATGTGGACACCAATGGCGATGGTTTAGCAACCCAGTCGGAGCTTCTGGCAGCTCTGGTGTCTCTGTCGTCGCCTGGTTCTGCCGCCGTCTGCGCCGATCTCTTGTTGAGAGGAGAAGAAGGTGCAGGTGCGATCCGTGGCGACGAAATTTCTGGGGTCGGCAAGAGGCGCTTCGCTGCCATGCTTGGTGAGTTTAACATGCTGACTTTAAAGGGTGAGTAGAGGAGGCAGACAGATGAGTAGGGTGAGTAGAGGATGCAGAGAGATGAGTACGGTGAGTAGGGGAGGTAGAGAGATGAGTAGGGCAAGTAGAGGATGCAGAGAGATGGTTAGGGTCAGTAGAGCAAATCGAGAAGAGTTGGTTGAGTAGAATGATGGGCTAGATTGATTGGGAAAGGAGAGAAGGATACTAAGGGAAATAAAAAAGGGGAAATATTGGAAGGACACGAAAATGAATAATAATATTTGACTACCAGAACAGCAAAGTGGTAGCTTGAGTTTAGTTGAGGAGAATGTCGCCGGGAGTCCGGGCCGTCTCGCTTTGGGAAATGGAATTCTCGCCAATGCGGAATCGGTACCTCGGAGAGAAATAGGAAAAATCCGACTAAGTTGCAGGCGCAATGCGAAAATGCTGTTTGCTGCCTGAAAAAATTGTGAATTCGTTTTTTCCGGTAAGACAACCAGGAACTTCCATCGGCTGAACATGGACAGCTTGGACATTGCGTCCCAGCGCGAAAGCAGAAATTCTGTGTCTGACCAGTGCGTCCATGTTTACAGGGGAAAATTGCCAAATTTGCCCAATTTCGCGCCACAAACAGACAGAGAAATATGTTATGCCAGTCCTAACTCACTGATTCCCTGTGGGAGATTATTGGAAGATTGTGATGCCTTTAGCACCTTCGTTTCCACTTACAAAAGTTCACGGACACGGGAGGAAGGATTTATGAATGACGGACTCAAATCCAGAAATCGAACTAGCTTTTAGTTTGAGTCTCTCAACTTTGGGCTTGCGATGGATGGCGACGAAAAAATGTGTGGTACAGGAGAGAGCGGGAAACGAGGCTCCCATTGTGACGGCTTCCGATTTGAATGCGAGAGCAACTCAGGTCGACTGGGGACATGGCTTGGCGCTCCCATTGTCATTGGAGTTGAGTAAGAAATCACTAACCTGGGCATTAATCTACGAGAGTATGACCGACAGTCGCTCACAAGTATTCTGTGAGAGTCATGTGTCATATGCCGTGTTCTCATGCTTGAAACCCTTAGTAGAACACAGACTGTCAGTTGTCATATTGATAGAAACAGTTGCACAGACTGTGGGCATTAATACATTGTTTAACGACAGTCGACCCGCAGCCAGCGTGGAGGCAATTCTGCCCGTTTCGCTGAATCCTGAGCACACACGCACACAGATACCGTACGCAGGCACACGCTCACACAGGTGTGTACACAGGTGTGCCCTGACTTTCTCATCGTCAGGCAGTGTACACTCTCACTGTGCCTTGGAGGTTGGCCCTTAATGGCGTAAATTGCACCTCATGCCTCAAAGCCTTCTCTCCGCGGCTGCGCCAGTAATTAATGTGATCTCGCCGCGGAATCGAGCTCACGGACCTTGGTGCAAGAGGCAAACGCGTTAGACCGCTCTGCCGCTCAACCCCCCACCCTGAGTTCTCATGCTTGAGTAGTACAAGAGCTCAGTTAGCCGAGTCTCACTGTTGCATCATAATTCGTTATATTATTTCCAGGAATTATCATCGATAGAGACGGCAGTCGGTCTGATGACGTCACAGCATCTTTAGAGGAGGGCTCTGAGATTCAGCTCAGCGCTCCAGTCGGTGTGGACTTAAACATACACTGCCCTCTGCCAACAGTTGGCAAAGCTGAAAGCATTCAATGGAGGCGGCATGGAATCTCTCTCGCATCGAAGCTCAGAGTCCTGAGTAGATTCAACGGGGCAGCCGCGGACACGCTGGTGCTGAAGGATCTGGCGCCTGCAGATGCGGGAATCTACCAGTGCTGCAGCTCCGTGTGGCGTCGCCTGTGCGTCACAATGGCTTTGAGCGTAATCGGTGCGTTTAACAACACGCCTGTCTGTCTGTCCTTTCATTTCCCAGCCTAAACCGTTTATAACCAACCCCCGCCAGACCAGCCTCGAGTCCGAGTCCAACCGCCGATGCAGGTGCGTCGCGTAGGCGAACCGGCCATGCTTCACTGCCGCATTGACGGCGCCCCGGTGGATCAGCTGCGCTGGCTGCTGAACTCGCAGCCGCTTGAGGACCGACCTGACTTGGCATTTATTGGCGCGACCACAGGTGCGTTGGGACGCGATTGTAAAAAATGGGATATTTGGGAATAAGATTAGCATCCCAAATAGTTGCGGTCCAACTAGTTCCTAATCTCTAATTTCCTAAAATTGTATGCATCACGACGTTTAGAGCAAATGTCTGGAAGACTTATTTCTTTCTTAAACTTTATTTAAGCACAGCTCATTAGTTAAAATAGGTAGACGCACAGGCTTCAGCTAAAACGCACAGAGTTTATTCAGCTTTCTGATTTAAAAAACTTTTTTGAAAATATCTTGCACGATACGGAAGTTATTAGCGTTTTTCTCGAAATATCAATGCATCAGAATTTCCATCAAAGACCATCCAAACAAACTGCCTCGTTGACAAAAGGAAATTGCACTTTGATTTCAGACTCGGGCTCCAGCCTTTCAATAGCTAAGCTCGGCAAGCATCACACAGGCCTCTACACCTGCAGCGCTAGCAACAGGGCAGGCATGGCCGAGTCTGCTGGCTCAATCTATGTCAGGGATGCTACTGAAACTGGTGAGTAGTGTGTTTAGTATGAGGGTGCTCGCATAAAGCTTCGTTTTCTACGTAGTTTGTAAATTTATTACTAAGCGTGATGTATTTCGGGCCACAAATGTACATCAAAAGGGCAAAGAAAGAGCTGATCAATCTGATGAGTCATCAATGTACATCTATGGGGTAGAAGAAAAAACTGGCCACGTTGATGAGTAATCAATGTACATTGCTAGGGAAGAAAAAACTGGTCAAATAGATGAGTCATCAATTTACAATCATAGGGAACGCAAAAGCAAGCCAAACCGTAAGCTCTCGCAAGTTTAATATAATTTTCAGACTACAGCAGCTATCCTCTGAGCCCGCAAATCTGGACTGCGGCCGGTCCAACGCCTACCAAGGCTGTCGCCTTCCACTCTGACGGCTACTCCATCTTAGACGTCACCGATTGCTCAGTGAAGCGTCCTGTCTCCGCCAAGCTGTGCGGCTGCGTCGATTCAAACGGACTGGGCGAATGCAACTGGGGCAGCGGCGGCGACGGAGGCAGTCAAAGTCAGCTGGCAGCGGCTGGGCGCCTTCTGTACGCAGCTCAGCCCAGCCAGCAGCGGCTGTTGATTCTGCATCCGACTGGCTCAACGAAGTCCTGGTTCGCGCCGGAGTCGCTGCTGGTGGGCTGTCGGCCGAGGCTGCTGGCCTACCGACGTCCGGCTGACACAGTTTGGACTGCCTGTGACAATGGCCGAGTACTGCGGATTAACCGTGCTTCGGCAGTCGGGACCGCTCATCGACCGGCAGTCTCGCGATTCGGCGCCGAAAATGTCGGCAGCCGCATCCTATGCCTGCCGGACTCGAGCTCGGACTTGCTAGTTGCGCTGACGGAAGGAACTTTCGGCCTAGTCCTCATGGTGGCCGTCAGCGTTGACGACTTCGGCGAAGGTGTCGGCGTTGAGCGGGCCAGGCTGCTAGTGCCGAACGCTATCGATAGGGCGGTTGTTCTGCCTCAAGGTCAGAGCTGCTTGCCAGAATGATTATTCGAATGCATTTCGCTAATAAATTATCCCCTATTTTCCATTCCAGGCGGCACCCTGCTTCTCCACTCGTCTAGCAACGCCTCGGCGCCGCTGATTGCCGTGGATCTGGTCACAGGGCGCCGAATCCCTTTTTTCTCCCGCTTCTTCTCGTCAAACCCGACTGGCCGGCTGGCGGTGTCCGAGAGGCGCGATCGAGTCCTGCATGTGGCCGGGGACACCATGCGACTGTTCAGGGTGCTGCCCAGCGGTGCGTGGCTGGCAACAGTGTCTTGCCGGGGCTATCTGGATGGCTTCAGAGGAAGCGAATGTTTTCATAGCATTTTTAATTGGATTTTATGCAAAGCGGTAGTGGAAAAAATTGAGTCTAGTAATGAAAGTAAGTATCGAAGCTAGTATCAGAGCTAGTATTAGTGCTAGTATCGAAGCTAGTATCAGAGCAAGTATCGAAGCTGGTATCTGTACGTAAGGCTTGCGTACTGTTTACTTCGCCTCCCTTTGTGTCTGATCGCTCCAGCCAATCAGCGCCTTACACGCGCTCAGCTATCAACTCTCACCTGCCGTACCCCCACCCCAAAATATCGATCCATCAAATATATAGTGTCGCCCGCTGGGCAGCGCTCAGTTGATCATTACTTTCGACTACTAACTAAAGCCTCTACAGTATCAAAGTTAGTATCGAAGCTAGTATCAGTGCTAGTATCGAAGCTAGTATCAGAGCTAGTATCGAAGCTAGTATCAGAGCTAGTATCGAAGCTAGTATCAGAGCTAGTATCGAAGCTAGTATCAGTGCTAGTATCGAAGCTAGTATCAGTGCTAGTATCGAAGCTAGTATTGAAATAGCATTAGAGCTAGTATCGCAGCCGGTATCGAAGCTAGAATCGCCATTCACCGCCACTCTCAGGCCAGCTGGCCCTGAGCATGCACAGCGGCCTGGACGCCAATCCGCTTCACCCGAGTTTTCAAACCGGACCAGACGGCACGGAACGGCTGCTAGCCTTGGCCGATTGGCCTAACGGCGGTCTGTTGACTGTCACTCCGGGCGAATCCACCATGAGACTTGTGTTCGGTTGGTCACCTGACTCACTGGCTTCAAATACACCAGCTGACAATGCCAGCAAACCCATCCCATCAAACCCATCCAATCAAACCCATCTCAATCAGACCCATCCTATCAAAGCCATCAAATCAAATCAAACCCATCAAACCCATCAAAACCCACCCCAGAAACCCAGCCCATCAAACCCACCCCAATCAAACCCATCCAATCAAACCCATCCAATCAAACCCATCCAATCAAACCCATCCAATCAAACCCATCCAATCAAACCCATCCTATCAAACCCATCTCATCAGACCCATCAAATCAAACCCATCCTATCAAAGCCATCAAATCAAATCAAACCCATCAAAACCCACCCCAGAAACCCAGCCCATCAAACCCACCCCAATCAAACCCATCCAATCAAACCCATCCAATCAAACCCATCCAATCAAACCCATCCAATCAAACCCATCCAAACAAACCCATCCTATCAAAGCCATCAAATCAAATCAAACCCATCAAACCCATCAAAACCCACCCCAAAAAACCCAACCCATCAAACCCACCCCATCAAACCCATCCCATCAAACCCATCCAATCAAACCCATCCAATCAAACCCATCCAATCAAACCCATCCAATCAAACCCATCCAATCAAACCCATCCCATCAGACCCATCCCATCAAACCGATCAAATCAAACCCATCCAATCAAACCCATCCCATCAGACCCATCCAATCAAACCCATCCAATCAAACCCATCCAATCAAACCCATCCTATCAAAGCCATCAAATCAAATCAAACCCATCAAACCCATCAAAACCCACCCCAAAAAACCCAACCCATCAAACCCACCCCATCAAACCCATCCAATCAAACCCACCCCATCAAACCCATCCCATCAAACCCATCCAATCAAACCCATCCAATCAAACCCACCCCATCAAACCCATCCCATCAAACCCATCCAATCAAACCCATCCAATCAAACCCACCCCATCAAACCCATCCAATCAAACCCACCCCATCAAACCCATCCAATCAAACCCATCCAATCAAACCCACCCCATCAAACCCATCCCATCAAAACTATCCAATCAACTCCACCCAACCAAAATTATCGTAGATTCCCGCCTCCGCGGTCTGCAGCGCATGGCGGTGTCAGACTTCGGCTCTCTGGCGGTGGCCTATTCAACAGACACAGCCGTATTTGTCAACGCTTCGGGCCGGGTGCCGTCAGCGGCTGGATGTCCGTCGAGCCTGTTCCTGGGACTGCGCGCTGTGCACTGGGTCTGGCCTGTCTAGTTGTAAATCTAGTCGCCAAAAATGTAATAAATTAATTAAACTATTAAAAAACTAGTTCAAGCTGTACTACTTAATGCTGGCAGTAGTGCGCTCGTACCAATAATATTTTAGACTGTTTCAATCGATCAACTGCAATGAGCTTATGAGCTATGGAACATTGTGTAATTTTTTACAGCTTGTCGTAATAAGTTTTTCTTCTACTTCTTGTACGAGTACTAATTTCTTTGATATTGCAACACGTTTAGACGTTTTCTGTAGAAAATGACCGAAGAATAGAGAATTTTAAATAAACTCTTATTTAAGGGCGAGGAGCGCGCCAGAGGCCGCAACTGCCGCAGTGTTATTATTAGGCGTACGAGTGCGTACATTATTTATCGAAAGCATTAGTAAACATCCTCTGTATCACATTTTTTAGACTTTCCTGTGCAATTATCATCGGCTAATCTTATCTGAGGAAAATACTTGCGCACTATCGCTAGGCAGCAGGGAGGCCTTGAGGGGGGCAGGGACACAGTCAGCACAATGAGATTTTCAGGTCCACAATGAGCAGCGTTTTGCTGGATTGAGCGGAGAACCGGAGCTGCAGCCGAATGCATTGGCGAACTGCGGCATGTTGGACAGGGTCCCCAGGACCCGGTGCTGGTAGACCGAGTGAACATCCGTCTCCATGAGTTTGCGACCAAACTGCCGGGTGACATGGCCGCACCAGAGCTGGGCGAAGGCCAGGAAGAACACCTGATCCGGCGAATAGCGGAGTCCGGGAAGCAGCGAGCCAGCGTCACTGGCGCCATCTTGGTACCTTCGAAACGCCCTGTAGGCCACGAACAGGCCGCCATTGTCAGCCATGTTCTCCTCGACAGTGTGCTCTCCGCGATTGTGCATGCCGTAGGCTGTGTAGTTGTTGTACTGCTGCACGAAGCAGTCGCGCCTCTTGCGGTACTCATCGCTAGTGGCGTTGCTCCACCACTGCTGCAGGCAGCCGGTGGCATTGTAGTATCGTCCGCGAGCATCGAATGCATGGTTCAACTCGTGCCCGACAATGGAGCCAAGAGCTCCGTACAGGAATGCTTCTTGGAAACTTTCTTCGAAGAACGGCGGCTGCAGTATGCCGGCGATGATGGTCATGCGCAGGGCGGTCTGGGCGTAGAACGCATTGGCCGTGAGCGGACTGTGGCTCCATTCGAAGCTGTGATGCGGCACCCTGGAGCTCAGGTGGTTGATAGACCATTTTCTCTTGGTGGCGCGCACATTCAAATAGGATTTAAAATAGTCGTCCTTTTCTACCGCGATGTCAGCGTAGAACTTGTCCAGCTTATAGGCGCTAAGCACAATGTGCGGATAGCCAACTGTCTGCTTGATGCGGTCCACCTTGGCCAGGGCTCTGGTCTTAGTCTCGGTGTCCATCCAGGGCGCTTCGTTGACAACCATTCTCAGCTCACTGCGGATGCTGTTCACCAGCGAGTTGACTTTAGCCAGCGTTTTTGGCGTTATTGTTCGCTGCAGAACCAGTGCGCCAGTCAGGAACTTGAAGGCCAGGTCGGTCTTGCCCGTGCAGTACAGCCACAGATTGTCCAACACATTGTTCCCGTAGATCTTCTGTTTCTCTTGACGCCTGGCCTCCTGGAACGGATCCGATAGGGCGTGCACAAACGAGCGCAGGGTGGTCAGGACGACGTAGTCGCTAAGCAGCGTCGACGCCGGAGACTTGGCGGCCATGGCGGGCGCGAACAGCTCGGCCAGGCCGAGGATGTAGTCCAAGTTGTCCAACCGTATCAGAGTCGTTGATCGAATGCGTACGCCGAGAAACTGCGGCGACAGGCGAATTGCCTCCGACATTATCGTCTCGGCGCTGATTGACAGGTGCCGCAGCTTGGCGCTGATTCGCTCGCACAGCTCAGCCAGGATCATCTCGAAGCGGTTCGGGTTCGCAATCTTTGGCGCGACGCGTCTTCGCTCGACGTATGAGTTGCGCAACCGCTCGAGCTGCACCTCCAGCTCCCACAGCTGCTCGAGGCGCTTCCTTGCCGCATCGCCGACAGTTGAACCGGTGGCCTTGAGAACCTGCTCACCGTAGGCCAGGTAGGCCTGATGAAACTTCTCGCCCGAAGTGAGCAGTGCGCTGCGCTGGTAGGGAGCAAATCCCTGCAATGTTTGACGGATTTTTTAGCAAAGATAAAACTGTACAGTAATTTCTTGAGCACTCGCTTAAGTGAGGCCAAACTGATATTAAAGCAAGTCAATCAACAAACAATCTATAACAATCTACGCTCGTATAATAAATATTGATTTAGAAAATTTGACAGTCAGGACTCACCTGGTTGATGTGTATCGCTCGTCGGCGATGGTTGAACTCACTGATCGATGGCTGAACAAGAAAAAACGGCTGCGCCATCAGAGCGTTGGCCTTGGCGATGCGCTCGAAAATTCCAATGTCTCCGGGATCGTCGCTGGCTGAACGAGTGTCGGCCAAGTCGCTGGTGAGCGACCAGCCGCCCAGACGGCTGATCAGTGACTGAGCAGACTTTTGACCCAGGGCCTCCCTAGCCGTTGTGTTGCTGCAAGCGTCGAAATAGCTCAGCGCCTTCTCGGCTGCGAGACTCCGCCGGCCCCGGATCAGCAGCCTGGAGCTGTAGCCGTGACTCAGCAGCGAGTAGAGCCTGAGGAAGTTATCCCGAGTGGCCTTGTAGAAGTTGGAGTACTTGCCGATGCCAGGTTGGGTCGGGTTTGTGTGATCCCAGTTGCCGCAGGCGAACTGGTGAAAATTTTCGCACGGCTTCGTCGACCGGTCAACTGAGCGCAGCATGGACGCCGACTGCAGCACGCAGTTGTCCGTGGCGCACTCCAAGCCATTCCTGTACACGTTGATGATGAACAGGCTGGCCAGAATGGCCACAGCTGCCAGAGCTAGAATCAGCAGCAGCAGCAGCACCAGCCCTGAAGTTCCCAGGCCGCACAGTGTGCACGACTTGTCCCTGCCTTCACCATCGTCCTGGCCTGTCAGCCGGTTCCATTTGCCCGCCCGCTGGCCGCTGTCGCCTCCCTCCGACTGGTTGCCATTGTAGGATTCCGCTGCCAGACGGTCGCGGAGCTTCTCGTTCGGCTCCTGCTGCATATGGGAGCTCGCTTACTTGAGCACTGTATCACTGTCTCTCACTGGCGAGAGAGTTTAGTTTTGTAGTTTCACAGTTGCCGCAGTCTCTCTGTCTCTGTATTGTATTGCAGCCTTTCCTGCGTGTTTTTCCTCCGAAATAGAAACTGGATGGAGGCGCGCAGTTGACAATGGGCGGGCGGGGGTTTCTGCTGCGCTCTCAACACGTGCTGAGCGGTGAGCACGCGCTAGCCGAGGCCAGTGTTCGGTCTCAACCCACTGTCCCCATCCACTCACCTATTCAGTTTACCTTCGCTGCTCTGATTGTCTCCAAAGTATTTCTTATAAAAGCATTGTGCCATGCGCGCACACAAGCAGTTGTGTGCATTCTTTCATTGCATTTTTCTTACCCAGTTCGGCTGAACTGCAGTTGAACTCGCTCATGAAATCTGCCGCATTATCCAAGCCTGCGAGCGAATATGGAAATTGTGCAGCTAACGAGTAGTAATTTTCTCCCGAAAAAGTTAAAATAGTTAATTTATTTATTGACAGCAGAGAGACCACGCTGGTATTTTTCCAATACTTTTTTCTGCATCTCCTAAAATATTGAACCAATCGCCATGAAAATCCAGAACACGGCCTAAAATTTTCCAATCCATCCGATGAAACAACTTCCAGAATCACATGAGAATTGCTTCTTATATTGTATTGATTATATTTTTAATGTTTGTATTATTGAACCAATATGAATTCGCCATTGAGGTTAATACAAAGTAATGCTAGTTGTCCTTGTCACTAGATTTTAACGAAAATCGGTCATCGGTTTGTGGCTATCGTGAAGTAGGCAGGGGGGTATTTGAAATACCACACCGTGGTCGTTCCCATGCAGCGGGGGATAGCGTGGTCTTTCTACTGTTTAAATGCTGAAAATCGAAAGCTGATTAAAGTATTTTATCTGTGCGAGTCCGTGATTTGTAAAGTCCAATAAAGTAGTATCCCGTATCTTTCTAGACAAGATCTGTGCGAGCAAATCCGGGCTTTGAGATTCGCCCGGAGTCCGCGATGCAATAAAGCCTTTGTAATACTTAAATTTGTAAACTGTTTTAGACTAAATAGCCTACTGATAGTAGAGAAGATTGAAAAAAACCGACGAAAAAGAAGAAAGGAAAAGCTTACTCGTCACACTGATGCAGAGCCGGCCGCCGAAGGTGCCGCCCAGTGCGTAGGCGAAGCTGCCAACGGAGGCCACCGGGTGGCTCAGCGATCCCAGCTGCACGCCGCTGCTACCGCTGGCCGTCTGCACCACCAGCTGCACGGCGGTGCCAGCCCGAACGAGGTTGCTGAGCGGGTGATCCCAGCGGGCGAGGCGTTGAACTGAGTCTTGGTTATTGAGGGAAGAATGTTCGTGCGAAGAAACCAGTGAGGAGGCAATGCTGCCCATTCCGCTGACGCATAAGTACACAAATGAACACGGATACATGTGCGTACACCTGCCTGAATGTTTTCATTTTTAGGCAGCGTAGGAAAAAAAGAGGGAAAAGTAGACCCTTTTGACTCGGGAGTTGGCCCTCGACTTGGGGTTCGATCCTTTTGACTTGGGAGTTGGCCCCATTGATTTGAGGTTTGACCCTCTTGACTAGGGAGTTGACCCTTTTGACTTGGGGTTTGACCCTCTTGACTTGGGAGTTGACCCTCTTGACTTGGGGTTTGACCCTCTTGACTTGGGAGTTGACCCTTTTGACTTGGGGTTCGACCCTCTTGACTTGGGGTTTGACCCTCTTGACTTGGGGTTTGACCCCCAAGCCTTCTCTCTTTCTCTCCGTGGCTGCAGCCCAAATGAACGAGGCCCTGCCGCAGATTTTGGCTATTACCCCACCCCAACATACCGATTGGCTGCGAGGGTGACAACTCGAGACTGCTGCATGTCGGGTACCTGGCAGCAACCAATAAGAGCGGTGGCTCACCCGAGTCTGCCTGCTTCAGCGACGACAGCGACAGTACCGTAACGCTGAGTAGGCCTGATTCTGCTTGGAAATTTGTGAGTTCAGGTACATTCGTCGTGGCAATTCTACGCTCGTAACAATGCTAATTGCAATTATATTGCTACTTTGCCCCTTCCAGGAGACTCTGAGCACAACATAAGCCCATGAGTATGCTCACAGGTACACACTCAATCACATCTGCCGTGACTTTTTGTCACACAACCCACATCGTCAAAACCTTGCTGACAGGAACACATCCTGACGACATGAACACATCGCCAATACATTCCTGATGACAGGAACAGCTACGAGCCCGACCAGGGGTTTTTAGTTAATCAAACGGTTGCTTATTGAGCAGTGACATCTCACCCAGTTCCCCAACCGACACTTTGAGCACTCCCCCAGCAGCCGAGGAGCCGCACGAGCCGCTGATCATTGGGCGGACAGTGAGGCTGCAGGCCAGCAGCTGCTGACGCTCGGGCAGGAGGCCAGTATCGTCATCCCACACAACTAGGCGGAGTCGACTGCCGTTGGTGAAAGCTGCCCGGAATGTGTAGTTCAGAGTGGCGTTCAAGCGGTCTGAATGTGTTTGTTGACATTTGCCTATAGTGTAGCCCCAGCCATTGTCAGCAGTTGGCTAAAACAAACTCACCATGCACCACAGGTGAACTGTCTAACTCGGCCCCTAAAACACCCTCCGCGGTGACAGGTTGTACAGTAACAAATGGATCAGTGAGCGACATGTTACTGGTGACAAGTAGCTCGGCCGATCGAATCGTAATAAAGTACATTCTGTCCGGATTGCGCTCTGTAAGATTTAGTTCGAAAATCAACGTTTGTACCACAATTACTGCTTTGAATACTCATTAGGAATCGCTTAGGGGGTATCGATAGACAATAAAAATGCAGGTAAAAAGCTCCATTTTAGGGGGCACCAGGTAACACACTGCAGTTCTGGGCAGCAGGTAACACACTGCAGTTCTGGGCAGCAGGTAACACACTGCAGTTCTGGGCAGCAGGTAACACACTGCAGTTCTGGGCAGCAGGTAACACACTGCAGTTCTGGGCAGCAGGTAACACACTGCAGTTCTGGGCAGCAGGTAACAGACAACATACAATTCACACTTTGGGGCACTCTTTGAAACTTTAGGTCCTTTCACCATTTGCCGTTCGCACCTGTCAGGCTGTACACTAGTTTCGGCTGTGGCGTCATTAAGGTGGAAAGCGGTGACGTCACCAGGTCGCACGAATTATTTCCCAACTGCGGATTCCAGGTCTCATTGTAGACGGGGCTGCATCCGAAGCTGACTGTCGCTGGCACCGCCATTGCTAGGAGTAAGTCACCAGCAGCTACAAGGAACGGCAGCTGCATGCCGAACACCTGCTCTCGCGACGATACCGCGGAAAGGACTGTGAGACGGGAAAGCAGGGTTTTCGTTGGGCTATATGACTTGGGCCTTAGCGCCATGTGCCACAACTGAATTGAATAAATTTGAATCAAATTATCGTCTGTTGCGCAACTTACTCGAGCTTTTCACCGTCAGACTTGAATGCAAAACACCTGAGAGGTGGTGAAACACCAACAATTGAAATGTTAAGTTGGCGCTGCTGCTGTTGCTGCAAAAGTCCACCGTCTTTACCGCGGTCAGTTCGTATTTGGCGTCTATTTTTGGATGAAAAGCGAAACTTAGCGGCTTATAAATAATTCCAGAATAACAAATTTAGAAGCTGATAATCAGAAAGAATTCCAGACATTACTAATTAATATCAATTTTCACCCGGGACCATTCAGCTGACATCTGAACCTTCTCTCCGCTGCTGCGCCCCAATTTAATGTAGCCTCGCCGCGGATTCGAGCTCGGGGACTTTAATGCGAAATTCGAAAGGGAGGTTGTAGTCTTGTGGTTAGAGCGTCGGACTCAAGACTTGAAGGTCGGAGGTTCGATTCCCATACCCATTGGAACAATTTGTATTCTTTAGCAAGATACTTAAGTCTGCATTCCTTCAGTTTACCCAGCTGATAAATGGGTACCAGCATCAGTTGGGGTAATTGAGGGTCTCCCCAGTCCATGGACTGAACTGCCGTGCGCAGCCTTCAGATGCGCCGAGCAATAGCTGCGGCTGTGCTGTCGGCTGCACATCTGACCCAATCGGGGAAGGTGTAATTAATAAATTATCAGTTAATTATTAGGGACTTGCTAACAATAGTAAATTAGCCCTCCTAAAAGCCGCACCTTGAACCTTGTACATTAGCAGGCCGAATGCCGCAGATGAAGCATTGACAACGGAGCAGTTCCAGTTTCCCATGCTCAGCGTAGCCCAACAGCCACCGACTTCAAAGAAGCCGCCGGCGTAGTTTGCGGATGTTGTCGACTGTAAAATTGCCAGCCTGATCGATTCGCCGAATTTGTAAGGTGCCTTCTGACTGGCAAACTGAAAGTACACAGCGCCACCGCCTGCGTGCGGGTGTTGCAGTGACGTCATTGGGAAGTGGACGGTTAGGTATGAACTGAAAAATCCTATTACACACCTCTATTTTACGGGGAAAAAATCTAAGATTCAGGATATTTTAGGTAAATAGCTAACTGTAACAGTTAAAGTAGACACACAAGCACCTGTTAGACACACAAGCACATGTTAGACACACAAGCACCAGTTAGACACACAAGCACCTGTTAGACACACAGACACCTGTTAGACACACAAGCACATGTTAGACACACAAGCACCTGTTAGACACACAAGCACCTGTTAGACACCCAAGCACCTGTTAGACACACAAGCACCTGTTAGACACACAAGCACCTGTTAGACACACAAGCACCAGTTAGACACACAAGCACATGTTAGACACACAATCACCTGTTAACAAACAAACAGGTACTATCATATTCACAGAAAGTAATTGTCTCTCTTACCAATAGTGTCATTGCTGATATCAAGACGCGAGCCTCTGTAGGTCATGGAGACCCTGACGCGCGTGTTCTTGTCAGTCAGCGGTACCCTGGCATCGTAAATGGCGTCTATTAAAATTCTAGGAATGCAATCAATTAATTGTGGCACTAGAAACCAAAAAAGCATTGGGATCTTCATAGTTTTGAGTATAACACAGACTCCTGATTCATGCAAACGAATAAAGAGACAAAGGGTTTTACAGAGTTTATATCCTAGTAAGTTTTCCCTGTTGGAATAAAAAAATCATTCCACGGCACGAAATGATCCTCAAATTTCCTGGCAAGTCAGATTCCTCTATCGGCAAACATTATTTATGACGAAACCCAATACACAACAGGGAGCGATGGCATGACATGGTTTTGTTTTACTTTGTCATCTGGCGTCTTGTTAGATGCCAATAGTCAATAGTCAATCAGTCACAGCAGTGAATAGTATACATATTTTTTTATGAGCTTAGATGCGCTGTTGTTGCCAAGGATACGGGCTTTAAGGGGGCTTAAACCGTTTTGTCGATAAATATAACACCAACTGGTATTTAAACCATTGGTCTATGTAAACCGGACCAGACCATGTGAATTGTATATTTCGTCCAATTTACTCTACTGCAAGTAGTCGCGCGTACATGTACTTTTTAGTGTTTGTGCTCAACATCAACCACAGAGCTTGGCGTGAAATATTAATGCTACTCGTATTTGGAAATAAAACGCCAACAATGTCACCTTAGGTAGCTATGCAGGTGGCCGAGTTGCTCATTGCTATGATAAAATCAGTTAAAAGTGCATACAGGGGCAGGTAGTTGTGTAGAGTGGGGCAATTATAGCTGCAAGATTTAATAGATTTGAATAGTAATTAATGCCCGTAGCAGAAGAAGAGAAAAAGACAAAAGCATTTGGTCACCCATCCATGCACTAACCGAACCCAATAGGAGTTGAGTAAGCAGAGTAGCAAGTCTACCATAATTCCATAATTCTCATCTGGTGGCGCAGTCGCAGAGAGAAGGCTTGGGGCTTTTCGTGCAATTTACACCCTTTAGGGCCAACCTCCAAGGCACAGTGAGAGTGTACACTGACAATGAGAAAGTCAGAACAGATTTACACCACTGCGTCCGTGTGTCCTCAGGAGTCAGTTAGCAGCTGAGAGAACACGGGGGTATTTAAAATATCCACAATATTTCAGTATATCCCAAAATATTCAAACAATCATCATGAAAATCCAGAACACGGCCTAATTTTTCCGCTCTTTTCGATGAAACAACTTTCAGAACCACAAAACATCTGCATCGTTGAGATATTCAACGATTCTCGTCCGGGTGTCTGGTGGCAAAAACAACCTAATATGTTCGTACTTGTTCTGCTCACAAAGTTTCATCATCGTTGAGGTTCATCATCGTTGAAGTATGTTCATCGTAAATGGCGGAAAATTATGATTCATATGCAAGACTTTAACGAAAATCGGTCATCGGTTTGTGGCTATCGTGAAGTAGGCAGGGGGTATTTGAAATACCACAACGTGGTCTCCCGCTGGGAGACCCGCTAACTGCCAGCTAACTCCGACATTCAACTTTAAACGGCCCGACACAAAGAAAGGGAAAATCGGGCCGATTTATTCCCGATTTTCATCTTGTTGGGGCGTCGGTGCCGTCGGGTCGATTTTGGGCAGACGAAAGTCGCAAACAAAAGATGAAAAACGGATCGACATTCATCTTCGTACGATTTTCATCGGTTTTTGTCGGACCAAAAGTAAAAAATCGGCCCGAGAAAATCGACGACTCATCGATTTTTCAAAAAACCGTAACGACAACTCCGACTTTCACCCAAAATAACTCCGACTTTCACCAATGTAGAAATATGACGATGTATATCCGTCCGATTTTCATCGATATTCATCTGCACATGTCGGACCAACTGCTACACGACTTTCGCCGGACACTGAAGACCCGACTTTCATCGATATTCATCTGTACATGTACATGCTTATGAAATAGAGACTCTAGTTGGCGTTTTAACTAGGAGGGAATCTGAAGAGTAGTACGAAACTCGTGTGGAAATAGAAAACATAGAAAATTGCCTAATACGATCTGCGTACGCAACGGCAAAAAAGTTAAAAGACTACACTGTAGACAAGATCATGTCGCGATCAGGACACCTTTCAGATTTTTGCACTGCTCACGGTTATTTTGTTAGTGTAATTATAATGGCACTTGTTTACAATAAATACTAAGAACCATCGGAAAATATAATCTGCATTCCTGTTGATTAAATGCGCAGCAAATGGTAGCCAAAGCAAGGTAAAAAACTGTTTAAGCATCAAACGAGGAATGAAATTCGGGTGAGAGTCGTGGAAGAATCGATCCAAAACTTTCCCGACAGTCAGCCGATTTTGATCCGACACAGAACAGATAAAATTCGGGTGAGAGTCGTGGAAAAATCGGTCCAAAACTTTCCCGACAGTCAGCCCGCCGATTTTGACCCGACACAGTGCAGATGAAATTCGGCTCTAAAACGGTTCAAAATCGGGTCGAAATTACATTTCGTGTGAATTTCGGTCCGAAATCGAACCAACAGTCTGCAAAATGTCAGAGTTGAGTCCCAGCGGGATCCCCCATGCAGGGGGAAAAATAGCGTGATCCTTCTACAAATAGGCTCGAATTATAAAAAAGCTCAGGCGAGCTTTACAATCGATAGAATACGTTCTGTTTAATGTATATTTTCTACAATTCGAGGCGTTAGCAAGCAACAAAACAAAAAACCGGTATCAAAAATTGTTACTTAAAAAAGTAACTATAGATAATTTCCTCTGGAGGGCAGCTAGAAAATCAATCTACATAGAGTCAGGAAAGCTTGTTTCGAAGTTAAATATTCTTGTATGTCTGTATAGGATACGCAAAATTAACAAACATCAAATTTTCATTTGTATAGCCAGTTCAAATGTACAGATCTTATCGTATTCTCTACACTCTCTACACTCCATATCACCCAGACCTTCCGGAAGTGTCACATCACACTCCATACCACCCAGACCTTCCGGAGGTGTCACATCACACTCCATACCACCCAGACCTTCCGGAGGTGTCACATCACACTCCATACCACCCAGACCACCCGGAGGTGTCATATCACACTCCATATCATCCAGACCTTCCACAGGTGATACATCACACTCCATACCACCCAGACCACCCGGAGGTGTCATATCCCACTCCATATCATCCAGACCTTCCGGAGGTGTCACATCACACTCCATACCACCCGGAGGTGTCATATCCCACTCCATATCACCCAGACCACCCGGAGGTGTCACCTCACACTCCATATCACCCAGACCACCCGGAGGTGTCACCTCACACTCCATATCACCCAGACCACCCGGAGGTGTCAACTAAAACCTCTAATCACTGCGTAAACACAACTAACACAACTGGTCCAACAAGAAACTGTCCGTTAAAAATAACTCGGTCAAATTCGCTTAAATAGTTTGAAAAGCAGTCGGGCTAATGGCCAGAAGACGCGTATAACAGTCGAGGTCACTCAGTCGGGGCCAAGTCCTGGCGTACCTTATCCGGCATGGCGCGAACGCAGCGCTGATGCTCAGCTAATCGCAGAGCTGCCAGAACACCCTGAGAATTCCTGCGCGAGACTCCGGCATCATAACGCAACGGCTCGCCATGGATGTCAGTGAGGCACCCGCCGGCTGCGCGGAGTAGGGCCTCCGGTGCGCAAGTGTCCCACTTCTTGCAGCCATTCGAAGCGAACGCATAGACGTGCGCCCTGCGCTCCAGCAGTAGCAGTACCTTGTTACCGCAGCCACCGACTTGAAGGATCTGCTCGGCAAGGGTCAGGGGGATCGTGAATCGTATATCCATATTGTTGTAGAGAAGAGACGTACAATATTAAGTAGACAGAAAAGTAAAATATTAGCTAGTATAAGCTTGGCTTAGGCTGAACAGAAATACAAATACAAATAATGAAACAGAAAAAGCAAGTTTTTTATTTTAATATTTTTTACTCATTACATTTTATTAATATAGTTTTCTTAATTTTATAATTAGGTAAGATTTGATTGGATAGACTATAGAAATATTAGGAGCGTACCAATACCCAATACTCGATACCGCACATCAAGTCCGACTTCTGCAATAAATTTTAATTACCTGCGTCGGTCCACACGCTCTAACAGCCTCCATAACATTCGGGTTGGCATGACTACGCGTCGTGACAACAATGCAACCGGGCGGCAACGTTCGCCGAAAGTCGACACCCAAGCCGAAGACGCCAAGGCCGTCCAGGCCCCACACCAGGCGGCCATTCTGCCTCGGATCGATGAGGTGCCGATAATAGGGCTGGTACACAACCCCTGCCACTGCCTGGCCGGCCAGGGCAACCCCAATCAGCACCGTCACATTGTCCAAAAGGTTGTCGGCGAACTCTGAGGTGCCATCCAGCGGGTCCACCCACACCGTCAGGTCTTCGGTGCGAACGTTGGACATTCTGGGCGGGCAACTGATAGGGAACGGCAAGATGACAGATAAATAGTGATGCTTTTAACTAATTGATGATTCTATAAGTGCATTCCACATCAACTGACCAGCAATCAATGCTAGTTTGGATAAATTTAATTACACCTGTCCTGTCCTTACAGCTATTGTGTGGTGCATCTGAAGGCTGCGTACGGCTGTCCAGTCCATGGACTGAGGGGACACCACACCCACCCTCAATTATCCCAACTGATGCAGGTACAAATTTAACAGCTGGATGAACTGAAGCAATGCAGAGTTGATTTTCTTGCTAAAGGACACAAATTGTTCCAGTGAAGACGGGAAACCAACCCTCGACGTACAAGTATATGCGATACTCACCGATCGCAATGCTGCAGCACTTCATTCAGCGGCTCAACAATTTCGTCAGACGCTAGAGGTGTAGCAGTAGGGTCCTCCTCTTCTTCGCCAATGACGGTCAGGCCGGGGAAGGCGGCCCGCAGGTTGGCAGTGATGATGCGCTGGGCGCCGCGATCCGCCTGCGTCTGCAGATCATTCTGACCCTTGACAACAATGCCGAGCTCGCCACTGCGCATGACCTCGCGGATGTATGAGCCGGCGCGCAGCGCAGCAGAGGCTGAGCAGGCCAACAGGCGCATCAGTACTGGCGCACCCGAAAATGGCATCGCTGAAAATCTAGATAGTAATTACTATTATTGGACACAATTTAGACTTTTAGCCAAACAACAGCAGCTGCACAATATTAAAAGAAAATAGATCGACAATGTGTACAGGTCTGCACAGTCTATAATAATTTTGCTGTGTCATCACAACTGTTAAAGTCATACAAAAAATTGTGTAGAAAGGGTAGTCACTTAAATTTGATTTGGTAAAACAAAAAATAACTTTACTTATGAATACCTATATATGCTATTTTTCATACTTTACTACTGAAGGTATTTTCAATTAATACCTTCTTATAATAAATGAAACAAACTGGCATGATTACTTGATACAGATATGAAAAAACATATGCATACATTTTTAATATACTTAAATAATAATTATGATTTAATTGAAAACACTAAGAAGTTTTAAGTGACTAACAAAAAAGAAAACCTAGTAACTGTATATGTAAAAATGAAATAGTAGTTTTATATTAAAAATTCATATATTTATTACTTGCCTTTCATTTTGGTTTTTTCTTATGCTAGGCAATAATCACATTTTATTACAGCTAAATTAGGCTAAAACTTTAAAGGGGATAGTCAAACATGTGAAATTTTGCTTCAGTTGGTCGTTTTATTCTTTTTTTACTTGCATACGTTTATAATACAGATGTAACCTACTATTTTTGCGCTAAATTCTAACACTTTATATATCTCATGGTTGTTAACACTATCCCTATATTCTATTCAGTCTTTTTATTTTTTACTAATGATATTGGTATTCTGCAAGAATAACACACCCTGCTATTAGAAAATGAATATTTTAACCATTAAAGACAAGTATAACTCTGAATATAGGCCCTGCTACCCTACTTAAGAATAGAGACGGTTAAAGAACAAATGCTATCGCGGCGTGTCATTACACTTATCAATGTGTTGTAAGTTTTCTCAGAAAACGAGAACAATTAATTTGCTGCCGAAAGCAACCGCGCGGCGATCGGTTCGTGCGGCGGCCATTGTTGATACCCAAGAATAACAAACAGTATATTGACTTTTTAGTTTTTTGGCTGATAAAATATATCAATTTATAGCTACATGTCAACTATGCCACATTTTTGTCATTAAATCACAGCTTGTGAATTTTATCAAGACATTACATGTAAGCCTTCAAAGTTAAAGACCAATCACGTGTTAAATTAGCTAACTCAAAATCAACTCATCGTCTTACCCTAGCTGAATCCCTAGAGTCATGGTGCGACCTTATATGCTTAAAATCTAAACTTATTTCACTTTTTTAATGAAACTTTCTTATCACATATTAATTAAAAAAAATAAGTGTCTAAAGCTTTTTAAGACAATATGATAACTAATTATATAATAATTTACAAATTCTGCTAGGCCTACTCCTACAGGATTAAATTTTTAATTCTGTTACAGAATTAATAGAAATTTAGTATTTTACACACTACAAAATTGTGTAATGGCGCCTTTCACACCAAGGACAAGTCCCTAAGTTTGGTTGTGGCAAGGCCACATTTATTTGGGCTGCAGCTGGTTTGTTTAATTACCAAGACAGACCATAATGGGCCAAGATAGGCTGAGACAGACCAAGACAGACTGCCCCTTACCTTATATTTAAACACCAAAATGGGCTAGGCCTAACCCATGTGTTTAAACACTAAGACGGATTAGTGCAAGTGTTTAATTGCCGAGACATGCTACCATATGTGTTTAATTACCAAGATGGGCTACCATGATGTTCAATTACCGAGACAGGCTAGGCCTACCATACATGTTCAATTGCCGAGACAGGCTAACATATAGCATATGACACACATATGTGTATAAGTATAACGTGCTTGAGTACTGAGACAGACCAGCGTCTAGCGCATGCATGTACATTCATGCTTAAATACTGTAGGCCCCTATATCAAAATGGACCAGCACATGCTTGGCTCTTCCCACTTTGCATCTCCCCTGCTGTGCCTGCATAGCAACCACCTTGCTGCTGCAGGTCCTTGGCCAATTGCCACCTAATCTAGCTACCACAGGGCTGGCCCAATTGGGAATGGAAGGCCCAGGAGTATTCAGAGGTAGGCTGGCTCCTGGAGAGAGGCAGCATAAACAGTTATAGTCCACAGGACTTGCTGGCTGTCTGGCTCCC
This sequence comes from Macrostomum hystrix, assembly GCA_950097015.1. Taxonomy (NCBI): domain Eukaryota; kingdom Metazoa; phylum Platyhelminthes; family Macrostomidae; genus Macrostomum; species Macrostomum hystrix. The sequence goes on along the minus strand of CATNEN010000025.1, from coordinate 627,795 downwards.
CCCCAGCCAAGCTGTACTCAAGGTTTTCAAGGTTTTCAAGGTACTCAAGGGGCAGATCACAACAATACTCTTTGGGCTGAAATGGCTAGCCTAAAATGAGGAAGAAACAGATGGACAGTAGCCTATCTTTGTAATTAAACACATATGGTAGCTAGCCCATCTTGGTAATTAAACACTTTTTTTACTAATCTGTCTCGGTGTTTAAACACATGTGGTAGCCCATCTTGGTAATTAAACACTTTTTTGCTAATCTGTCTCGGTGTTTAAACACATGTGGTAGCCCATCTTGGTAATTAAACACTTTTTTTGCTAATCTGTCTTGGTGTTTAAACACATGTGGTAGCCCATCTTGGTAATTAAACACATATGGTAGCCCATCTTGGTAATTAAACACATATGGTAGCCCATCTTGGTAATTAAATACTTTTGTGCTAATCTGTCTCGGTGTTTTAACACATATGGTAGCCAATTTCAGTGTAAATCAAGGGCCACTATGTCCATGATTGTATGCCAAGTATACCAGGGACCCCTGATATATGCTGGAATTTTCCATGGCAAAGGCCACCTTCATAACATCAGCTAGTGTAACTAATTTAGTTCTATTTTTTGTGCTATATACTTCAAAAGGTTTTAAAACTATTTATGATAACCATTCAGGTTGAACCTTATCCTTACAAGGTATTTCAGGGTAAAATTTTTCAAATATAAATATGAATAGTAGCTTAAGGTTCCAATAAACTATTATTTGAAAAATATAAGCTGATAAAAATTTATGTGAAACTAATAAAAGCCTAATAAAACTAGCTAGCTAGCTATGCAGTACATTTCTAGTTTTCTGTAAGAAACATAAAGGACAAAAGACCTTCAATTTTTAAGAGGAGTTAATACATGATAGTATCCAAGGTTTGGCTGTTGTTAACTAGCAACTTTGACAAATTTAACTCTTTAGTGACATGCTGTAGCATTTCCTCTCAAGAGGCCAAAATCAGAACTGGCTAGATCTCCCCCCCCCTAGTCTCATATTTTCCCTGTCTCATAATCTAATGTGTCTAATGCAGGGTTCGGCAAACTTATTAGCTAGTGGGCCAAAGAGAAAACGTAAAATACTACAGCGGGCCGCATTGATTGTAGAAATGTGAGATAGGGGAGAGATGAGACACAGGAGAGAAGAGACACAGGAGAGATGAGACACAGAAGAGAAGAGACACAGGAGAGATGAGACACAGGAGAGATGAGACAGGAGAGATGAGACACAGGAGAGATGAGACACTCGGAAAGAAGAGACACAGGAGAGATGAGACACAGGAGAGAAGAGGCACAGGAGAGATGAGACACAGGAGAGAAGAGACACAGGAGAGATGAGACACAGGAGAGAAGAGACACAGGAGAGATGAGACACAGGAGAGAAGAGACACAGGAGAGATGAGACACAGGAGAGAAGAGACACAGGAGAGAAGAGGCACAGGAGAGATGAGACACAGGAGAGATGAGACACTCGGAAAGAAGAGACACAGAAGAGATGCGACACAGGAGAGATGCGACACAGGAGAGATGAGACACAGGAGAGATGAGACACTCGGAAAGAAGAGACACAGGAGAGATGCGACACAGGAGAGATGAGACACTCGGAAAGAAGAGACACAGGAGAGATGCGACACAGGAGAGATGCGACACAGGAGAGATGAGACACTCGGAAAGAAGAGACACAGGAGAGATGCGACACAGGAGAGATGCGACACAGGAGAGATGAGACACAGGAGAGATGCGACACAGGAGAGATGCGACACAGGAGAGATGCGACACAGGAGAGATGCGACACAGGAGAGATGAGACACAGGAGAGATGAAACAAGATACTATAAGTGTCGGAAGGGGCAACGGGCCGGATTTGGGAGCTTCGAGGGCCGGATCTGGCCCGCAGGCCGGAGTTTGCCGACCCCTGGTCTAATGGATTCCTTAGGTTTAATGATTTCTCTCTTCTCTCTAGACCTACTAGGCATAGTTGGATGTGCCAAACCCTTACCTAGGAAGTTTTAATCAATTATAATTATTAAATATATTATAACATTTCAATGGTATCCAACTTCACACCTTAACTGACCATGACTTCAATCTTTTACAGGCGTCTCAAATAGTGTGTCGCGATGCTGAGCTGGCTAAACTGCGCCACCTTCTGTTGCAACCATCAGAGTCTACCTTGAACTTTGCTCACCTATGGGGTCCGCCTGGCTGCGGTAAGACCCTATTAGCCAGGGCGGCCCTGAATGGCCTGCCCCACCTGTGGCTAACCTGCACCGAGGCTGGCAGCATTCGCCAGTTAATTGATTTCATTTTTCATCTATCCGGCAATGCGGAGAACAAAGGCTTGTCAGCTACTGACTGGGCCGAATCTTTCAGCGCCTGCCTGCGACCCGGCCATTGGCTGGCTTTGGACGACGCCGAGAGGCTAACTGAAGCGGCCGACGGCCGGACTCTAGCTGCCCTGTTGCGCATCCGGCAGCTGACTGGCTCTAGACTGCTGCTGATTGGCCGCCTGCCGTGGACCAGCTACGCCAGGGGCCTTGCTGGCGCTGCCGCCTCCTCCGCCTATTGGTGAGTATTATGCTCACTGCTTTTTTCAGTTTATATTTCTGCGGTCCTTCAGCTTGATGTCTGACATTTCTAATTTAGGTTGTCTTCCTCCCGTCATTCAGGTTGTCTTCCTCCCGTCATTCAGGTTGTCTTCCTCCCGTCATTCAGGATGTTTTCCTCCCGTCATTCAGGATGTTTTCCTCCCGTCATTCAGGTTGTCTTCCTCCCGTCATTCGGGTTTTCCTCCCGTCATTCGGGTTTTCTTCCCGTCATTCAATTTTTCTTCCTCCCGTCATTCGGGTTTTCATCCCGTCATTCGGGTTTTCCTCCCGTCATTCGTGTTTTCCTCCCGTCATTCAGGTTGTCTTCCTCCCGTCATTCGGGTTTTCCTCCCGTCATTCGGGTTTTCTTCCCGTCATTCAATTTTTCTTCCTCCCGTCATTCGGGTTTTCATCCCGTCATTCGGGTTTTCCTCCCGTCATTCGTGTTTTCCTCCCATCATTCGTGTTTTCCTCCCATCATTCGGGTTTTCCTCCCATCATTCGTGTTTTCCTCCCGTCATTCAGGTTTTCTTCCCGTCATTCGGGTTTCCTCCCGTCATTCAGGTTTTCTTCCCGTCATTCGGGTTTTCCTCCCGTCATGTCTGTTGTTTTATTTTTCAAAAATTGCGGCAGAGTTGAAGCCTAGCAATTAAAGCGTTGGACTCACGACTTAAAGGTCGAGGGTTCGATTCCAGACTTCACTAGGACAATTGGTTTACTTTGACAAGACATTCGACTATAACTTGCTTCAGTTCACTCAATCGTTAAGTGGAGACCGGCTTTCGCTGGGCCTAGGAGATTAATTGAGGGTGGTTGCAGAAATTCCAGTCCATGGACTGAACTGCCATACGCAGTCTTCATATGCAGCGCCCAATAGCTCCGGCTGTGCTGCCCGCTGCATATATAATCTCTAATTAATTCTTACCTGGAAATTGCAGCATCCACCTGCCTGCCTACGACAAGTCTCAGCTAGCGAGCATTGTGGCCAGGGTTGTGCCCGGCTGCGACTACAGCCTGGCCCAGCTGGCCGCTGACACAGCCTATTCAGTCACGCGACAGCCGGCCCACATCGCCGAGGCCGCCGCGGCCTGTCGGGCTGCCTACTCGAAAGGCGGCTGGAGCTCTGCTCGGCCAATCCTGGGCGCTTGCCTGCGCGGCCTCCTGACACCGCTGACGTCGCCAACTACTTCGTCTGGCGATGCGGTGCAGCAGGTGAATTTCTGTAAAATTGTTTAGTAAATGGCTTCAATCTCTATTCATATTCATAATAGTAATTGCCGGAGGGCTGTGAGAATCAGCCGTATTGACATCATTATGGTGGGATCAGCCGTACTGACATCGTTATGGTAGAATCAGTTGGGATCAGCCGTACTGACATCATTATGGTAGAATCAGTTGGGATCAGCCGTACTGACATCATTATGGTGGGATCAGCCGTACTGACATCATTATGGTGGGATCAGCCGTACTGACATCATTATGGTGGGATCAGCCGTACTGACATCATTATGGTGGGATCAGCCGTACTGACATCATTATGGTAGAATCAGTTGGGATCAGCCCTACTGACATCATTATGGTGGGATCAGCCGTACTGACATCATTATGGTAGAATCAGTTGGGATCAGCCCTACTGACATCATTATGGTGGGATCAGCCGTACTGACATCATTATGGTAGAATCAGTTGGGATCAGCCGTACTGACATCATTATGGTGGTATCAGCCGTACTGACATCAAAAGTGATTCACATTAAAGCTGTAAGTCCACTGTCTCGTCAACGATTGTTCGCTTAACTCGGTTAAGGACCAGCACTTTGCGGATCTGCCTCTACTGAGCCGATTCCTACTGCTAGCCGCGCACCTCTGCACACGCGTCCACCCGTCCAACGATCGGCGCCTGTTCGCCTTCAACGCTGGGCGTCGTCAGCATCGACGCAAGCCGAAGAAAGCATCAGCCGCTTCGTCTGCCGCCGCCATGGAGGCTTTAGCATCGCGTCCCGTGCCACTGGAACGACTACTCAACATCTGCCGGGTGATCTCGCGCGATTCGGGCGCCTACGACTCCAGCGCAGCCCTGCCCTGCCTGGCGGATCTCATCCGTCTGGGCTTCCTGGCGTCGGGCGCACCTGTTCGCGATCGTCTGGCCGCGCCCCGCTTCCGCTGCCTGCTAGCCGAGGAGGCGGCCCTGCGGCTGGCCAAACTGTGTGAGTTTAGCCTGGCCGCCTATGTGCAGTGCGAATGAAGCCTGCGCTTCTTTTCCTAATCTGCTCATTGCCAGACAAACACGGTCGTAATATTTAAATCTAGCATTGCGACTACCAAGGACCACTTGGGGTAAAAGGGCGGAAAAAGACGTTGTAAAGAAAAATATTTAATTGTGTTTCATTGCCCTGCCCTGTATAGGCTTATATTATGGGCTTATTAAGAAAAGTTTGAAGATCAAGTTTTCACGAATGAAGCTTTGTAAAATTTGTAAATATTTTATAAAATGTTATAGTTATAAAATTTATAAAAAAAGAAGAGCTTTACAGTCAGTCTCCTTAACTTTTTTAAGAAACTTTTTTTTCTGTCGTACTCCATTTTTATATTTGGGCCTTGGTAGCCATATGCTATATATGAGTACTATAAGTAATGTAGTTCCCATATTATCTCCTTAAATTTTGTGTACTTACGAGTATTTCACGTGTAATGGACATTTGTAAAAGCAAGTTTTAATTTAACAATATATTCAACTACACAACTCGAATTTGTGCATTTCAATTTTAACTTCCAGGTCAAACTTGCTAAGAAGTGACGCTATATTTTTTAATACAACTTTTCTGCTTCTATGTGCATTTAAATGCCTGACAAATGGTGCTAAATATAAATAATTTTTAAGTGCTTAAATTCCTCTTAATAGTTCAGAATTTTACAGCAGCAACAAAAAGGAGTGTCATTAGTACTTTTTTTATATTGTTTATTTTTTTATGGTATTGGATTCATTTTTACTATTTACATACTTAAGTATTAAAAAAATCAATGAAAAAATGACTTCGTTCGAGAAAGTGGAGGAAGTTTGGTTATAAGCAAGCGATGCGAAATTCAAATCAATAATTAACACTCGATTCGCAGGGTCATTCTCAAATTAATGCTCGGAAATAGTGTGTTGTAAAAAAAGTTTTTGACAATTGCAAAAAACTTTATTTATTCTAATCTGTGTCTCTAGTAGAGTGCAAAATAGAAACCAGAACCACAAAATAACATTAATATGGACCAGCATTTACATTTGTTTATTGCCTTCAAAAACACCGTAAATTATTTTGCTTTCTGACGTACATTTTGCTATTAGATAAGGTCATACAAAAAGTGCATATTTTTTTTTAGTTTTCGTATATTAAACATAGTTGTCTTATTTTAGAAAAATCTTTTATTATTGTTTTTTGTTATATCTAATAAAATTAACATATTAATGTACATTTTTTCTGAAAAAATTCAAAATTTTCCAAGGTCCAGAAGCTTCGAACAATTGGAATGTATACATATAGCACAATTTTTATTTAATTGGCCGTCAAGGAAATTCTTGTAATAAAATGAAGCAATGATGATATGAAATTCAGAGGTGCGTGTCTTGTCAATAAAAATTCACATTTTTACACTATTTTGGCATTTCTTATGTCATGAAATCTCCTTTCCAGACACAAAAAATGATACAATAAGCAAATTATGGTGTATCTTTTATTTTCTATAATAATTAGAAATATTCAAAACACGTAGATTTATTCCTTAGGAAGGTGGCATCATATCTGTAATATTTCCATGTATTAAGGTACCAGTATATGCGAGAAATCTTTTTTCTTGACAGTGTTGTTGTGCATAAGCATTCGAGTCGATTTTTATATTTTTTATGTTTGCTGTTTTTAAATACAATTAGTATATTGGAATTAATTACGAATTAATTCAGATACAGTATCGTGAGATAAATATTTATAAGAGAATGCGAATTGCTTCTGTCTTTTTATTTTATTCGCTTTCAAAAATGAAGCTTCAATACCTCACAGAATTTATTTACCTTTTAGTTTTCAAATGAAATACTTCGAAAAAAGCTGAGTCACAGCACTTAGTGGCATAAATTTAATAGTCATTTTAGCTTAGATTACTTTTAAATTCATTAGATGGGAGTAGTACTTAATATTTTATCATAATTAAGCTTGCAGTCGTGAACTTTTATGGCAAATGCGCATGCGCGGAAAATTTAAAACTTCGCAAAAAATTTATTTGTGATTTTAAACAACGTAAGAATGCAGTAAAAACGCTATTTTTTCATTTTTTCAAATGTTTAGAAAACTTTCAAAAGCATTGAATCCTCGCAGCACACTTTAAAACGATAAAAATAGTGAAAAAAATATTTTTTGTTAATGCCTTCTCGGTACATAATTTTGAGAATGACCCCGCAATATATTTATGCTATTTGGTGTGACTTAACTGATGAAAATGATAGTCTAACGGATCTACGAGCTATGTGTAACACTGATATAAAAACGAAGGACAACTAAAGTACAACGGACTTCTGGTACGTTATCTAAGCCAATCATGCATGATAAAGCAATTACTAGTTGTACAATTGTGTTTAAAAAAACTAAGCAGAAAGTTTTCGGGAAGTCTCGATTTGCGATTTCTTATGAGCTACGAGAAATACTCTTTTGTTAACACATAAGCCAGAGAGGAAGAAATGTTTCAAATTAGTGTTTTTCTGAGAAATCCGTCGTGTATCGTTCTTTTTTCAGTAGTTATGGGACAAGTCCCGCGGGTCAGCTCTAAGCCAGAGCTCTTCCGCTAGGTTACATGTTTACTTTTTTGGTAAAACGAATTACAGTATTTGCGTGAGCATAAAAAAAGACACTTTCCCCCAGTCTCGTGCTGTTGTGCGGTGCTATAATAGGTGTATCGTTCTTTACGGCATAGAATAGAAAAGAAAACGACAATTGCTTTTTGCTTGGATACTTATGACCCCACCATTTTATTTAAACAGCAGATTTTCGCACTGATTTTATTTTTCATTTGAGGTTTAGCACAGCACCAGAAGCTCAAACCTTTTAGATTTTTAGTCAATTTGAAATACGGCTAACGTCACTCTAGTCTATAGCTTTTTATTTGCTAAAGAGCCATACCTGACGCTTCTTATACTCATCATCTTGAATTCTATTATGAATGTTTTTGCTTTAAGAGAAAAATGGGCATTTGATAGCAAGTTTGTTGTAAAAAATTGTATGAAATTTAAACTACAGTGCTCTAAAAATGTTAATGTGTTACCTGTTCACTCTGAAGTTCCTATTACTCGAGTCTAGCTTTTTATCACCTATGTTGCTTTCGCTTCTTGCTAATGCACCATAGATTAGCAAGCTATAACTGTAAGTTTACAATATAAGAAGCATGCCACATATCACAGACATTACATTTTTATAGTTTTTAATTTAGGTATCCTAAATATAATTTTTGGTTGATGGCTTTGTAGCTAAAAGGTAATGAATATGAGGACTTAGTTAAATATCTCTAAAAATCAATATTATTTCATAGGACCATTTATAGATACTTTTAGCCACTGTACATTACTGAGTTAAACATGGCTTATAAAGTTCTATTCATGATGATTCGCCCTTTCTTATTTTACCAAGTGGCTCAATAAATTCTAAAGTGGATTAAAATGTCACAGACAATTTTGACTGCATAGTGAGTTCCAGAATTAAGCATCTTTTAGAAATATTTGAATTTTTTTAAAGCTAGCTATTAAAATTTCAGGTTTATAAGTTTTGTTACTTTTTAAGTAAATTTTACAGATTGACTATCTCTTATTCTTTATTTATAACATTTATGTTGCTTTATTGAGTCTTGAAAGACACATTTTTATGCTTTTTTTAGTATTAGCTATGGCTTCTAATTTCTAAACTTAAATCTTAAACTACCATTCTGTAAATAAATAGTTGAACAAAATATGTAAACGAATCTTAACCTAGTAAATCAATGCAACGTGCGCTTGCTTCTGTTTCAGTCCAAAATGTCGCTAGTTTATGACCGACCGAAGATGTCTGAAGCAATGTACCAATCACTGAAGCGGCACATCATGGGCCAGCGCAAGAAGGAGGCTGATATGCGCCTGCTGGATGCCACAAACCAAAGGCTGCGGGCTGAGCGCGAGGAGCTGCGTAGTCAGACTGTTCAGACACTGAAGAAGACCGACGAGGAGGTGACGACAGTCAGCTGAGTAGTTGAGCCCGGGAATCTGGTAGGATGGTAGAGATGGGAGGGAGTGTGAGAAGTAGAGGTGGGAGGGAGTGTGAGAAGTAGAGATGGGAGGGAGAGTGAGAAGTGGAGATGGCAGGAAGAGTGAGAAGTAGAGATGGCAGGGAGAGTGAGAAGTAGAGATGGCAGTGAGAGTGAGAAGTAGAGATGGCAGGGAGAGTGAGAAGTAGAGATGGCAGGAAGAAAGAGAGATAAGAGGGAGACTGAAAAGTAGAGATGGTGGAGATAGTGAGTTCTGTGCCTGGGGATCTGGCAGGGTGGTATCTGAGCCTGGGGATCTGGCAGGATGGTATCTGGGGCTGGGATGTGGCAGGATGGTATCTGAGCCTGGGGATCTGGCAGGGTGGTATCTGGGGCTGGGATCTGGCAGGATGGTATCTGGGGCTGGGATCTGGCAGGATGGTATCTGAGCCTGGGATCTGGCAGGATGGTATCTGGGCCTGAGGATCTGGCACGATGGTATCTGTGCCTGGGGAACTGGCAGGATGGTATCTGTGCCTGGGGATCTGGCAGGGTGGTATCTGAGCCTGGGATCTGGCAGGATGGTATCTGGGCCTGGGGATCTGGCAGGATGGTATCTGGGGCTGGGATGTGGCAGGATGGTATCTGAGCCTGGGGATCTGGCAGGGTGGTATCTGAGCCTGGGATCTGGCAGGATGGTATCTGGGCCTGGGGATCTGGCAGGATGGTATCTGGGGCTGGGATGTGGCAGGATGGTATCTGAGCCTGGGGATCTGGCAGGGTGGTATCTGGGGCTGGGATCTGGCAGGATGGTATCTGGGGCTGGGATCTGGCAGGATGGTATCTGAGCCTGGGATCTGGCAGGATGGTATCTGGGCCTGAGGATCTGGCACGATGGTATCTGTGCCTGGAGAACTGGCAGGATGGTATCTGTGCCTGGGGATCTGGCAGGGTGGTATCTGTGCCTGGGGATCTGGCAGGGTGGTATCTGTGCCTGGGGATCTGGCAGGATGGTATCTGGGCCTGGGGATCTGGCAGGATGGTATCTGGGCCTGGGGATCTGGCAGGGTGGTATCTGGGCCAGAAGCTCCGCTAGGGCAGCTCATAAACAAGGGGTTTTGGAACGATGCCGGTTGAGTGGACTCAGTTGAATCGCTTCTGTGAAATAATGAAAATTGCAACTCTGAGCAGGTGAAGCGGCTTGAGAAGCGACTTGCTGAACTGCGTGAAGAGAAGTCCAAATTGTTCAGCCGATTCAAGGAGGTCTTCGCCGAGGAGTCTAGCCACAGGGAGCGCCAGAAGGATGCTCAGAGTCAGCTGCCACAGCTGCAGCAGCAGTTCCAGCGGCAGCAGCGGCAGCAGCACGCCAGCCTGTACCTGCCAGGCCGTCAGGCGGGCAAGCGGCCACGCAGTCCCAGCCTGGCGATGCCGCCCCGTCAGGCCAAGGTGGCCGCCGCAGCCGCGGTGCTTCCGCAGGCCTCCAGGTCAGCCTTGACCAAGTCGGCCGCCCAGCCGCAGCCGCAGCCAAGTCAGCTGGCCGCGTCCTACCGGGGCTCAATCACTACCGGCCAGTCTGCCCAGCAGATGCAACAGCAGCAGCAGCAGTTTCAACAGCCCGGCTTCCAGTCTGCCGATCATCAGGCGGCCGTCTACGCAGCCGCCTACGCCAGCGCCTACGGTGGCGGCGTGTTCTCTAATCCGGCCGCCGCTGCCGCAGCCGCAGCTACCGCTGCCGCCGCCGCAGCCGCAGCTGCCACTTCCTCCCCGTCTGTGCGCTACTTGTAGAATTATCTGTACAGAATTTTTTTAAGTTAACGAATTTACAAGCGGGCCTGGCCTTTTGCTCTGTCTGGCCTTTTTGGTGCTATAAATTGTGACAAATAAACTAAGGACAAACCAGTTTTCCAGTTTTCTATTAACTTTCCGCCGTGCGAACTGTAGCAAGATAGAGTTAAGCAATTGTTGAAGCACAAAAATTGTTTTCTTTCGGCTGAGATTCGAACTCCCGACCTACGGCCGCCTGGCCTGTAGTCTGAAGGGGTGGTTTACAAACTCGAAATTTCACAACGCCGAAAACTCTAGCAAGATACTTCATAGGCTCGAAACTTACTAAGGTCGAAATGCCACAATGTAAAAATATTTTTTTCGATTTTCAGCATTGGACGATAGCTGTCACAAAAGCTTTGAGTTGTACTTCAATTTAGTGTGTGTATATATATATATATATATGTTGATTGAATATGTTTGCTTCAGAAACTGGTATTGGAAATGGCATAAATAATACAGGTTGTCATGAGGAGGTAAAATGTTTGCTATATGAGCCCTTTGCTATAAAGTTTTCGACGTTGTAAAATTTCGTAAAAGCACCCCATCTGAAACTCTAGCTTCTGGGATGAAATTTCCCTAAAAATATAGTGGATTGAAAATACACTGATAAGAGTTTAGGTCTATTCTGGTTTTGTCTATGGCCAAACTCAACTTCGCTCCACATTCGAGACAGTTTAAACCACAGTGGTCAATATTATATAGTGTTCTTTGCCGGCTCAAAAGTTACTCATGCGTGCTAAAATACTGCAGTGCCGTGTTTTAATTCTGTTCTCACCGCGTTCATTATTCCTGTATTATAACAATTGTTGTTTTTTTCATTTTTCTAGGATATTCTAGTATATGGTATTCATATTTGCTAGAATATTCAGATAGATGTTATCAAATTTTGCTAGATTTTTCGAGATTACATTCACTATTTACATTCACTACTGGTTCGGAGAGAATGAGCGGCAACTATGAGTATAAATGGTTTGTTTATTGACCCGTATTCGATTTTTCGTTCTATCTTCCTTGCCTCTCGCTTGAGAGAGCCATTTTTACGATCTTTAAACATTATTACGTGCTATTCTAGTTATAACTATTGCCAAAATGTCTTATAACAAACACGCGAGTTTTTAGCTTGTTTAAATAAATAATTGCCTTTTTACTCTTATATTAAGTCGATCTGCTTCCTACATTACCTAAGGATGATACGACTCAGCGCGAGTTAAAACTAATATTTCTTCTCATTTGTGGGCTGCCTTACTATTTTTCTAGGAACCACAGCTAGAATCGCAGCAGGAACCACGGCTAGAATCGCAGCAGGAACCACGGCTAGAATCGTAGCAGGAACCACAGCTAGAATCGCAGCAGGAACCACAGCTAGAATCGCAGCAGGAACTACAGCTAGAATCACAGCAGGAACTACAGCTAGAATCACAGCAGGAACCACAGCTAGAATCGCAGCAGGAACCACAGCTAGAATCGCAGCAAGAACCACGGCTAGAATCGCAGCAGGAACTACAGCTAGAATCGCAGCAGGAACCACAGCTAGAATCGTAGCAGGAACCACAGCTAGAATCACAGCAGGAACTACAGCAAGAATCGTAGCAGGAACCACAGCTAGAATCGCAGCAAGAACCACGGCTAGAATCGCAGCAAGAACCACGGCTAGAATCGCAGCAGGAACTACAGCTAGAATCGTAGCAGGAACCACAGCTAGAATCGTAGCAGGAACCACAGCAAGAATCGCAGCAGGAACCACGGCTAGAATCGTAGCAGGAACCACAGCTAGAATCGCAGCAGGAACCACAGCTAGAATCGCAGCAGGAACTACAGCTAGAATCACAGCAGGAACTACAGCTAGAATCACAGCAGGAACCACAGCTAGAATCGCAGCAGGAACCACAGCTAGAATCGCAGCAAGAACCACGGCTAGAATCGCAGCAGGAACTACAGCTAGAATCGCAGCAGGAACCACAGCTAGAATCGTAGCAGGAACCACAGCTAGAATCACAGCAGGAACTACAGCAAGAATCGTAGCAGGAACCACAGCTAGAATCGCAGCAAGAACCACGGCTAGAATCGCAGCAAGAACCACGGCTAGAATCGCAGCAGGAACTACAGCTAGAATCGTAGCAGGAACCACAGCTAGAATCGTAGCAGGAACCACAGCAAGAATCGCAGCAGGAACTACAGCTAGAATCGTAGCAGGAACCACAGCTAGAATCACAGCAGGAACTACAGCTAGAATCGCAGCAGGAACTACAGCTAGAATCGCAGCAAGAACCACGGCTAGAATCGTAGCAGGAACTACAGCTAGAATCGCAGCAGGAACCACAGTTAGAATCGCAACAGGAACCACAGTTAGAATCGCAGCAGGAACCACAGTTAGAATCGCAGCAGGAACCACAGTTAGAATCGCAGCAGGAACCACAGCAAGAATCGTAGCAGGAACCACAGCAAGAATCGCAGCAGGAACCACAGCAAGAATCGTAGCAGGAACCACAGCAAGAGTCGAAGTATGCCTGAATTAGTTTTACTGAAGTGTATAAATTGACTAAAAAGCTTAAAATTCAGCTAAACAGCTGCATATCGCTTTCTAATTGTTGTAGAGCGGGTCAGTTTGCTTGCTCAGTTGCCTTCTAGCCAAGCTAATGGATTCGGATCAGCTGTGTGCAGTCGGTTCGCCATAAGAGAGTCCTGTTTTGGTTGATAGGCAAATTTTTTAAACAGAGAACTCCTTTACCAGTCCATTAAATTCTATTTATTTATTGGCAAACAGAATTCAATATCGCTATCAGTTTGAGCACAACGAGCAGTAGGACTCAATAGGCCCTAGAAACTCTGGCAAACCTTGGTTAACTTTTCTGTGGATTTTTTGCTTCTTGTTATATATCCAAGCAGCGTAGCTGATGTACGTAATAAATTCTTCTGAAACCACAACTGGTTACAGAAGGAATGTAGTTGAAGTAGTTGCATTAGTTATTGGTGGAATCAGAGCTGGAGTTATTGGTGGAATCAGAGCTGGAGTTATCGGTGGAATCAGAGCTGGAGTTATTGGTGGAATCGGAGCTGGAGTTATCGGTGGAATCATAGCTGAAGTTATTGGTGGAATCGGAGCTGGAGTTATTGGTGGAATCGGAGCTGGAGTTATTGGTGGAATCGGAGCTGGAGTTATTGGTGGAATCATAGCTGGAGTTATTGGTGGAATCGGAGCTGGAGTTATTGGTGGAATCATAGCTGAAGTTATCGGTGGAATCAGAGCTGGAGTTATTGGTGGAATCGTAGCTGGAGTTATTGGTGGAATCGTAGCTGGAGTTATTGGTGGAATTGTAGCTGGACTTTTTTGTGGAATCGTAGCAGGAATTATCCTTGGAATAGTTTTTTGCTAGTTCTAAGCAAGCTTCCGTGTGTTCTGTTTCTGGAGTAAAAAGCACTTGATCTCATGAGGATTGGTCGAAAGAAAGTTGAGAGTTTGGTTGGTCGGCTCACCCAAGCACGGGTCTCCTCGTTCATAATTGACTCAGTCAACGGTCGACTTAGATTCGGAGGCCTAGCAGAAGACAATTCCTTTTTGCCTCCATTTGCTTTAATGCACCGCTACCGAGTTCTGTTCGCGGTCGGAGCCCTGGCTGCGCTGCTGTTTGTTACGGCAGTCATGCAGCGAAATGACAGGAAGAAGACAGAAAAACTTGCACAGCAGAGTCTGCTACCAACTGAAGATTTACTCGGGCGCTGGCTAACAAAAGCCGCTCATTCTAGCTTCGCGTTGAGGGCGCCAATACCAGGTAGTCGCATCGAGAACTCGCACGGACAAGCACCTGCTGCTTCCTTGCCGTATAATCACTTCAAGAAGCCAATTAAACATCCCGCAGTACTTGCAGAGTCCGTATCGTCGAAACCTGGCGCAAGTACCAGCCAGAGTAACTTTCCAATAACATACGAGTCAGTAAACATCGAGAAGCTCTACAGGACAAATCTGAGCAGCTTGTCGGATGTCGAGCTTGAGAACCTGTACTTTAGCCTCGCTGAGCAGCAGCACATCGCGTGTCCAAAGAGTGTCCGCATTGGAGACTCAAGCGACGGCGGCTGGGACGTCTGCATCAGCGAGCCGTTCGACATGACCCAATCCAGACCGTGCGTGGCCTTCTCTTTCGGCATAAACAATGTGTGGAGCTACGACGATACACTGGCTGAGCAGTTCGGCTGCAGGGTGCACATGTTCGACCCGAGCATGGAGCTGTCGGATCATCAGCGGAAACAAACCTCCTGGTTCCACCGGACCGGCCTGTCAGGGAGGGACGGCGAGCAGCCGAACGGTTGGAAGATGCGGACTTTGTGCGGCCTGCTAGAAGACCTCGGCTACGGAAATAAAACGGTGGACATTGTGAAAATGGACATTGAGTACTGGGAGTGGGACAGTCTGGGCAGAGCCATCGCGGACGGCTGTCTGAGCCGGGTGAAGCAGCTGCTGTTCGAGTCGCACACCGGGCTGGTGCAGGGCAGAGAGTCCGACTACTCACAGTTCATTAGCACCTGGCGAAGCCTGTTCCAGCTGGGTTACCGAGCATGGAACTGGCACAGGAATCCGCACTCTATGTTCTCCGAAGGACGCTCAGGAGTTGAGCGCGCCTGCTGCTACGAGCACTATTTGATTAACACTAATTTTTTCGATGGCAATGAGTAGTTTCCTATTATTAGCTTCTCGTTTTTGACTTCCTTCTCGCTGGCGTCTGAATGTCAAACACATTGGCGTGCAACTGAAATTCATTACCAAAATGAAAATACTCATAACACAGCCTCGTGCTTTTGGATATTTAACAAAACAGATATTTTTTATATCAGGCGCACAGAGCAGAGCTGTGTGCAGGGCTCAAGTTGTAGTGAGGACAGTTTATTAACACAGGCAGGCGGTGATAGCAAACGGTTAGTTAAAATTTAACAAAGTGATGTTTGTTGTACTTGTCACCAGGGTCCTCGAGAAGAATCGCTGAATATCTCGACGATGCTGACGTCGGACGGCTTTGAAAGTCAGTTCGTCGTAAATGGCAGAAAATTTAGATCCAATTGGTGGACTTTCACGAAAATCGGTCATTCAGCTTGGGAGCCTTTGTGAAGTATGCAGTGGGTATTTGAAATATCCCCGTGGACTTTCCCCAGTGGAAAAAAACAGCGTGTTCTGTTTACCGTCAACGGACAGAGCTAATTCAAACCAGAAGTTTTCACCCGGTAGTGATACTAGCAAAACAGATAAAACGTATAAAAGGGATTTAGTTTATTCGCACATCCAAGAAAAAATACATCTGAAATGAGTAACACAATGCCGCAAAGCAAAGGAGTCTGCACAGTCTGCTCAGCAATCTCGGCCGTCTCCAGTGGCCTCGATCAGAAGATGCCAGCCGGCACGGGGCGGCCGCGGCGCAGAATCAGCGGCTCCAGGAGGCCTCCTGGTGGCAGTTGCGCGGCCAGCTTCTCCGCCATGAACTCGGAGCGGGCCGACACGCCGGCAGCTCCTCCACCGCCGCTTCGCTTGCCTCCCGCGGGAACCGGCGCCAAGCCCAGTTCGCTCAGCCGCTCGCTGACGAGGCCTCCGCTGCCGCGCTTGCCAGCCGATGATAGCGCAGCTGACGAGGAGGACGCGCCGAGACGCGGCTTCCGTTCGACTGTGTCTGGCCGACCAGCTCGGCCGAGGCTGGCAGGTTCCGGGCCGAGACCGACCCTGGCCGCCATGTGCAGCAGCTCCAGCAGGCTCACCAGCATCTTGCGCCGCAGAATTACCGCCTCGGCCTCTGTCATCTCCTCGTCAGGCGTCAGAGTCGTGAACGCATCGGACACGGCGCGCTCCGATTGGCGCAGCAGCCGCTGAAATCGCCGATGAATGCGCGCCGTCTGTCGAGACACCTCCGCCAGGCGGGAGAGCTCAGCAGCCTGGTTGGCGGTCTCCTGGCGCATCGCGACGAGCTCCTGGGACTGCGAGTCTGCCTGAGCGCCAAGGAGGTTCCGCTCCGACTGCACGGAGTCGGCGGCTTCGGCGCGCTCCTCCATGTCGATCAGCTGGGTGTCGCGGTCGCGGCAGGAGTCGGCGAGACCGCGGATAGTCTGCGATAGTCAGGGCGACTGGGTTATAAGCACCTTTCCAATATAAATAATAATAATTTGACACTAGACCCAAGGGCCAGTGCAGGTGTTGTGTGTCAAGCACACTAGCAGGTGGAGACTGCACACCTATTGTACTCTCGGCTCTCTCGGACACCGGTTGACAGCCGCGTGTCAGCAATGGAATTTATTTTTTCCAAACATATCGGCAGCATCCAAACCCCACAGAATTGCCGCACAGAACTGCTTTATTCCACGCCAGCTTTATTCCAATATACTTTAACTGACAACTACCTACCTACCTACCTGCCTACCTACCTATACGAAATTCGATATAACTGCTGAATGGCTGAACCGATTTTCGGTGGTTTTGTTGTGATGGGTGCGCATGGATGGCGCGCCGTTGCATGTACTCGTGATTTTTCTAAGATATTGCTTTTTTCTAAATGGATCAAATATAAAAAGGCCGAGTTCTCCGAATGCTTTCAATGCGAAGTCAAGCAATACTTAAGTATTTGCTGCCTGAATGCCTACTCCATTAATGATTGCGTCATGACTGCTAGCAAAAACGGCTAGGCCTGCCTATAAAATTTAAATAAAAAAATATTTCCATGAATCTTCCCGGATCCATAAGCTGCGGCTAGAATCTTTCAGAATCCCAATGTTGTGACTTAAAGGGGATCTTTGGTTCTCTGCTAAAGGGGACATGGGTTCTCTGCTAAAGGGGGCATTGGTTCGCTGCTAAAGGGGACATGGGTTCTCTGCTAAAGGGGGCATTGGTTCTCTGCTAAAGGGGGCATTGGTTCTCTGCTAAAGGGGGCATTGGTTCGCTGCTAAAGGGGGCATTGGTTCGCTGCTAAAGGGGGCATTGGTTCGCTGCTAAAGGGGGCATTGGTTCGCTGCTAAAGGGGGCATTGGTTCGCTGCTAAAGGGGGCATTGGTTCGCTGCTAAAGGGGGCATTGGTTCGCTGCTAAAGGGGGCATTGGTTCGCTGCTAAAGGGGGCATTGGTTCGCTGCTAAAGGGGGCATTGGTTCGGTGCTAGTGCCAGATCTAGATGGTAAATGCTTGTTGACACTAGCATCAAACGATGCCAAAGCACACGATTGTACATTCTTTTTTATGACCATTCATTTAAGCAACACAAAGATGTACACCAAAAACGAGTCTTTCAAATACGTTTCAGCTCCTCCAATCGAAGGACCAGCCTACATTATTAGCTGGAGGGAGTGTTGTCGCAGGTGGTAGAAAAGTTTGTACATACTGACTAATGTGCACCGACTGAAGAGTGCAGGTGTCCAAAACCTCTGCCCCCCACGAGCTCCACCCCTAAAAAAACACGACAGTAGTCCTTATAAGTCTAGATGAAATTCGCATGGACTGATTAGATAAGGAGAGTCAGTTGGTTGGCGGATCGCGATACAGGAACCATGTCGGTAATTAGTCGCAACAGCGGCAGCGCAGCCGATCTAGACTACGGAGACAAGAACCGCAGCAATGCCACCGGTGGCAAAGATGGTCGTCAGCTGAAGCCGCTGCGCGTGTCAGTGCTGGCTTGTCCTGCCTTTGAGGCTATCAAACGGAGCAGTTTTCAGCAGATTGAACTGACCGTCTTTCAGGTTAGAACAGGCCTTGGTTGGGATCTGCGTAGACATCCCCTATTTTCCCATCTGTTTCTTTGCATCCCAGGGTCCCATCGGCTCGGGCACGTTCGGCTCAGTTTATCGAGGCCGCCTTAAGGACACTGGCGAACACGTTGCCATCAAGCGGGTGCTGCAGGATCCGCGTTACAAGAACCGCGAATTGAGCACCCTCTACTCGCTGGGCGCCCACGAGAACCTGGTCCGCCTTAGGTACCACTACTTCTGTCACGGTAGCCGACAGCCGGGTGAGATCTACCTGCACCTGGTGACCGAAATATTACCGGAGAGCCTGTTGGATCTGCTGGCCAGGCACCGCAAGGCAGGCATTCTGCCTTCCATTCTGCGAGTAAAGATATTTACCTACCAGCTTCTGCGCGCCATCAACTTCATGCACTCGCACCGCATCTGCCACAGGTAGAAAGACCACGAAGGTATTTCAAATGCCCACATTTTTCTGTGTCTCCGTAACATTGTAACATTCTGTAACATTGGCATCGTCGAGATATTCAACGATTATCGTCGGGGTTTATGATATAGGCAAAAATTTTCTGCTCACAAAATTTCATCCTGTAAACATTTTGGATTGATTCAATTTTAATTACATATTTTACTAATATGGATACGCCATAGAGGTTTATAGAGAGCAATGTTATTTGTCCTTATCACGAGGGTCTTTGACAAGATTCGCTGAATATCTCGACGACGCTGACTCAAACTGCTTTGAAAGTTAGTTTATCGCAAATGGCGGAAAATTTTGATCCAAATGGTGGACTTTCTCGAAAATCGGTCATTCGGTTTGGGAGCAGTCGGGAGCAGTGTTTTAAATACCCACTAAAGGGGGGTTAGGGTTAGGGTTAGGGTTAGGTAGGGGGGTTATTTAAATTGCCTTTCCCCAGGGGAAAAATAGCGTGGTCTTTCGACTGTTCAGCAAGCCGACCAAGTGGGAGATCAGGAGATCCTGTTAGTTGCTTGATTACTTCAATCATGTGCTGTCATGCCAGACTAAATGCCTTCACTCTAAACAGAGACATCAAGAGTCCCAACATCCTGGTGAACGAGTCCAACTGTCAGCTGCGACTGTGCGATTTCGGCTCCGCCAAAGAGCTGCCACTGCCGGGAGAAGCTTCCGGAAGCTCCGAGAACGGCGCCGGTGGCGGCGGCAGCGGTGTCAGCGGCGTGGCCTACATCAGCTCGAGATACTACCGCGCTCCAGAGCTTCTGTTCGGCTCCACCAGCTACACCTGCGCTATCGACCTGTGGTCTGCCGGCTGCGTCTTGGCCGAGCTGTGCATCGGCTACTGCCTGTTCATGGCCAGCAACTCGCTGGACCAGCTGGTGGCCATCATCCGCGTACTGGGCACCCCGTCCAAGCGCGATCTGCAGGCCATGAATCCGATCTATGAGAAATTCAACTATCCCCAAGTGGCGCCGCTTCCCCAGTTGAGCTTCCCTGCTGGCACCCCGCCGGAGCTGCTGGACCTGCTGTGCCGCCTGCTGGCCTACCAGCCCGCCGCCAGGCTGCCTCCCCTTTGCGCGCTGGCCCACCCGTTCTTTGACGAGCTACGACGCAAATGGTCGTCCAGCGAGCTGCCGCCGCTGTTCAACTTCAGCCAGCAGGAGCTGGGCTCAGCCAATCAGGAGCTGGTTAAGGCACTGATGCCGGATGGAGCAAGCGGCGAAGCTAAGGAGAATAAGAACTAGGAACTGAAAGTACAAAGCTCTACTTATCGATCACATTACCGCGCATTTGCAAATGTACGAAAACTAAGTACAGTACAGCGAGTGCGGTTATACAGTATATGCTTCATTTAATTGAGCGATTTGTTTTATAACTTTTTTCTGTGTCATTTACTTTCTATCTAATGTGCGCACACCCACCCCACGCCGAATTCACTCTATGTCTGATCTGATTGGCCAGTCCAGTTTTATTTTCTCACCCCTAGCACACGCTAACCTCTTCCGCACTGAATATGCAAAATAGTACTCGTAATTTCATTCCCAGTGTAGCTTTTTATTTCAAACTGTTTTACTCAAAGTTCGTTTTTGTTTAAGTTGCCAAGTCGCTAGTTTATTGCAATCTTGTTGATGTTTTTTAGTTTTAAGAAAATACAAATAGCTTTGCGTCTTTTTAATGAAACTTTCTTATACCAAAGCTTGAATTTCAATTGGAATTTACCTTTAACGAACTGGCCGTCTTGGCTAACATCTCTTTTTCGATGGCCTCCAGAACCTCGATCTCGCGCTGTTGCTCCTTCTCCTTGGCCTTGACACTGTCGTTCTCCTCGATGAGGCGGGTGATCTTCTCGCTGAGTACGCCCAGCTGCCGGTTCAGGGCCGCGTTCTCCTCGATGGTCTTGCGCGTTGTCTCCGCCATCTGCCTATTGGACACTTTGCGAAACTCGCCAGCCACGTCGTTCACCTTCTCGATCATCTCCTTGCGCAGGGAGTCCTTCTGGACGACTGTCTCGCGCTCCAGCAGGTAGATCTCCTCCTTGTGGATCTCGTGCTGCCGCTTCATCTTTTCGTCCATCTCTTGGAATTTCTCGTTCATCTCCTCCTTCTGGATGCGGTACTCGTCCAGCGTGGTTAGCTTGCTCTCTGTTTGATGGGTTTTATCAAGGTTAAGTAGGATCAGAAATGATTTGAACACTTCTCACGCAGACTCAGACTCACGCAGTGTGAAGCCGTCCTGCTCCAGCTGCTCCTTGGTGTCGTGGAACTCCTTCTTCTGCTTCTCCATTTTCTCCTCGTATGACTTCTGATCCTTCTCGTAGGCCTCCTGTAGAGAGCGCAGATCATCCTGCAGCTCGGCGCAGGTGTTGGTCTTCTCGCTGACCCGGCCGCGCAGGTAGTCGGTAATCTCCTCCATGTCGCCAGAGACCGTGACGCGTTTGCTCTTCAGCTGATCGTTCAGTAGCTCCAGCTCATCGCATCGCTTCTGCAGTCCACTGACTCGCCTTTGAAGATCCTTCAGCTGACGCAGCTTGGCCTCCTGATCGCGCTTATCTGGCAGCACAGGGGCTGTTTTGGCGCCAGCCCCAGCCGAACCGGCGGCGCCAGACTGCGCGCGCGACGACTTCTTGGACTTCTTGCCGCCGCCCTTCTTTTTCTTTACCATTGTCGGGGCTTACTGGGTCTGCGGGATTTTTTAATAAAGAATCAAAAGTACTTATGAAGTAGGAACTAGCGTTCAACTTTTGTTTTGACAGAAATTCACATATATTCATTGATCGATTTCAAAAGAATATATGCAGTATTGTACACAAAATGCAAAATATATGTTATGGACATATAGTTTTTTGCATACATTCGATTGTATCCAGTAGCAAAATAGATAAAACAGAGTTAAAACCCAGCCTTAAATATATAAACTAAGGGCGCATTTTGTACTTATTTGTTACTCATTCTCTTAAGCCTAGCAAACTCCTGTCAAAAAAGACTAGTGCAATAACTCATTAGATTATTACAAGTAATAATAATAATATCCTTAAATAATAAGCTATTTATTTTTAAAACAAATGTTAATCGAGGCTCTATATTTTAATTTCTTGTTGTATGTCTGACTTGCTTTTCTACTCTGACTTGAACAAAATTATTTTTTCACTCCGAACCAAAATATGCTGCGCCGAATATTATTAGAATAGAGCTCTTAAAATAAAATTCTTCGAATATTATATTTAAAAGTTGTCTTTATAAAGCATTATTGTCCAAAACAATTGTGTTATAGTTTACTATAACAGTAGTAGTACTAGATGTCTTGGATTTTAGACTATCTAGAATGATCAAGCAAGTAAAAAAATATTGTCAATAGATTCACACGACATAATTAAAAAACTTTTTAAATAGACGAAATGAAAGTTTTGTTTGTCAATAATATTGCACATCGATAATATTTCAATAATATATAAATAATATATTGTCCTGAAAGACATTCTCAAGACGCTTAGCTTGCTAGCAAACAACAAAATTCATTACAAAAACTTTAGCTTTGTCAACCAACATACTTTTACTGAAAAATGTGCGTTACGATCGAAATTCGTCGAACAATTGACATAAGTAGACAAGTACATAAGTAGTACTTCCTCATACTATTGTACTCATGTCATAAACATTTTTAAGTAGAGTATATTTTATTTAAGCTTAGTCAGCTTTCTTCATTGTCGGCCTTGATGCAAACTGTCAGAAATATTTTAATAAAAAATCTTTTTATATAGTTAAACTTACGCGGCGTATCTAGCAATGCAAGCAGGAGATAAACAAAATACATTATACAAAACGAAATATTTAGCCTAGATTGCATAAGCTTGACTAAAAATTAGAAGCAAATATATTTCTTTTATTGTCCTGCACAAGTATTTTGCTATATTTATACAAAACTATGTTCGAGTACGATTATTAAACTAGCGACCATTACCACTTCTCCTACTTCGCTTAAAGCTGCAGCAATTTAGTGCTGCAAAATAAAATAAATATCTTAGTTTATTTGCAAAATCGTAATCTGTTGCTTACTATACAATAATGCATTATTTTAATGAATAACGTGCTGATTAAAATAAAAAACGCAGAGCCAGAAAATGTTGTTTAGGAGACTGATTTTAATTAAGCATCGAATACTATAATTGTTGGTTTGTGCTTAGTGTACATAATCAGATGACCGCACTCTCGACAGTGGAAAACCTCTTGGGCTTTGATTTCGCTCTCCTTGTAACAGTCGCCGCAGATTTTACACAGCTTCGGTGGCGGAGCCGCGCCCGGCATAGGAGTCTGGCTAGCTTCCATCGGATTGGCTGGAAGCAGAGTGAGGTGAGCTTGGATTTTAAAAGTGCATTGATACGAATGGACCATGCCATTCTATTAAAATGTTAATGGAAATTAACTAATGGTGCTACAATACCTGTTATAGCAGTTATTATTTCGTATAGTAATAAAGTCACTACTAAGGGCAGCTTAAAAACTGAGGATCTGGGAGGATGGCGGCCACAATCTGAGGATCTGGGAGAGTTGCAGCCACAATCTGAGGGTCTGGGAGAGTTGCAGCCACAATCTGAGGGTCTGGGAGAGTTGCAGCCACAATCTGAGGATCTGGAAGAATTGCGACACAATCTGAGGATCTGGGAGAATCGCGACACAATCTGAGGATCTGGGAGAGTTGCAGCCACAATCTGAGGATCTGGAAGAGTTGCAGCCACAATCTGAGGATCTGGAAGAGTTGCAGCCACAATCTGAGGATCTGGGAGAGTTGCAGCCACAATCTGAGGATCTGGAAGAGTTGCAGCCACAATCTGAGGATCTGGAAGAGTTGCAGCCACAATCTGAGGATCTGGAAGAGTTGCAGCCACAATCTGAGGATCTGGAAGAGTTGCAGCCACAATCTGAGGGTCTGGGAGAGTTGCAGCCACAATCTGAGGATCTGGGAGAATGGCAGCCACAATCTGAGGATCTGGGAGAATGGCAGCCACAATCTGAGGATCTGGGAGAATGGCAGCCACAATCTGAGGATCTGGGAGAATGGCAGCCACAATCTGAGGATCTGGGAGAATGGCAGCCACAATCTGAGGATCTGGGAGAATGGCAGCCACAATCTGAGGATCTGGGAGAATGGCAGCTACAATCTGAGGATCTGGGAGAATGGCAGCCACAATCTGAGGATCTGGGAGAATGGCAGCCAGAATCTGAGGATCTGGAAGAATGGCAGCTACAATCTGATGTCTGATTGAACACAGTATTGTTCTTAAAACAGCTAGCAATAAATGACAGTTTCTGTTCTAGTTGCATTGCATTCTCCAACCAGTTAGTCCTTCCTTAGAAAATCAGTTTAACCAACCGCTATGCTAAGGCAAGAGCGGAAGGAAAGAGAATGAAAAAAGCTGTTGAAAAAATAACAGTGAACAGTTATGACAAAAGTGACCCCCGAAATTACTGTGTACACTGTTGTAGACTGAATGGGATTGAAGAGAGGGATGGAGAAAGAGAATAGAGGATAGACAGCAGTGAGCCCAGTAAGCGGGGGAAGGAAAATTGGTCATTTTTCCTCTACAGCTTAGCAACAGACGCATTGGGAAACAGTGGAAGAACACAGAGCCTGAATCAATCGAGAGGATAATAGCCTGCTTCCTATTTCTATCAGACAGTATATGACAGTTGGTCACATTTCCCACGCATTTAGTAGCTGCCACTTCCTTTCTTGCGCCTTCCAAGAGAGGCTTGCTCAAATAGACAGACTCGACCAGATTTGATAACTGTATCTTGTGTACATATCAATCTGCTAGCTTGGTAAGTTGGAAAATATTCTCCTATTATTATCTGCAATAACATGCATTCCACTGTCTGATGTTGGAGGAGAGGAGCAGTATAAACTCTATCTGACTCTTGCATCAAAGTCTCTGCGGATTGACAATTGAAATTTGATTGACAATTGACAATTGACAGGGGAGAATTCCCCCCTTATAATTCTTTGTGCTGAACCCGAACGGAGCAACGCAAGCACACGAAACTCAAGAACACGGGCCAACTTTTTGTTGAGCATCTTCTGAAACAAGAATCAAGTCGCCAGCTCTTCAGACCGTCGAGATATTCAATGGTTCTAGCTGAAGGTCGGATTGTTCCCATTCGCGCTAGTGTATTTCATACACCCCATACACGAATTCGCACTGCGCCTCAGTGCGGCCTTGCCAGGCCTTCAAAATTTATCAGCAGCTGCATCATCTCCGTCTTCGGTGGTCACCTACCTTTATCTAGACGGACTGCTGGATCTTCAAGGGCTACAACAGGTGGTGGAACTAGGCCACCATGGACACACTGATGCGAATTTCTCCAATTTCACTGATCAAGCCTAAATATTAGGCAAAGCTCAAACCACAGGACACCATCGCCTAGTCTGTCAACTGTTAGCAAATCGGCCCTGCCAAAAACATTCAGGGCCGATTTCAGGAAAACGTTCTACTGTTATCAAATAGTGTTTCATTTCCCGCAGCCTGACTCAATCAGCCCATGCCCAACAAGTCTGAGCTGGCAATTGCTCCGGAGAATGGCAGCAGCGAGGAAGCTGACGAGGAGGCGGAAGCTGCGGCTGCACAACTGGCAGCGGCAAGGAGACGCGCAGTTGAAGCGGCCGAAGCTCGCAGGCGTCGGCACATTGAGTTCGCTGTTTGGGAGGCTGAAATTAACCAGCGATACAGCCTGGTGGCGGGTCGATATGAAGCTTTGCTGTTGCCGAGACAAAAGCAGAAACCAGAGAGAACAGAAGAATCGTCACCATCCTGATGTCAGAAAATGCTGCGCGATTGGACTAGGCCTGACTTTGAATGTGCAAGATGTTTTCATCAATTTTCTGAAGTACCAAGTACTAAACTATACTAAATATCGCATGCATGGACATTATTGGAGATGTTTGTGCCTATATTTAAAGTAGCTATATGGCTGTTTTGTCATGTTAACTGTACATATTGTAACTAAGTGATTTACCAGGTCTAGCTACCAGACTCGCTACTTGCTGCCTGAAACAACGCCTAACTAGAGCCAGTAGGACAACCACGAAATGTTAAAAGTTTGAATATTTTAATAAATCTTCTGTTTCCCACCTCTCCTCTGTCTCATCTCCACTTGTCGATCTCTACCCGTGTCTCATCTCTACCCGTGTCTCATCTCTACCCGTGTCATCTCTACCCGTGTCTCATCTCTACCCGTGTTAAAATTTGTTATTAATTAGTTTTAACAAAAATTGCAAGTTTTTAAACTTTAACAACATTGGACATAGTACGAGCGTATATGGATTAGCATTCGGATAATGCCTGCATAGTACTTGTTTAACTTTATTTAGATAATTATTAAGTTTGTAGTTATGCTATCACTGACGAATTAGAAAAAACTAAATTGAATCGAATACTGTACATTTTATTTAACTGCAACTCGATGCAAAAGGGTAATTCTGTTAATTAGCTAATTAATTATGATCGTGGGATGTACTAAAGAAAAGCTGAAGGAAGGTTATGTAGTTGTGATGCATAAACAGTAGCAGATGCAAATAGGATATTAGTTCACGTAACACAAGTCCTTAAATTAATTCATGATGTGCTCAGGCAGTTGATCCTCCGTCACCGGCTACTGTTGGAGCGGCAGCAGCTTCAACAGAAGGCGGGTGCTGCTCAGTCACGATTGGCACTTCTCTCAGCTGCGGCGGCTCCGCGGGAGCCACTGGCACAAACGGCGCCTCAATGCACAGCCGGCCATCGTGACTGAGTTTACTCACCACCTGCTCCAGCTTGGTGCCCTCCGGCAGCTGGAAGATTCGCTCCAGCCGTTTGTGCAACCGCTGACCACCAGCCTCCTCCTTGTGCTCCGCCTCCACCAGCACGCAGTCGCCCTGCTGGCGAACTCGAATCTCTTCCGGCTTGAACTCGCGCACAGACAGCTCGGCGCGGTATCGCTTGGCGCCACCTTCGACATCTTCTACGTGGCCCATGGAGTCGGCGCTGATCTCCGGGCCCCTCAGCAGGCTGCGGAGCTCGTCCCAAACTGATGCCTCACTCTGCCGCTGCTGCTGCTTCATCTCCTCCGACTGCTTGAATGGGGCCTGCAGCAGCAGAATGCCGTCTCGAGTGAAGCCGCTGCTCAGCTTCTCAACTTCAACATCCTGCGGAACCTCAATCGTCCGCTTGACCTCGGTGACGTCTTCTCCATCCTCGTGGCGAGCTACTACACGCAGCTTCTGCTCCTCTCGCTTCACAGTCACTTCGTTGGGAGTGAATCCGCGTAGATCAACGGACCGGGTCCACTGGCGCGGCTTGTTTGGGCCGCGGCTCCTCAGGCGGTGGACAAGCGGGTCGTGGTGAGGCTGCAGTAAATGGTCGAGCTCGCTCAGAGTCGCCAGTAGAGGCAGTGCGTGCGAGAATGGAGTATACACGTTGCTCGGTGCTAGCCAAAGAGACATGGTCGTTAATTCGCGCTGCTTATTTGTTTCTGCGTACTGTGTTGCGTATCTGCCGATTTTGTGTTTGTCTGTCTGACCTTAGTTTGTGCCTCCGAAAGCCTTGTCTGTTTATATAGTGTGCGGGAGCATTCTAGAGTTTTCCGCTTATTTTCCTTCATAGAAAATTCTAGAATGTTCCAAAGTTTGTCAGTAGATTTTATTTTTACAAATTTAACGAACTCTGCTACTCTCAGTAGAAATAAAAACATTTTGCTCGGTTATAAAAACGGCTATAAAAACAAAATAGCCGTAATATGTTTAAATATTTTACACATCCCAAATAACAAAAACAACCAGACGGTCACCCATCAAAGTAATGAATAAACCCAAAGTTGCTTAACTTCTGTTGTCGGAAGAGAAACATTGCTTTTATATACGGCTTATAACCGCTGCAACAATTGTATTCAACATGAGCAAGGTGCCTGAATCA